>OX155966.1:32387991-32422991 GCA_944548615.1 Micropterix aruncella | reverse complement strand
CAGAACCTGCACCTTTTGTGTCTCGGAGCTTGAGGTTGTACATGTGTTTGTTGGGGCTACAATGCCCCGTGAGCGCCCTCACCAGTATGCGTAGATTGTTCCTATTTAGCGATAAGGCCTCACGGGCCGTCTTAGGGTCGTAGGCCTTCATTAGCGCTTTGGATTGATTCAACCCTGGCGTGATGTTCCAGTGGTTAACGTATTGTTCTAAACATATTTGTTTGAGAATTAGGTTTGCAAGGCTTTTTGGTACGCCTCAGCAAGGTTCAGGGCCGTATAACGTTCCATTTGCTCCCGTCTTAGCAAGTTCGTCGGCTTTTTCATTTCCCATTCGTAATTCGAACCCATCTTAGAATTACCCTGTTCTTTTCGCCCAGGGAATTCATTAGTGATACGCAGTTTTGCACTATCTTTAAATTAGTGGTATTCGAGGCTAGTGCCATAAGAGCTGCCTTGCTATCCGAGTGGATATAGATACGGTTTTATGGACGTATGCATGTATAGTTTGTCACGCCCAGGAAATCTAGAGTTGCATTTCCTCGCGTGAAAACGCCGTGGAAACATATTTCGATTTTACTCGATACAAATCGATATCGAAATAGGTTAGATCGATACGTCAAACGTCTTGACAGCTGACAGCTCTATTTTTCCTCTTTTGTTAAAGCCATGAGAACAAACATTTTGCACCAAATTGCTGATCGCGTAAATGCCAATCCAAAATTGTCTTTGATAAGTATGTTTCATAATTAAGGAAATAAAACGAATAAAATTATTAATAACGTAGAAAATTGTAATTTAATACACTAATAAAACAGAAATAAATCTAGGAATTATTCCACATACTTCAATACATTGATATTTTTATTGGACTCAAATTATCTATGGTTTGACAATTTCGAACTAGATAAAAGCGGGGTTATGGACCCGCCATTTTCACTTTTTTGGACATTTACGCGATCAACAGGTCGATTCTTGGCAAGCGTTGGACCCCATTCCCTTCGGTAAGTCGTTTTATTCGAATATTCAGGAATGCCGTGACGGTTTCCGATAAGTGCACGTAGTTTCATGTGAGTTCACATCGCGTTTCACCTGTTGGAAATGAGGGAACGTGTCACAAACACGTGCTCGCTGGGGGTTGGGTAAAGGGCCAATCCGCGCTATCCTTTTCCCAACTACCGGCAAAAAGGGAGATTTCCGTTAGGGCAAGGCTAATGCGTGGCGTTTCTTGTGGTTTACAGGGGTCCTTCGGGGACACTACTTCTCCGCCAAGGATTGAGTCCTAAAACAGCGCATGGTCGGCGTATAAAGGCCGACGCGCGCGGCGTCGGTGTGCGCGAGCGTCTCCTCGCCGGAGACCAGCGATGGCGAGATCTTCCTCGCCTTCGGCCACGCGGAACAGCGGCCGTTCACCTTCGCCGGGGGCGCACTCAGGAGTTGAGCGCCCCGTCGCCCGCTCCAGCTGCTGCGCCCGCCCCGGGCGATAGTTGACGACCGCCGCACCGCGTGCGCCCATCTTCGTTTCTTCAAGCGTTCCTGCTCCGCTCTCCAGAAGCAGCCTTTTCCTTCAGTCTTTCGTCACCTCTTCAGGGACCAGTCTTCGGGGCAGTCAGTGCCCACCCCCGCAAGACGTCCATCGTATCGGCTAAGCCACGGAATCTCCCCGATACTCAACTTTTGCATACCCGTCCTCGGAACCTTTTTCCCACATCGAAGTGAACTCGAGGAATATGCCCTCGACCTGAGGCTCTTGCTCTGTCCTTATTCTCTCTTCAAATTGTTATTTAATTTTAAATTATATTTAAAAAATTGTTATTTCCATTAAATTAAATCGAAAGAATAATTTAAATCATCTAGGCGCTTTATCGCCCAATATATCTGTCGGTCGGTCGACGAGTTTTGAAATTAAAGTTTCATTTTACAATTTCATTTCTTTTCTTTTATTATTATCATGTCATTAAACCCGCAACGTGACAAGTCATTTAATTCTATATTATATAAATAAATAACTTCTAAATACTTGAAGCTTTTAGTTCGTTTTTATTTACTTTTTGTAACAGCAGTTTTTTTTCATTACATAAAGTTTAAATTTGAACATCTCGTTGTTATATAATCTGAGCATGTCTCGCTAGTTTTGGACGGTTTAAAATGGGTGCATTAAGCTCGTCGGTGCGAACAGTTGTGTTACGGAAATTGAATCACGAATCGCTTACGTGAGGCTGCCGGGCGCCCGCGCGAAGCTTCACACACCCCGACATTTCCCGTACAAAGTGGCCCCGTTTATTTAGGACCATAGGTCGCGCGCCCGCGCAACATTCGCAACACTGAGTTGTAGCTACCCCGCCCCCCCCCCCCCCGCACCCTTCTTAGCTGGCCACTTTCCGGTCGACGGATTCAATAAACATATTCAATAGTCATATGATGTTACTCCATACACTCCATACATTCGCACCTAGCAACATCCATACACTCGCACCTAGCGATTTTAACTGTTACTTTTAAATTCTTTTTGGATTTATTTATTTTGTATTGTTTAGCATATTTTGTAATCCTTATATAGCAAATAATTTAAAACATCATTGGCTTTGTTACTGCTATATATATATTATGCTTATACGTATTTTTTTATGCTGTATATTTTTAAGAAAAATATAATAAAAAAAAATAAAAATAACCGCCTGTTTATTTATTTATTTAGGAATATTTTAGACGTGACAACGTCTTATAAATCGATGGAGCCTGCTGCACGCACGAAAAAACATGACTCATGCGGCGTTACCTCGCTCTGAGGCGTTCCATTTATTAAATTTATTATTCAATATAAATGCAGCCATCTACCGGTTGCGACAAGAATTATTTACTAACCTCAGTCTAAAATAGTACGAATGAAAATCACTAGATTGATTTAAATTCTTGACATAATTTTATATGTATTCTTGATATACGCATGTTATTATTGAACGGACAATTTTCTTGTGGGTACAACAAAGTGCAACGAAGTAAGCAACTTTTATTAAAAAAAAAATAAAAAGTATGAAAGCTATCATTACGATGCGCTATCTAGCGGTTGGTAAAATGTCGCTGATATTGTTTATTTACGACGTATTACCTACCGCTAGATGGCGTAGCGTGCTCAAACGCTTCTCAACCCGTTATTTAACAGTTTGAGATTTCAAACTTTCAAATTAAAAAAAAAAACAATAAACTTTAAACAATAAACAATTATACAATTATACTGCTATACAATAATACATTTACATGTTGTAGTCAAATCGGTGAGTATAAAAGCATATATTTTTGGGATGTTTGTAATAAGCAATATCAGAATCTTAAATGAAACTGCTTCAAATGCAACCATTCCATCAGTATTTTCTTATGACGTTGTCACGTTCAACTGTCGTCAGTAAACCGACTTTACAGACAACCGATTTTTTTATAAAACATTTAATTTGGCTACTAAAATAACAGGAATAAACTGGCAAAACCTCAACCACATGCTTATTCGATTCTATCACCCTACTGAGACTACCCCGTTCTAGGGTAAACAGGGCTCTAATAATTCATCAAATTATTTAAATATTGTAGTAAAATGCTCACAAAACTAAACACCTTTGAAATATTGTCCTCAAAAAACAAGTATTTGCAAGCAAATCGCAATTGAAATATAAAATAGGCATTAAAATTGAACATAACTGTTCATTAAATAGATAAAGACAAATAGAATAGACTTTAAACTAAAAGAAAGATAAATAAAAAGTTATGATATAGTTGTAACGGACCTTAAGTCCATTACATGCGATCAACAAATGCATCGATTTCCAGTAAAATACACTGACACAATTCAGCTATTATTTTAACCCGTGCAGCCATGAATCAGCACGATGAAATAATACTTTACTCGGAATAATTTGGATTGCATCGTTTATCGGCCTATATAAACCGGCGAAAAACCGAGTGATCACCTTCCCCAAGGTTGCGACGGCATACCCGGCACTCTCTCTCGCGAGTTAGGTCAAAAGGTCCGGATCCTTAGTTTCCTTTCCTTATCTTTCCCAGTCACGAAGTATCAGTCTGCAATTCCACAGACTCAAGCAGTGCCCAGTACAAGATACTAGGAGCACACATACAATCCTCATCCATATATTCTCGTAACCGCAGTCGCGCATCAATATACTCGCGACAACGTAAACTGTTCGGAAAGCGTTATAACTGCCAATATCAAACTTTCAATCAATAAATACCTTCTACTTCATTCAAAACCGCCTTTCAATACGGAGAGAACTCGTAAGTTGATAGCACCACCTCACACCGAACAATTTGTAGTCTAGTGAGGGGTGGTCCATCACACATATTGGAAGACAAAACAAAGAAACCCTAGAAATTTACTAACGCAAGAAAGAAAAAGTTATGAGAAAAATATAAAAAGTCATTAGGATGAAGTATATGGTAAGGAATATAAATTTTTATGTAATACACTTGCGAGCAACTAAATCGACTCACCCCCTCAGTTCGGATAAAAACTAGTTTTTTCTAAAATGACTAACCGGATGTACATCAAATATATACTTTTATAAAAGCATAATTATTTAGCTTTCTAATGACACATTTTTTATAAAAATCGGTTCAGAACTTTTAAAAATAATAATAACTGAAGGGAAGTATTGGAAAGTAAGCTATTCGTCGCAAAAAGTTTCTGCGCCCTAATCACTCATAAATTCCCCCGGAACAGGTTTATTTTTAACAGTCACTTATCAGTAGTTGACGCAAAAAAGTCTCCGTAAGCCAAACTCATTATTATCGTAAAAGTATGGATACTACACCAAAAAAGACCGCTAAGGGCATTGCTTTATTGCAGCAGGGCCTTAGTCAACGTACAGTTGCTCGTCAAGTGGAATTTAGTCAGTCTGCCGTCTCAAGAGTAAAAAAGAGGTTTGAACAAACTGGTACCATCAATCGGAGACCAAATACCAGCCGGTCCCGATGCGCTTCTGAGAGAGACGACCGTTACATCGCTTCGACGTTACTGCAGAATCGCGACCTCGCTGGCGTTAATCCTACAGCAGGAGCTGAGACAAGTTCAAGGGGTAGCTGTCAGTCAGTAAACGATCAGAAGACGCTTGAAAAAATCCAACCTCGTTCCAAAAAGACCTGTCACAGGCCTTAAATTGACCACACGCCACCAGCAAGCGTGCCTTTAATTTTCTCGAGAGGACGTCAGTTGGAGCATATAGCAATGGTGGTCAGTTTTACTTACTGACGAAAGCAGAATGTCTCTGTATGGCAGTCACAGAATAGGCTGGGCCTCCAGGCATCCAGGTGAGTGATTTTCGCAGTGCTGCTTTGCTGAAACAGTCTCCTACGGCGGCGTTTCCTGCATGGTGTGGGCTGGCATTTCTTTAGAAGGAAAGTTCAACCTCGTTTTCGTGCCAGGGGGAGGTCGGAGAGAAGGACTGAATGCTAAACGCTATATCAAATTGTTCTCCTGGATCATGTCATACAGTATGAACGATTTATTGGAAAAAACTCTGTTTAATACATGATAATGCACGATGTCACACAGCGTGTATCACTCGGCGATTCTTGGATGAAGTTGGTTTGGAGACGATGGACTGGCCAGATCTCAGTCCAGACATGAATCCCATCGAGAATTTGTGAAACGAGCTGAAACGTAGAGTCCGAGCCAGAAATCCGGCAACTTCTAATATCTACGAGCTCAAGACAGCGTTGTTATAGGAATGGGATGGTATTCTTCAAGACTTGACCAAAAATCTGATCAGGACGTTGAGGAACCGTATGCAAGCTGTCATCTGGGCAAGGGGGTAACACTAAATATAAATTTATTTAACGTTCCTTCTTAGGTTTGCATTTTCCGTTTTAATTTAATTTTAAGTATCTCCAGTTTTCTACTCCTGAACATTCATTTGACTCTCCTTTTTAAATATTATTTAATTTTTAAAAAAAACCTGAGTGGATTTTCATGATTATAATATTAACGAACACCTAACAAAATAAGGGTTTTAAAAAATATATAATTGTATGGACCTACTTATCCATTTCTGGAAAAAAAAAATTTTTTCCGCACTGTGGGGTGAGTCGATTTAGTTGCTCGCAAGTGTAGTTGTAACGTATATATTGTGTGTTCTATAGGTATGAATAGAAACTCGGAACACTAGAAAAGTATATTTTATTTCCTAGTACGCAAAATGGTTACATTGTAGTAAAAGGATTATAACGGAACATATAAAGAAACATAGAACCGGTGATTTTTGGTCGTACATAGATACCCTTCGCGTGAGACTGTCGATGCACGACATCCCGGGCAGATAAAACGACCTATGTCCATAGATCTGCCCGGGTGGTGGGCGGGATTTGTGGTGGGCGGGATTTCTCCCCCCGTCTGTCACCGCGTAGCCTAATGGTCGATAATACATTGGGCAATATATGACCATTTCTGGCAGATAAAACGTCGTTGCTGACCGCTGCCGTCGTTGCTGCCGCTGCATTATACACGCCGCGTCTCTGCACTAAACTGACTGCCTTTACGAAGCATTATTGTGACGCCACTGTGGTGCAGCGAGATGCGTTCTGCTAATACTTTTAAATGCCAAGATGCCATTAAAGATAACATTGTCATATCACCTGTTACATACACCGCGAAGCCATAGGGATAACTTAATAATGCCAGTAATCATAGCGCGAGAATCTAACTGCTGCATTTTAACATTTTGGAAATACGCAAAATATTCACCACCCGAGTGGTTCTCCAAATATTGGGAAAAACACGGTTCCGGCATGAATAACTATGTTCCCGATGTCCCATAGTATTCTAATATTTTTTTACATGTAGAACTAAAGTACCTCTAACTTTGGAATATTTAACATGTGGCTTAATCATAATTGAAGGTCCTGAAAAAAAATGTGAAACCATGAAACTCTAATTACCGTCCCTGTCACTTTCTCCATTTTTCGACTTTCGAGTGAATGGCATTCCACACTTGTAAATAATAGAGCTGTTTAACTTATGTATCCATAAACTACGATTCCAAAAGCTTTATTTTATATGGTTTTAATAAATCATATTTCATATTTTATACCGTTTATCCGAACCGATGTCACCACAATTTCTCAAATTACCGTTGCCAGTTTTCAAAACGTCGCACATCACTAATTATTACGCCCATCACTAGAAGGCGTTTGCTATAAAGTTTACCCCAGTGTGCCCTTTGCACTGATCTAGAGCGGACCTATCGGCTGCGCCTACTTTTGTCGATAAATTGCACGGTACGTCTAATTTTGGAGAAAAGTTGCAATTTGCGGTTACTTCATAATTACCTTCGCAGCGAAATTAAAGTGCGTGTTACTGGGTGGAGTTGTGGTGAATATTACTTACTATTAAGTTTGTTGACGTTAACATTTTTCTAGCATTACTTTTTAGTTTTATAGTAAAAGTAGCCCTAAAAAATAAAAACCATCAAATCATAATTACCGTTGCCCTAATTACCGTCGCCACGATTCAAATTACCGTCGCCAATTTGTATTTCAAAGGCGTTTATCTTTTTTTCTATGACAGATATTTAAAAAACTTTTACACTGTTATACAGTGCTCTTCAATATCTACAAAAAAAAATATTAAAAAAAAAAAATAAGAGTAAAAAATTACATTCTTTGAAATCAGTGAAAGGACGGCGGATTTCCACATTTCTGGAGATCAACCCACCCCTGACAAAGGACTCATAAATTTCACCTTGCAATGGACTCATACATTTTAACAGTTGTCTCTTTGCAAAACCTTGCAACGATGCCATTAACCCTTTGAGGACAATAAGCTTTGCGGTAGAGTTTGGAAATTTTCGATATATAAAATTGGTGAAGGGCAGTGTAAATAACATATACGTAGTGTTGTGAAAATTGGTTTAACCCCTCAGGCCCCGATTGGCCGATATCGGCCACAACACGATTCAGCGTGACGGCCCCGTTTTAATTTAATTTTAAATGTTTTATTTTATTATGTTTCATTATGTTAATATATCTCATTTTAATTAGGGGAGCCAATGGGCCCATGATGGGTTGGCCACGAAGACCCATGTGTTCAGGGTCGGTCACATTCACGGGTCAACACCCATCCGACGGCCTCCACGCACGGGGTGCGAACCTGGGTAGGACTCTGGCCTTGGTCAGTTTCCCCTGGGAATCAAACCTCTGGCGCTCCTGGACGGTCTGCGCACCGTGCGGCGCAAGCCATCGATTGTGCACTCTGACTAACAGTCGGGGGAGTCTGGAAGCTGTATTGTTTCCTATAGAGCGGGGGTGGTTGCGTACCTTACGGCGACTACTCTTGAAATGACCATTGGCCATCCGATCCTGGGTAAGAGGCGGGCAAAGGACGCCATGGTCCGCGATAGATTGGGTATCACCGTTTCACCGCTTCGTAAAGGAGAGGACCGCGCAAGCGACCTCGAACTCGGAACCAATCGAGAGACCGGAGAAATCTGGTCACAATTGGAAGTAAGGGCGCGAGTGTCGGGCCCGCCAGGTAATCACTACTGGCTATCTCGCGGTAAGGCGTTGGTCTATTACGGGTTGTGGCGTAGCTAGACGGCGGATTGTTTTTGTCCAAAGTCTTCTACGCTCACTCCAGGGAGATAGAACGACTAATCGTTAAAACTCCCTGTGGTGACGGGTTCGCCCGTTGTAGTCGACAACCCAAGATCTCATTTTAATTATAGGTACAGTGGTTTGGCAGTAATTAATGTTTTGGTCAGGCAGTGTCGTAATTCAATTTTTTACTAATTTTTACAATTTTTTTGGGACAGCAACTTGTCAATCTGCTGAGGGGCCGAAGCCTGAAGGGTAAATAGATTTGTATAAATTGATAGTACTTAAGTGACCCTGTGGTCCATAAAGATGCAGTGACAACTTTTTCCAAAATTTTATTATTTTATTATTTAACTCATAAATTAAACGTACCTAAAAGCGCTATAAAAGATAAAATATAAAATTGGAAAAGTTGCCATAAATATTTTATTTATTAATTTAGAATCACCAGAGTTCATTGGTCGTTTGCGATAATTAAAAAAAAACTGTATATTTTTAAACAATATATCTTTTATATATGTCTCAATAAGATGGAAAAATATAATTCATAAATTATTCGTATTCGATAATTTGTAAAATGGTTTTGTAATTATGGGACACATATGTCCCATGGTCCCTAAAAGTTTAATGAAGGTGTTCCGATGTGAGAATTTGTTAAAATCCAATATAATTGTATTACCGTGATATCATTGCGTACATTTGTGCTACGTCTAATCCAAAAATGTATACTGTGTCTTTCCGGCGTATTCGAGGCGTCGAATACAGATTTAAATTGCAACTGTTGGAAGATTTTCTTTCAGTGTATGCTACTATACGTAGTAGTCGTCGTAACCTTTTCGTTGATATGAGTAAGCTGGTTGCCAGCCATGAGCTGTAGTTCAAAAATCTAGTACTTGAATACATATTGGAAATACGAATAATACACCATTCTCTCTTGACCACTGGCAATTGACTTTATTTCACCGTGAAGTGGCGTCATTGATAGCGGCGTTTCGATGTAAGAATATGTTGCGATCCAGTGTAATGGTATTACCGTCATGCCATTACGTGTTATTTTAGAGACTGACGCGTCTAACGCTGGGTGACAGGGGTATCTCGATCAGGAATTTATTTATTTATTAATTTCAAATATTATTCAAGAACTTTACAGACGAATCCAATTCGCTCTTGAATATTAAAGCTAGAGTGTAAGTCTATGAATGAATTACATAACTAAATTAATGCTAATATTGAACCAGAAAAAAACATAAAAATATAAAACTAAATAAAAGACAGTGGTTGCGCGCAAACTATCTTTGGCATCACCATTTGATTAGTGTATGTGAATGTTTGATTCCACTGACAGATGTTGATTCCGAAGAAGAAGAAGAACGACTTGAACGCTGCCAGTACTGCGTTTGCTCGAAAAATGCCTACCCCCGCTAGTTTTTATAATTATCCGCCGCGCTGTCAGAACGACGGCATATATATTTTTCCGAGGTTTTTGCATAATCTCGCGACTCTGTACCGCTTTTATTTATCGCCTTCTTAAACCGCTCCGCAAAATCAGAATATAACTCCGCGAAAAAACTAATCCGCGTCGAGTGGGTCGTGTGTGAGACATTTTCGAAGATACTTGCATGAGAAATCCGCCAGCAGGCACCTCGAGGGTCCGTAGCAGTGCTGGGACTTCCAGATAGACGAGGATCATCATCACAGGTCAGTCGGTGTTTAACAGAAATATATCTGATTACGTGTAGATGTTTGAGGGATTTGCGCGCATCGATTTCGTCTCATTTTGTAACGTACCCACATATTAGAATCAATTTACTTATTTTATTTATATTAGTATAATTTATTCACGGTTATGATCCCGCCGTTGTTCAATCAACTATTTACACCTTGAACAACCAGACAGATTACGATAAACATGAGATAACAGGGAGTTGCCTTTTTAACTGCCAAAGGGATATACAAAAGATGTCTATTTCTGTGGGTAAGGAATTAAGAAGAGCTATAACACTTCCCAATTGCATGTCTACAAAAATATTTGTACGATGGTACGGCACATTAAAGAATAGATGCGATCTCCTCGCTGTTTAATTTACCGGTACGTACAATTCAAACTTACATAGTATATCTGGCAAATAAATAGTTTCTTGAATTAATTTATATGCAAATATAATTAGGGAAATATATCGACGCGTTTCAAGACTGTTATATGCTACCATTCCTAGCACAAAATCGGACGGAAATAAGTATGAATAAATATTGTATTTTCTGTAATAAATATATCTTAAAAAAATTTCTTTAAATACGCTCTACCATCTGAATGTATTTGTTTTCACTTGTATCCCAGATGACCGAGTTATATTCAAGATGCTATGAAGTGAAAAAATATATAGTAGAAACATTGGAATAGAACATCCGTATAAATTGGTTTATTCCGTTCACTGCGGAATAGGGCGTAATTACAAATATCGCGGGGAACAAACAGCGGGTAAATGCGATTCGGTCGAATGCCTTTTGTGTCCCTCCATAATTGGGCGCATGAATCCGCATTTGGGTTCAATCAGAGCGCGTATTAAATAATCGTAATTCAATTCCGCACACTGACGATCAGTTTAATGGCACCAACTGTCAAAATATAGCAGGCACAGATTCGTCTTATGTTGAACGGAGTCTGCCTTCAGTGGATGGATCTCAACCTAATAAAACTACCTAATCAGACCGCCACGACGAATCCATCGCGGCGGTCCTTTCCTATAATGGAAATCATCAGTCGTACAAGTAAGTGTCGCGAACGTGAAGTGATCCCTTATTAGTCACGATAGGAGTCGCTCAAGGTTCCGTTCGGTAACCATTCCTATTTCTGGTATATACAAAAGATCTAGCGGTGAGTATATCATATGTTGACGACATCATTACTCTGTTCACAGATGACACTGGTTAATATCCTGTAGGTCAGGCAGCGGACTGTAAATGTTAACAAGAGCTGTGAAGAGCTGGATAGTTATGAATATATAAACCCTGAAATTAGAAAACTAGTAGTTAGAACAACTATATTTTCCAAATTTGATCGCAAGCTTGCCATCTTTAACGCACGAGAAAACTACACTCAAGCAATGAAACCGTAGCCTTTTCATTTTTATGAGTTAGGTGACTACCAGTCATTTTCTGTATCTTGTAGCACTAGAATCTATGTAACAGTTGCATTTTAGCCTATTGGAAACAAGTATTATACATCATTCTTTCTGGATTATATACAAACGACTTATACATTTCACTTTGCAGTGATGCCGGTAATAGTGGCTTTTCAATGTAAGAATGTTTTGAGATCCAGTGCAATGGTATTACTGTCGTGTCATTGCGTGATATTCTAGACTGGTAAGTCTAATGCTGGGTGAGGGAGGCAAATCGATCAGGGATAGACCATCCATATAATTATTGGTTTGTTCCGTAATTACAAATATCCCGGAATGCTAACAGCAAGTAAATGCGGTTCGGTCGATTGCCTTTTGTGTCTCTTCATAATTGGGCGCATGAAACCGCATTGGGGTAAAATCAGCGCGCGTATTAAATGAGCCTAATTAAATTCCGCAGGTTAATAGACAATCGGCTCGGAAAACAAAGCGGGACGCCGCGAGCATCGCGGCCTCAATCGCCTAAACAACCCCCCCCCCCCCCCCCCCCTCCCGCCTTATCCCGCACCTCCTGACCAATAACGAATGAATTCATCCATCGTAACATTTCCGCATGTTCGTTTTTAATTTGGGCCAATTCGTTGTATGAACAACACGTGCACAGAGACGGAAAACGGAGTATTTTGCCGAAGGAGGAAGCGCATAGGATCACCCTTTCCTGCCAGAGACCCGTTTTAACGTACAAAAGTCAATATAGACACTATTCTCTCTCACCATACACGCGGTAACTCCCTTTTATGCGTGCCCCGAATAAGACTGGTAAAAGTACAGAAGAGCTACTTATACCTTAGCATTAAATTTTACAATCTACTCCCTACCACTATCAAACAGCTGGAGGACATACAAATTTTAAAAAATATGTGGAGATACTGATAGGTCACCCTTTCTATAATCTGACCGAATTCGAGGGCCATGAGTTTGCAAATATTGTACCAATTTAAATGATAATTATATTTGTACTTTTAGTTTTCAAATGTAACATTTAGCTTTAGTTTGATTATTTAACACTTTACTACTTTGGATGTTACTACGCACAGTTTTTAGTTCGTATATATTCGAATTGTTGACTATTTCAATTGTTATTGTTGGGCATCTGCTTTGATTATTCATTTTTTCTGACTATATTATTTATTGTATTGAGTGGTTTTTAGTAGGTAGCCATTCGAATTATTAACTATTTTAATTAATAACCCTTTAATTTGTTTTGTAATAAGATTTTACGATGAATAACTTTTAGTTGGTTCCAAAGTTTCTTAGGTATATTTAAAAAAAAAATCTAATAACTAAATTCTTGACATATGTATGTTAAGTAAATATTAAAGTAGTAATTTAGACTTACTACCTAATACAAATATTTTGACACGTCCAAGAGTGGTTTTAAGCCGCAAATTGGACACGACGTAAATGTAATGTAAATGTAATTTAACGAAGGTCCCGCCAGAGTTAGCAATGAAACGCTGTTGTTGTCGCCAACATTTTAATATATCTCGTGACAAGGGTTATATCGCCAAGTGCTGTATTATATATATTCTGGAAAAAGACCACTGTATGTTGCATGCCAGTGCACTTACGCTATTGTGCGCCTACGTCATTGAGCGGCGAGAGAAAGGGAGGGGGAAGAGCCTCGAAATTCAGTCTGCGCGACCAAACAATTAATCATAACTCCGCAATAGAAAGGGTTACAAGGGTCATGTATGCATCATCGTGTGAATATAGATGTGTACTGAAAGGTCAGCTAAGGAGAAAAAAATAACTTATCGCGCGATAATTTGTGCCGGGTGACAAATGTGCCCGGGTGCTGGTTTGAAAAACTTTTAAAAAATGCTTGTTTTAGGTAACGCAGCGCAATTACAGACTTATTCAGCGTAAGAGGCAGCATGACAGTGCTCGAGCGCTCGGAACGGTTCTTACCGAAACAAACCCAGGTCTTATCAACAGAACGAGTGAAGCGTCTTCTTGAGCGCCGTAGACTTAAAGCGTTGGACGCTGTTGTAAGGCCATCGATTTCGTAAACACCAGTTCAGAGGCTAGGATGACTGAAATGAACTTTAACTATGAAGACCCGATACAGATGGACGAAGACATCAAATGAAACCTTAAGCTCGTATCCTTGGGCATTTCGATACAACTAGGGTTGTCGACTACAGCGGGCGAGCCCGTCACCTCAGGAAGTTTTAAGGATTAGTCGTTCTATCTCCCTGGAGTGAGCGCAGAAGACTTGAGGACAAAACAGTCCACCATCTAGCTACGCCACAAGCCCGTAAGAGGCCAATAGCCAGGAGTGTTACCCGGCGGACTAACACTCACGCCCTTATTTCCAATTGGGACCAGATTACTCCAGTCTCTCGATTGGTTACGAGTTCGAGGTCGCTTGCGCAGTCCTCTCCCTTACGACGCGGTAAAACGGTGTTTACCGAATCTATCGCGGACCACAGCGTCCTTTGGCCGGCTGTTCACCCAGGTCGGATAGCCGATGGTCGTTTCAAGAGCAGTCGCCGTAAGGTCCGCAACCACCCCCGCTCTATAGGAAACAGTACCTACTGCTTTCAGACTCCCTCGACTGTAAGTCAGAGTGCACAGTCGATTGGCTTACGCCGCACGGTGCGCAGACCGTCCAGGAGCGCCAGAAGGTTGATTCCTAGGGGAAATTGACCATAAGGCCAGAGTCCTACCCAGGCTCGCACTTCATGGGGGAGGCCGTCGGATAGGTTGACCCGTGAGTGTGACCAACACTGAACAGAATGGGTCTTCGTGGCCAACTCAGCAAGGGCCCAATAACTCCCGGGCATTTCGATACAAATCTACATCCAAGTGAGTTACTTTTATACGAGCGTCCGGATTAGTATCGTATGCCCTGGCGGCGTGTTAATAATCATTTTAGGCGCCAGTTTATTGAGAATGAATTCGGGTACGCGTGCAGAATATGCGATATAATACGGTTCCAGAAAGGTCTAAAGCTGATACAATATAATATCTTAATTTCTTTCCTCTTTAATTATACCTAGAGGTGCGGAATTTTCGAAAAAAAGGAACAGAAATTTCGCGAAAATAAAATTGAAAATATCGAAATTTCTCTAAAATTCGCATATATTTACCTACTGTTCATAAACAACTTTGAATAGACCTAAAATTTATATTTAATAATAATTCAAAACTGACATTGTTGTACTTCAAATATTTGACCATTTCTGTCGGTAAAAGCGACATTATATTCTGTCCTTTTCTCTCCGTAACGGCGACATTATCTATATTAATATTAAAAAGAGGTAAAGTTTGTGATGTTGTAGGAAGTAATCTCTGGATCTACTGAACCGATTTAGAAAATTCTTTTACCAATGGAAAGCCACGTTATTTGTATATTAATCCGAAAAATGAAAAGACTTTTTCGTGGTAGTCGGATTTGCAAAGTAAGTCGGAGAATAAGCGGTCGAACGAAAACGTTTCTAACTAACGCTGCCTTAACGATTAGAGATATATGATTAAGTTCTAGAGAAAAGTTGTAAAGCTTGATAATGCTTACAAAAAAGTCAGCATATGTATAACTTTTATATTTAAGTCACAAAAAGTAGTATTTTATATAAAAAAAAAATAATTTAAATCTTAGGTCATGTTTATTGGTCATATTATCAACGATTATGAATTCTTATCAAAATAAGTAAATGTATCGTCTCAAGTGTTTAAAACAAAAGACTTTTCCCGTTTACTGCATATAATTTCCCTTTTATTGCATAAATAGTTAAAGAGATAATACGCTCACAAATAAGACACTCACAAGAAGACACTCACAAGAAGACACTCACAAATAACGGTATTATAATTAAATTGGCATGCAAATACATGCATACATATGCAGTAAAATTATAACCCTTCTTTAGGCAGTCAGGAAATAAATCATAGCACTCAGTACTAACCGAACCACACCCATAATTTCATCCCAGATAAAAAGTTTTACCGCCCAACGAAGTGGGCACGGGTCAGCTAGTATTTGATAAAGTAGCGTTCTGCTTCTACGTTATTCAACTAACAGCATAGAAGTTACTAGTTCTGTAGCGCTGCGTCAGCAAAGGTTGAAAATCAGCATTTGGTACCCCATAATATGTTTATAACATTGGCATCATCATTCTTATTTAATGATTGAAGTATTTGGCGATGAAAGTGAGTATACACATCAATCAGCTCATTTTGAGAAAGTTTTTTTAAGTTCGGAAAAAAGGATTTTTTGTGTAATATATTTTGTTTTAAAGTAGTGACTTGTAGCCACAGATGGGCAAAATAACTGAGCAATATGAAAGTAGGCTTCATTTGTTGAATTTTATCTCATCTGTAGAGATTTTTTTGTGAAACTTTTTTCAGGTGCGTATTTTTGCATTTTTATCAAATTTCAAGGAATTTCGCATAAATTCGCATCTATTTCGTAAAAACAAAAATATTATACCTCTAATCACAGGTATAATAGGTACCTGATGTTCAACGAGATATATTTACATGCAAATAAAAATACGGTAGTGTAGCGATACTAGCCATCCAGATTTTTAAATCGTTTCTTTTTAATGAGCTGTACTTTTGTTGGCGAGTAAGAGATATGAGGTGTGAGGGTGGAGCGAAAGGGCGGGGTGGAAGCATGTCGGCCCTCAAGCGCTGCTTGATTTTGCGGGTGTAAAGTTGCCGCCCTCATATGATTCCTTGTCACGTATCCATGTTTGAAGAACAGGACGTGTTCGGCCTGCTGCTGCCCCCGCCAACCATTGTCGCATCACCTCCTACTACATGTACACTCGCGCATGGCCACTTCCCCCCACAGAGACCACCCGTATTCATTATCATTTATTGTTGGGGTTTGAACCTCTCCAGCTATGCGATCAAATCCGTTCTTGTCGATATGCGAGATGTATGCATACGATTCGTCTCGGTTTGCATAAGTATGATCACGTGTCCGAATATAGGACACAGTTAAAGTGGTTACCAATTCGAAGAAGGAGGTGTTCATATTTATTTATTTATTTATTTATTTATTTAGTAACACATCTAGTAAGCAATAAATGTCATATTTGAAAGTAAGATGTTAGCAAGAAATTGATGCGACATTATTTTTAATGTTTGACACAGTCGCCTAACTAGGCCTAGGCCTGTTCTAATGAGACTTTTAATGACGATATTATGTGTGCACTGTCGACTTAAACTATAGTTAGTACTTATTTTTAAATCGACAAATATGAAACTACAAATATTTACGCATATACAAATATTGATACTCATATACATCTATAGATAAAATATATATCCATATATGCACACATACACATACATATATGTATACGAAAATAATAATAAAAACAAAATTAATAAAAATTAAAACTACAATAATAATCATATATAAATCAATTACATATTAATATAACGCTTACATACCTATAATAGTCATTTAAAATGATCATGGTAAAAACTAAATACTAAGTACTAAATACTATCATTCAAAATACAACAGTCAGCATATTCCCTAAACCCTCCCTACCCACCTCCAACAACCAATCGATTAGTGATTTTTAAAAGTGGATGTGTTCTCACTACTTTTAATTGCTTCGGGAAGATTGTTGTACATTCTAGGGCCAATGAAAGTGAAATGGCGCTGGCCAAATGCTGTGTAAGTTCTTGGCACCATCATATCACCAGTTTTTGTTGCTCTCGTCTTTCCAACTCGTTGTTGATTATAAGGGGTCATTTTATTTTTACAAAAAAGTCAGCATATGTATAACTTTTATATTTAAGTCACAAAAAGTAGTATTTTATATAAAAAAAAAATAATTTAAATCTTAGGTCATGTTTATTGGTCATATTATCAACGATTATGAATTCTTATCAAAATAAGTAAATGTATCGTCTCAAGTGTTTAAAACAAAGGACTTTTCCCGTTTACTGCATATAATTTCCCTTTTATTGCATAAATAGTTAAAGAGATAATACGCTCACAAATAAGACACTCACAAGAAGACACTCACAAGAAGACACTCACAAATAACGGTATTATAATTAAATTGGCATGCAAATACATGCATACATATGCAGTAAAATTATAACCCTTCTTTAGGCAGTCAGGAAATAAATCATAGCACTCAGTACTAACCGAACCACACCCATAATTTCATCCCAGATAAAAAGTTTTACCGCCCAACGAAGTGGGCATGGGTCAGCTAGTATTTGATAAAGTAGCGTTCTGCTTCTACGTTATTCAACTAACAGCATAGAAGTTACTAGTTCTGTAGCGCTGCGTCAGCAAAGGTTGAAAATCAGCATTTGGTACCCCATAATATGTTTATAACATTGGCATCATCATTCTTATTTAATGATTGAAGTATTTGGCGATGAAAGTGAGTATACACATCAATCAGCTCATTTTGAGAAAGTTTTTTTAAGTTCGGAAAAAAGGATTTTTTGTGTAATATATTTTGTTTTAAAGTAGTGACTTGTAGCCACAGATGGGCAAAATAACTGAGCAATATGAAAGTAGGCTTCATTTGTTGAATTTTATCTCATCTGTAGAGATTTTTTTGTGAAACTTTTTTCAGGTGCGTATTTTTGCATTTTTATCAAATTTCAAGGAATTTCGCATAAATTCGCATCTATTTCGTAAAAACAAAAATATTATACCTCTAATCACAGGTATAATAGGTACCTGATGTTCAACGAGATATATTTACATGCAAATAAAAATACGGTAGTGTAGCGATACTAGCCATCCAGATTTTTAAATCGTTTCTTTTTAATGAGCTGTACTTTTGTTGGCGAGTAAGAGATATGAGGTGTGAGGGTGGAGCGAAAGGGCGGGGTGGAAGCATGTCGGCCCTCAAGCGCTGCTTGATTTTGCGGGTGTAAAGTTGCCGCCCTCATATGATTCCTTGTCACGTATCCATGTTTGAAGAACAGGACGTGTTCGGCCTGCTGCTGCCCCCGCCAACCATTGTCGCATCACCTCCTACTACATGTACACTCGCGCATGGCCACTTCCCCCCACAGAGACCACCCGTATTCATTATCATTTATTGTTGGGGTTTGAACCTCTCCAGCTATGCGATCAAATCCGTTCTTGTCGATATGCGAGATGTATGCATACGATTCGTCTCGGTTTGCATAAGTATGATCACGTGTCCGAATATAGGACACAGTTAAAGTGGTTACCAATTCGAAGAAGGAGGTGTTCATATTTATTTATTTATTTATTTATTTATTTAGTAACACATCTAGTAAGCAATAAATGTCATATTTGAAAGTAAGATGTTAGCAAGAAATTGATGCGACATTATTTTTAATGTTTGACACAGTCGCCTAACTAGGCCTAGGCCTGTTCTAATGAGACTTTTAATGACGATATTATGTGTGCACTGTCGACTTAAACTATAGTTAGTACTTATTTTTAAATCGACAAATATGAAACTACAAATATTTACGCATATACAAATATTGATACTCATATACATCTATAGATAAAATATATATCCATATATGCACACATACACATACATATATGTATACGAAAATAATAATAAAAACAAAATTAATAAAAATTAAAACTACAATAATAATCATATATAAATCAATTACATATTAATATAACGCTTACATACCTATAATAGTCATTTAAAATGATCATGGTAAAAACTAAATACTAAGTACTAAATACTATCATTCAAAATACAACAGTCAGCATATTCCCTAAACCCTCCCTACCCACCTCCAACAACCAATCGATTAGTGATTTTTAAAAGTGGATGTGTTCTCACTACTTTTAATTGCTTCGGGAAGATTGTTGTACATTCTAGGGCCAATGAAAGTGAAATGGCGCTGACCAAATGCTGTGTAAGTTCTTGGCACCATCATATCACCAGTTTTTGTTGCTCTCGTCTTTCCAACTCGTTGTTGATTATAAGGGGTCATTTTATTTTTAGTATATATTAGGGCCATGCGAATATAAAGCTGTCTTACATCCAAAACCTCGGACTGGATGTAAAGAGTGTCTGATATACGTGCTCACATCTATCCTGTTCTCTCTATCTCAATCAATGCCATCCAATCTCCTCGAGCTTTTCAAACCATTAAATTCCCAAGGTCTCGTGCTTTGATCAGCCTCAGAAAGTTTACTCAAAATTTCTTATCGTAATACCGATTTTAACTGCAACTTTTTCAGTGTCCATGGGGAATGGATCTGGAACGATATCCCAGCAAATATCCGAATCTAGCATTCGTTAGTATTATTCTAGAATCACCTCTAATGAATCGCTTTTCTAAGAAGTGACCAGTTTTTCCTTTTCTCTTTTCTTCCCCTCCCAATATTCTCTCCTAGGGCATTCTTAGTTTTAAGTATAGTAGTTTATATTTTATGCAGACAACTTATTTGTTTATTTTATTTACACTCCTTTTACTTTCCTTTCAAGGAAAGTAAAAGGAGAGTAAAAGTATTTGTTTATTTTATTTATATTAACTTATTTGTTTATTTTATTTACACTCCTTTTACTTTCCTGTCAAGGAAAGTAAATGGCGGTGGTTATCAATTCGGTTGTATCTTTTTTATGTTTGTTACCTCAGAACTCTGCCAGTTATGAACCGATTTGGAAAATTCTTTTTTTATTCGAAAGAATATACTGACAGATTGGATTCATTTTTATCAAAATCCTGTTCTGATAATGATATCAATGAGGAATTGAGGAAACTCCTCAAATATTATTATATGAAATAGAAAATTTACATCTTGGTTCAATTCTGATCACAATTCCTTTATTTTTATGGTAAGCATGACCAGATTCTACACCCCGGGGTTTGCTCCTAAAGAGGGAACTCCTCAACGGTCAAAAGCAAAGACCCCAAATTTTGTATACTCATTTAGTTATGGTAGCCCGTTCTAAGTTTTATCGTGACATGGCAGCTGCACCCAGGGTTGGCTCCCGACAAGGGAACTCCTCAACGTTCAACAGCACAGACACAAAATGCTGTATATGTATTCAATTACGACAGCCCGTTCTAAGTTTCACCAAGGACTGCGGCACCCAGGGTTAGCTTCCAACGAAGGAACTCCTCAACGGTCAACAGCACATACCTACATAAAATTTTGTATACGCATTCAATTATGATAGCCTGTTCTAAGTATCACCATGGTCTGATAGCCTGTTCTAAGTACATATCATCTATGGCTGCTGCACTTATAAATAAAATAGAGTCGGTTTTTTTTTGTTGGTAAAATGCTGTCTATTATTATTGTATATTAGTTTTCAAGAGCAAACAATTTGTTCATTATTACTATATAGACAACGAATAATAAGTTACACGTAACCGTCAAGAAATAATGAAATCCACCAGGCCCACAATATTTTGTATCCAACGTTTTTCACATCGCAATATACAGTTACATATTCAAATATTCATAAAATTGCCTCTTCAAAACATAATTTTCTTCTAAAATGAAAAATAAATATCTCATTTTCAAGACTGAATGTCTTTTATGTACATGAAACTGAATTATTAATGTATATTGTACCGAACCACAGTAGTAACCGTTAGAGCGTCCGCTTTAATAGTAATTATTATTGCTGAAACAGGCAAATAAGCGGATTAACTAGTTATTCCTAAAACAGTTATTCGCTCTGTAGGTAGTGAGATTTATCATGATTGGAGTTCACCGCGAGCAGGAAGTTGTTTGTGAATATATTCATAATTGAATATCCTGCAACTTCTCATTGCATACAATTATTTCGACGCTTACTCATATATTTATTGCAAACTATCGCCGTAACAAACTATGAAATAAAACAACATAGGAATGGTTTTAATCTATACATATTTATTATATACAAAAATGGATGTTGGTATATCTGTCTAATCTTAATAGACCTCGATACCGTTTGACCGATCACCGTGAAGGTTGACACATACATATATGTTGACACATACATTTTTTCATGTAGAATTTTTATGCTATCCGCTTTGTTGTAACTTGTGATGAACGACCCCTCACTAGACTCCGTTGTTCGGTGTGAGTTGGTGGTATCAACTTACGAGTTATCTCCGTATTGAAAGGCGGTGTTGAGTGAAGCAGAAGGTATTTATTGAATCGATTGAAAGTTTGATATTGCCAGTTCCCGAACAGGTTATGTCGTCGCGTGTGTTTTGATGCGCGACTGCAGTTACGAGGGTATATGGATGAGGATTGTATTTGTGCTCCTAGTATCTTGTACTGGGCAAGGCTCGAGTCTGCAGGATTGCAGACTGATGCTTCGTGACTGGGAAATATAAGGAAAGGAAACCAAGGAGCCGGACTCGTTGAGCGACCTCGTGAGAGGGGTACCGAGTATGCCGTCGCAACCTTGGGGGAGGTGATCACTCAAGGAATGATACTTTGGTTGCTTTTTCGCCGGTTTATATAGGCCGGGAAATGATGCAATCCGAAATATTCAGAGTAAAAGTATTGTTTCATGCTGCTGGTTCATCGCCGCACGAGTCAAAATCATAGCTGAATTGTGTCAGTGTATTTCACTGGAAATCGATGCATTTGTTGATCGCATGTAACGGTACTTAAGGGCCGTTACAAAGTCACCACTATATGGCGCTGCAGCACATCAACTTTTATGCTGTTATACGCAGACAGGAGAAGTAATTATACAACGTATGCCGGGTTTTGCTAGTATAATACATTACTACCTTACAACACTACCTTAATACGCGATGAACACCTCCACAAAAGTACTTCCGGTTCCGTCTCCGCCGAACAAGTTGCTGAAGTGTGGAAACAGATGCCTGGCCAATGTCAGCCCTGACATCATGAAGGCAGAGACGGAGCGACAGGGCGCTTTAAGAAGATCGAGACCGCTGGACACAAACAGCAGCTAAAGGCGATGATCAGCGGCGGTAGCGACAAGATTGGCTTCGGAGCGTATCCTGGATGCCAATCATGTCGCTGGAATCGTATCTTGGATAGCTTGAAATCTTATGTGACCTGATTTCAGGAGTACGCGGTGCTAAGAGAGCAAATTGTAAAAAAAAACTAATTTACCACGGCGTCATTCGTGGGCTCCGCGACGCGTTCAGCCGTGCACTGGCGGCCGGTATTCGACGAGTCTTCTTTAAGGCCCGTCACTTTTCCTTGGGCAATTGACCTTTAGCGGGGATTGAATTGAACCCAGCCCATTGAGTATGGCGGCGCAGGTCTGCGCTTTCTGTGGCAGGTATCTTGCGGGTGTAGACTGTGTATATAGGCGTACGTGGCATCTCTGGGACGATGACTGCTGTGCTGCGAAAACTGGCTGTACTTCTGGTGTGCAGCGAAGCGAGCTCTCGGATGTCTCTCATTAATAAATATATGTAACGGCCCTTAAGTATCGTTACATGCAATCAACAAATGCATTGATTTCCAGTGAAATACACTGACACAAATTCAGCTATTATTCTACCTCGTACAGCGATGAATTAGTAATATAAGATCCATTTCAAATGTTGTTTACTGGTCTTCTTATGCCCTTAGGCCCGGTGCTAGTAATCTACCCCCAGGTACGGGCTATGTTTACTTAGGTATTACCGGAGGTAATGAATAAATTTTGTTACCATTTGTTTACTAATTTCATTGCAATCGGTTGGCTCAAATAGACCACCGGTAAGCACTTCACCATCGGCTTTGATCTACTTGCCAGGTGTATAATTTATTATAAATTGCAGAGTATTTTAAGGTTAATAACAATGTCAAATAGTTTTAGTATATCCTAATGCAAATTGTAATTACAGATGCAGTTTTAATTCATTTATTAAATTTTAATGTTGGATAAAATTAACATTCAAATGGCAAGAATATTGTTGCCATTTGAATGTTATTATATACTTTTATTAATAATAATAAAACACTTTATTTGTAGAAACTAACATTTCTACCACTTCCAGCTAACCTTAATATAATGGAAAAATATATTTTGCGGTCAAAAAAGGATAAAACTATGGACACTTTAGCATATATTTCTTTTTTACTACACATTAAAATAAAATAAAATGTATTGTAGTGTATAAATACAATATAATACAAAATATAGTATAAATACACACTTAAATACGAACCCACATACACACACACACACTAACAGATGTGAATGTGTGGGTGTGTATGTAGGTTAACAAATAATAACAGGAGTAATGTAACATTATGGGTTCTTCGAGTAGCGGCATAATTTCATGGCAGACCGCGGCAATTTTTTTTTAGAATGTCTTGCAATATCGCCGCGCTCGACAAAAAGTACTCTAACTATGGAACTTCTATAGCAATCATAAAAATAATAACTGTACAATGATCGCATTGAAAGTTCGTATATAGAATATTGAAATCTCATTTTGTAAAACAATTAGATAATCTTATATATAAAAATGAATCGCCGTGCGTTAGTCTCGCAGGATCAAATGAGGTGTATCTCAGTATCATACGTGTCGCTATGTCAGCAGCAACGAGGCGATTTGACGCATCTTTTCCTTTGCGACATATGAAAGACAATCTAGAGTTGTACACTTGGTAATTCTGGAAAGCGGAATTTAGATTCCCCATGTGATGACAAATCACGCGTGTTGGATGTTTGCGGAATTAACTTGGAATTTCCGTATTTCGCGTATGGACAACTGTATGTCCCGTGTTCGCCAAGCCATCGGTCGGAAAGCCATCATTTTTGTTTATTTACGCGCCGGAAAACAAAACGAAAAACATATTTTGCCAGAATGTTTTGTGTTGAATGTGAACTGCATTTATATATTATCATGTAAATTAAATACATTGAATTTATTTCAATCACAAACGACTTTCATTTAATCACCAAACGAAACTCAATCCGTACATGATTCGGCCATATTAAAGATTTCAATGAATTAGATTTGGAAGGTTCATTAGGATTAATAAACGCTTATGAAGAGTTACAATCAAATCAATTTTAGGTGGTACGAAGTTCACTGGGTCATCTAGTTACGAATAAATATGAGAAAATCGAAAAAGTGAAAAAACTCGGCATTTCTAACTTGTACTTGTCTTACGAAAAAATACGGAAATCTCTTTAGAAATTGTAAATACTATCATGATCTTTATTAGATTCTCTATCAAAGGTAATATTTTGTTTTGCTTATTTACATACAAAAATATTTATATATTAGCTCATAAAAACATTGATGATTTGTCGAAAAAAGAAATATGATGTTTGATAATGGAATTTTACCAGAAATATCCGCGAAATGAGAGGCGAAATTATTGTAGCGGCCTTCTATGTATCTATGGTATTAATGAGGTATTTGATATGGATTTTAGGATGCGTTCGAATTAGAAAATAATGAATAGAATTAGAAAATAATTAATAGAAAAGAAAATTATGAATAGAATTAGAAACTGTGCGCTCCGGGAACAAACTGCCAATATTGCTCATTACGGTCAACGGTATTCTGGTGTGCAACCAAATTTTGTCGTTACGTAGCCGAAGGGTTTTAAAAAACCGTTACACTTGACGCCCACATGGAAGGAGCAGTCGTCGTTACTTCCAACAAGCTTAATGATATTCCACGTTTTCCCACTATAAATAATCTTTCTTTCATGTTGAAATTCCCATGGGAGAATGTTGAAAATATAGGCACGGGCTTTTTTCCACCTCTATCGTTAAATCCGCAACCATTATTGTGAGAGCTCTCATGTCACTTGAGAATATGACGGGAAATATTTCATCTAGGATGCGTTCTTATTTTCTTTCAACAATCTTTGCATGACGCAGGCATGGTAGGAAAGGGATAGAAAACGAATTTACCGCGTGAAATTTGTAGCACCCGACGTTTTGTTGACGTTGCAGCCGCCGTCGTCTAGGGTAGACTGAAGAGCTGTCAATCCGTTGTTTTGCGGGTAGACCGCATACCGCTGCCGCCACTGCGTAGGTTATAACGGTGGTGGGGGCTGGGCTCGGAGCGCGCGAACTTTGAAAATCCGTCTTGCACACAACACTCGCTGTATCCTGTCTTACGTCCTTGCGTTCGGCGTTCGGCGGCGGGAACATTTTAACGTGGATACAGTGGGTGTTGTGTGCAAGACGGATTTTCAAAGCTCGAGCGCTCCGAGCCCCCCCCCCCCCCCTCCCTACTCTGACTAACAGTCGGGAGAGTCTGGAAGCAGTACTGTTTCCTATAGAGCGGGGGTGGTTGCGGACCTTACGGCGACTGCTCTTCAAACGACCATCGGCTACCCGATCCTCGGTGAACAGCCGGGCATAGGATGCCTTGGTCCGCGATAGATTCGGTATACACAGTTTCACCGCTTCGTAAGAGAGAGGACCGCGCAAGCGACCTCGAACTCGTAACCAATCGAGAGACTGGAGTAATCTGGTCGCAATTGGAAGTACGGGCGTGTGTATAAGCCCGCTGGGCAACACTCCTGACTATCTCGCGGTTAAGGCGTTGGCCTCTTACGGGTTTGTAGCGGCGCTAGACGGTGGACTATTTTGTCCAAGTCTTCTGCGCTCACTCCAGGGAGATAGAACGAATAATCGTTAAAACTTCCTGAGGTGACAGGCTCGCCCGCTGTAGTCGACAACCCTAGTTGGCCTTCGGGTCAGTTTCCCCTAGGAGTCAACCTTCGGGCGCTCCTGGACGTACGGCATCAGCCAATCGATTGTGCATTCTGACCGACAGCCGTGGGAGTCTGTAGAGCTGGGGTAATTGTTCATCTCACGGTAGCTGCTCTTGAAACAACCAATCGGCTACCCGATACCGGGTGAACAGCTGGCCTAAGGAAGCCGTGGTCCGCGATAGATTCGGTAGACACCGTTTCATCGCTACGTAAGGGAGAGGACCGCGCAAGCGACCTCGATTCCGTAATGAGTCTGGAGACTGGCATTTCTTAAAGCCACCGCAGGTATGAGATTGCTGATAAGTATATGTTAAATTCTATCTAGCAGTAGCATGCCTTCAGTGTGCTTTATTGAATCAACGACACAAGCAGTATATTCCAAACTGAAGATTGAAGAGTAAAGAGGTACCACTTTTTTTTTAATATAAAAAGCGTTAAAAACACAATAAGGTATGTCGGGCTTGCACAATTTACCAACCCTGGGCACGCCACTGCCTTTATGGTTTTAGGACCGTATAGGTAGAACATGAAAGAGAAGGGAAGGTGGGAGGGGGGGGGGCGACTTTCTTTGTCGGGCACTTCAGGCATATCTTGTTACTTAAAGAAGAGTTCGTCGCGATAATGAAACCTTTGCGAAATGTTTACCTAACAAGGATCAGAATACTTACAAAATTCTTTAGCGGCACGAAATCTCGGGCTGCGGTATCTTTTGTTTACGCCGACGACTGTATTTTTAAATAAATTAATAGTTTAAAAAAAACACTAAAAACATGCTTTTACAAGTCAATATGTAATAGGTTTGTTATAACCCTGCCACCTGATCGTGTTCAAAGTCCATTACGTGACCTTTCTCACAAGTACAAACACGACTATGATACGACATTCCATCATGGAATGCCAGTTCCTGTCTTCCGGCTTCATCATCAGACCTTGAAACTTAATCGTGGTCAAAGTTCATTACAAGACCTTTCTAACAAGTCCAAACACAGCTATAATACGATATTATATCATGGAATGCCAGTGCCTATCTTTCGGCTTCATCATCAGACCTTGAAACCTAATCGTGGTCAAAGTTCATTCCAAGACTTTTCTAACAAGTCCAAACACAGCTATGATACGATGTTCCATCATGAAATTCCAGTTCATATCTTCCGACTCCATCATCAGATCAGTTCGACAGTACTATATAATTGTATCGTCATCAGAACTACATACAGCTGCCAATTTTCATGACGCTACGATCCTTGGAAGATGGTCAAATTAGTTACCTTAGATTCCATTACATAGTTACATACAGGTCGACCTAATAAAAGCGTGTTAAAATAGTGCCCACTCACTTCAAACTTAGCAATGCTAAAGTGATTCGATCCGAACAGAGAGGGATAAACGATGATCAGACCTGTCAAAATGAATTAAAGGAGTCAAGGCGGGTGCCAGCGAAATGGGACAATAGCCACTTATTACTTACACTATGGAGTTGCCACCTACAACGGGAGAAACTAACTATCTTAAAAAGGTATAACGATATTGATCGTTCTTCAACCGTGGGGTGAACGTAGCGACTTGGGTACGAAACAGTCCACCGTCTAGCTTCGCCAACATGCCCTTAAGAGACCAACGCTTCACCGCGAGGCACTCCAAAGTGAACCGGATTTCTTCGTCCACTCGTCTGATCACAGGTTCGCTTGCACGGCCTTTACTTGATGTTAGTGGTAATTCAGTTCGAATTTAATGTGGACCGTGGCTTCCTTCACGCTGGTACCAGGACGGCCATGTATTTCATGCAGGCTCGGGTAGCCAACGGGTCATTTCAAGAGTGGGTGACATCAGGTCGACATCCATCCCCGGTACCTTCGGAAACGTATAGAAGTAGAAATATAAATAGGAATATATTAAACGTCTGAATTATGGTGGTGCATTTATTGTATTTATGCGTAACATTTCGTCTCTCTTATGAGAAATTACTAAAATTATTGTAATTGAAGTATTATTTCATATGATTATATGTAAGCCAGTGGAATAATGTTATTAATTAATGAGATATTATAATCTAACCTATTATTAGCCTGGCTATTATTAGCCTGTTATAGTAACAGATAGACAAATTTAATTATTTTTTAGATTATAATAATTTATTTTTTATTTTATTTTATTTATTTAGGTAAGTAACAGCATGAACTTATAATTAGATACATAATTCTTTAAAAAACATATTCTTATGCCGATTATAACTTACGCCGTCCGAAATCATTTGAAAAATATTTTACAAACTAAATTATGAAACAAAAAATACAATACATCCGTAAATATGTATTAATCAAATGACCGCAAAAGTTGTAGAGTTAACCGCAAACATATAAACTTATACAACATAAATTCAAAATAAGTAAATGGGAATACATATATAAGTTATATTCTATTTATACATACATATTACAAACCAATAATTACTGGCAGTTGTCGCTGCAGCTTCAAGGGCGGTTCGTACTGCCGATTTGACGCTAATTTTGTTTCTACTATAAATGTCAAGCCCTGCGAATTTATCATTATACGTACGTGGCAATCGGTTAAGCATTGAATTGCTCGTGTATTTAGAATGTCGTCTCGGGGGCTCGAATAACTGTATGGATCGGGTTTTACGTTGCGGCACCTTCAGAGCGATACTCGAAACTATGTATGGGCTATCCAGCGTCCCATTGGCGATGTCATGTAGCGCAGTCATATCGGCAGCAGTTCGCCGATCCTCAAGCGACAGCATATTGAAATGCTGAAGCCTATCACGGTAAGAGTCAAATGCGAGATGTTCGCGTCGAGCTATGCACCGGATGAAACGTCTTTGAATCCCCTCCAGTTGGGCTTTGTGTACGCTATATTGCGGAGACCAAATGGGAGACGCGAATTCAAGAATGCTGCGAACATAGCTGTTGTATAGTGTCAGTGCGGCCTTGGTGCCCACCCAAGCTGCACGGTACCATTAGGATTCTCTGAACTACTTACAGAATTAGGTTATTTGCAAAAAATACGTCTAATTCCGTAAGCCAAAAATCCCCTCCCGTTTTTAGTGCCTTTATCTTCTCCGCTCGCCGCCCGGTTAGTATTCCAGCGGGCTGTTTATAAATTTGAGGTAATAACGGCGTAACGTCGGCTTTCACTTTATAAAGCAAATAACGGCCATGAATACTCCATGAGGGGACACGTGCGTTAAATTTACGCCTGATATTTTGCTTTTAAGGGCCGCAATAAAAGAATCTCTGGTCGGACCGTAACACCGCCATGATTACCAGAATAATGGGTTTAAACCAATGTTATGTTTACTCCGACATATAAAAGATACACGGCCCGGTGGCATAGTGGCTAGGTCGCCTGATCTTACATTGTAAGATTGCAGGTTCATTTCTTTTCTATCACCTGTGTTCTTTGGGATGAAATTAATGGAATTGAATTTTAAATTCGGTTAAGCGGATGCAATAACATGACACCCAGTCCCCAGGTTCACACATGCTACACGCTCATGTACATATAAACAATTCATAGCACGATTGGTTGTATAAGATTGTCGTAGGATAATAAACCCATCCATTTTGAAATTTCACAACAAAGAGTAGAAACAAACAAAAACAAACAAGTTTATGCAAACAAAAACAATTATATGAATCGCCTTTAGTGAGAACTAATTGATGATTGATTGATGATTTATTGATGTTTGATTGATGATTGATTGATGATTTATTGATGATTGATTGATTGATAATTGTCATTTTCGCATTTTTAGGCAATTAGGCATTTTTGGTAAATATAAAAAAAATGCGTATTTCCTGCTGTTTACGATACCCTCCTAGCCCGCGACGCGAAGCTTGACCAGCATGCTTGATCGTTTAGAAAGCCCTTTAAGGGTGGCGCATATGGAGATTACAGCTAATCAGTCGATTGACACGGCCTAGCTTGCCCAAAATTTATATGGTGCTTAACTGATGTACTCGTACAAAATTTATATCGACTTTTAAGTCCATGTCTTGGAAACATATTATTGTATTCTGCCCCTGTTTCTTGGAATGATTAAAATATACGATCATTATTACGCCACTTTAACTTAAACTTTGTTCTCTTAAGGGCCAATAAAGCAACTCATATTATTCTTTTTGTACCCTCATTCAAACTCCGTAATTTCGTTACGGTATCATCGATCCCACTTCGATACTTGTAATTTTCCGTTTGTCCCATCCGTGCCTTTCTTTGTGTGCGAGGGTTGTTAGGAGTTTGCGACGACTTGTTCGCGATACTCAAACTGTCCACTCTGTAAGTTTCCTTTAAGGGATGTTTACGCGCTCTATGAAGAGTGAGCTCCTCTATAGTCGGATTAAAATGACGAGGCGGTTCAGTTGCGCATATATTAAAACTTTTCTCATTTAGGAAGGCATTGTTGGGCGGCTGGAATGGCACGCCAGGAATCCGCCACTTCATGCCAAGGTATCCTAATAAAAATGCCGTTCTTGTTATCTTTTATTATATACTAATATCTACATAATTTTCGAGGAGTATATTCATTACGGAAACTTGGGTTTAACTGTATTAGTGATGATTGGAAAAGTGATTGAACCGGACACCGGATATCGTATTAATATTACATCGAAAAACACTTTTAATATTAATAGAATTTTACGAACATATGGAATCATAGCTTGGGGTGAAAATTCGCTGCAAGCACTTGATCCTCTTATTAAGGCCCAAAAGTAGCTATTGATAAAAAATCGTAAATAGAACTTCTGGTATACTTCTGAGAGCTTGTACAAAGAATCTAAAAAGCTAGAATATGATCAGATATACGCTAAGATAATCATGCTGTACTATTATTATTATGACAATCATCATATATATTCAACACACCATACAGTTACACGAGTAAGAAATAGCAAACAGACAACACTTGATCCTAAAAATAAGACTATGTTTGCACCGAAATACTTTTCTTATATTGCTCTTAGATTCTTCAACAAAATGAATAGTGTTTATTTCAACAGCACTGAAATCTAGAACTTATCACGGAGTAAAGAGAAACCTAAAAATTTCACTTTGGAGTATGAATCGACAGAATACAGACACTTTAATAAAATGTATACCAAAAAACCACACGAATTTCATTTTTATTAATTTATTTTATTTTATTTTAATTGTGTTGTAGTACCTAACATGGAGTTTTACAATTATTTAGAGCTGCACCACCTGCCTTTTAGGGCGTACAATATTTATTTTTTTACAACATGATTGCATAGAGATATTAATTCAACAATACATTTTAAAAAAACTCATAATTAAATAATAGTACAAAATCAGTTGGTTTAGGTATCGAAAAGATAAATTAGGTAGATAGAAAAATAATTTTGCTAATATAATTGAAATTTAAAGGGAAAAATATATATTAAGCCTAACTTAGTGCAGGCGAGGCCTAAATAGGATGGCTTATTTATTAAAGTAAATTCACCTGTTATTGATTTAATAAAAAAAATTAATTTCAATTTGAATTTGGGTTTAGATATTTGAAATAAATATAATCAAAATCGCAACAAGAGACCACTTGTAGAAAAAAACAAAAACACGTAACTGCACATTTAACGAACTTTGTTCTACCTGTCGTTAGTTTAACGCTAAGCCTTGGGCTTGGCTGGATTTTTTTTATGACTCAAGTATGATATTGGAAGTAATAAAAAAACTAGAAACGCACGTAGTAGAGCAGTCTGGCGCAATAACTCTTTTAATTCCTTTGAACTGATTAAGTTTTGTAATTTATTTCTGTGTGTAATCACTATGAACCAATTTTCTTAAACATTCGTTAAGCAGCGAGATTAGCAGAGTGCCGGTTATTTCCTATTAGTAGCGTGTTTTTATAAAAATATGTAAATTAACAAACCTCCTGGGGTGACGGATTCACCTGTTGTAGACGATATCTCGAAAGTGTAAGACGTGATTATTGGTTAGGCCATTTTTAATAATACCACGTCATATATATAATAATACCACGCCAGAGGAAAGAGTACTCTTTCTCTCTCGGAGAGGAAAGGTACTCTTTCCTCTCCGATGCACACCCTATCAGTAAACCAAATTACTAACAATATATTTCCATTAGTATCAGATTCCGTACCAATACGTGCCACATTAGTAAACCAAATTAATAACAGTATAACACCATCAGTATCATATTCTAATAATATACAAGGTCCATCTCCTAGAGAAAAAAATGCTGTTAAAAACTTGTCATCCAAAGTAATTAACCACAATGAATATTTAGTATTAGCTAAAGGTCTAAATTTCACACCGACTCAAAATGTGAACCATTTTAGTTTTGGTAATGATGTTGTTAAATTTTGTCGTAATTTAAGATGGCGCGAATTTTGGCATTCAAATCAAAAGAATAACAATAATATTAATATTAAATTACACAATGCACTAGCTCAATTTCGTCCACACTCTAATAAAAACCCCCTCCATTACCAAAAAATCATCCGGTATAAAATTTTATTACTATTTTATTAAACAAAGTAACACAGCCATCTTTTCTAAATAGCCTCAAACCAACATCAAACTTGTCAGTAGATGAACGTGCAGCTCTTGAGAGTCTTAGCAAGGATACCAGCATCGTCATTTTGCCGGCTGATAAAGGTTCCACTACTGTCATACTTAACAAAACTGACTATGTTACTGAAGGCTTGAGACAACTTAGAGATGAAACTTTCTATAAAAAACTATCCAGAGATCCAAACAAAAAATTTGCAGTAAAATAAAAAAATATATTGAACAAAATAAATCAAATGAAAAATTATCAGACGAAGATGTTAAAACTTTAATTCCTGGTCCTATCCGAACTCCAAATTTTTACCTATTACCTAAAATTCACAATCCTAATAATCCTGGACGACCGATAGTCGCAAGCTTTAACTCTCCGACAGAAAGAATTTCGGCTTTTGTAGATTATTTTTTACAACCTTTTGTGAAAAATCTAAATTCTCATATCAAAGACAGCTATCATTTTATTGATATTTTAAAGAATACTGTAATTCCAAAGTCAGACGACCTATTATTTGTTACTATTGACGCCATATCCCTGTATACCAATATTCCTCATAATTTAGGATTGGAAGCCATTTCTTATTTTCTTGATGAGAGACCTCATCCTCAAATACCTTCTACAGATTTTCTTTGCAAATTAGCCGAGTTTGTCTTAACGTGTAATGCTTTTTCCTTTGAAGATGAATTTTATCTTCAAATTAAAGGGACTGCTATGGGAACTCGAATGGCACCTTCGTATGCCAACCTTTTCATGGGATTATTCGAGCAAAATTTTCTTCAAACGCAAAATTTAAAACCCATATTATGGTATAGATTTATTGACGACATAGTAATGATTTGGCCACACGGACAAACTACTCTAACAACCTTTCTTGACGACCTAAATAATTTTGGCCCTTTGAATTTCACTCATACCATTTCTAAATCACAAATTACTTTCTTAGATGTTGATTTAACAATTTCCGAAGGTAAAATTAAAACCGCGATTCATATAAAACCTACAAATAAAGAACAGTATTTACACTTTGATAGCTGTCATCCATTTCACACCAAGAGATCCATTCACTATTCAATGTCCATTCGCGGACACCGTTTAGTTAACAACAAAGAAAATTTAGATAAATATCTCAATAATCTAAAGCAATCTCTTCTTGAAAGAAAATACCCTGCTCCTCTATTGGATAAACATATTCTAAACTCTGAAGTAAAATATATACCAAAACCTAAAATTACTTCAAATAAAAATAATAATAATAATAAAATCTTTCTTAGCACCACTTATTTTCCTGGTGCTGAGAAACTGCGAGATATAGTATCTGATTTATTCCCCATCATTTCTAATGATGCATCCACTAAGGATCTCTTAGATTCACCGCCAATTTTATCTTTCCGCAGACCACCTAATATTAGATCAATATTAAACAAAACAAAAAATAATCAAAATTTCTCTATTGGTAATAATACTTTTGGCCTTCAACCTTGTGGTCGTCCACGTTGTAAAACTTGTCCTCTGTTAGATCTAAGTCCTTTTTTTACCAGTCCAAATACTACTAATAGTTACAGGGTTCCCTTTCATTGTAGTTGTATTTCAAAAAATATAGTATATCAACTTCTGTGCAGGACTTGTGATGCCTTTTATATCGGTGAAACAACAACACCACTTAATATTAGACTAAATAATCATAGGGTTAGTGTAGGAAATGAAAGCCAACTCCCAATATCTTTGCATGCCAGGGCGCATAATTTATCTTTTGATCAATGTTTTAAAGTTAAAATAATAAAATGCCTTGGTGATAATGCAAAAGAAAGGGACGTCAAATCTTGGGAATTAGCTTATATTTATATTTTAGGCGCTTGCAAGGGTTCCGGTCTCAATAGGCAAAATTAATAAGGTTTATCATATTATCATAATCATCGAATGCTTTTTATTTTAATTTATAATCATTCATTTTAAAATAACGTTTTGCACGGTTGGTTATGGTACCTTAACTAAATCGTGTAAAATATTATTAATCCATTTCTTTTTGTTCGATTCCTTGAATTTAAATTTTCAACGAATT
>OX155966.1:32155491-32382991 GCA_944548615.1 Micropterix aruncella | reverse complement strand
TTTCATCACAGGTAAAAAGTTTTACCGCCGAACGAAGTGGGCACGGGTCAGCTAGTATTAAATATAGTGGTGTTTTACGCAGATTAACTTATTTCTTTAATAATCTTTATTTCCACAAAGCGCAAATATACCAATGCACTGTATGGTAAGGTTAGTAACAATATATTGCCACTCACTTTTTGTATTTTAAGTTTAACATTTAATTAGATACAAATAATTGTTATTAACTTTTTATTTTATTTAAAAGGACAGATTGTTCTCGTGAACCGGCATCTGTTGTTGGATGTAGTGAGTGATAGCGGTAGCAGTAAAGCAACTCAAACTGAGTTATCTAATACGAGTATTATAGTTTCGCGCTCCATTTCGCTTGGTCGCGCGGCTCGGCCCGCTCGTAGTATTATCGCGTTGTACCGTCGGCGATAGAAGCTGCCCTTCCATTTATACACATACAGTGATATACACAACACACACATAGAACAATTTTATATAATAATAACAATAATTTTAAAAACTCTTTTTTTCAAAATAAAAAAGGCGAGCTTATTGCCTTGCTGCAATGTCTATCAGCTAACCTATAGCTTAAGTTTTATTATATTTATTACGTTGGCTACATAAAATAGCAATAAAAATTAAAGTGTAATAAAAAGAAACAAACATAAAACAAGAAATAAAAAGATAATAAAAAAAGGAATACTAATAACCAAAATTAAATAAAGACGCAGAGGAAAGAAAGGAGAGGAAGGAAGGGGAGGGAAGCGAAAAGGAGGGGGGGAGAGGAGGGTTGGTTAATTTATGGTTTTAGGATTATATGCTCCTTGAGCCTCGTCTTGATCGAGGAGATGCTGGGGGCTGTTCTAACATTATTCGGCATCGCAGAGTCGTGCATCTTCCACGGAGAAGAAGTACAAAAAAAATGTACAAATCGAACTTTACATAAATTCTACCTAATTCGTAGAAAATAAAACAAATGATGAGATGTAGTAATCATAAGAAACTCTCCTTAATAAAATAAAATAAAAAAATAAAATATAATAAAAATAATAGTCTATATTCATTTTTATTAGTATACCTCTATACAAGTCATTTACAGATTAGCAAACATCCATACATATTAGCAAAGAAACATGTTTTTATCGTGAAGAAAAAATAAAAATATACATAAAAATGAAAAAGAAACTCAAGAATAATGTAAAAAGAGCAAATACAAGACGAAATTCAAAGATATCATTAAACAATTTAGCCACCAAAGCATTTTAGACTTCACTCGAGTAATATTCCTCCAGTGAGTAAAACGCCTTATCTGTGAGGTACCTCTTAAGGCGTCTCGTAAACACGCCAAGAGATTGCGCCTGCCTAATGTGCTCTCTGATTTTGTTGTAAACCGCTGGGCCGGCGATATAGTCTAGCCTCTCCGACTTGGATAATGCATGACTTACCGAACGTAGCATGCTACGGGATCTTGTTGGATAGTGGTGATGCACACTATTCACTTCAAAATCGGCTAGAATCGGCGAACGAACAGCGCTACTTCCATTATATAAATGGACGCTACTTCCATTATATGCTTATAATTAAAACCTGATTTTTATCCTGCTCCATCGATGGTTCAAAATTACCGTGTGGATCTGTTTCTCTGATGTTTAACAGCTCATCGAAGTCAAATTAAATTAAATCAAATTTAAATTATTATTAAAAAGAAGAAATACATGTTTCTTCATTTAAAGCGACCTCATTGAGCTTCGTCCTAACTAAGGGTAAATCTACAATTTCCCGCGCACTCCTTCCTTACGTATATGTAAGTGTGAAAAAATATTTTCTTACTAATATACATAACAGTGGTAGGTATGTGAATAAATAAATAAATAAGTACATAAATAACTAAATAAAATAATATATAAATAATTTAAAAATAAAGTAAATTTAAAAATCTACATCGAAAACCTATATTAATACCGTGGATCACTTCTGGACTTGTATAAAGAATCCATGACCGAAATTAAAGCGAAATCGGGGTGCAATAAATTAATAGTTTAAAAAACCACTAAAAACACGCTTTTGGTCTATGATACGATATTCACATACACACGGCTATGATACGACATTCCATCATGGAATGCCAGTGTCTATCTTCCGGCTTCATCATCAGACCTTAAAATCTAATCGTGGTCAAAGTTCATTCCAAGACTTTTCTAACAAGTCCAAACACAACTATGATACGATATTCCATCATGAAGTTGCAGTTCATATCTTCCGACTCCATCATCAGATCAGTTCGACAGTACCATATTATTGTATTGTCATCAGAACTACATACAGCTGCCAATTTGCTAGAAAAGACATGCTACAGGTAAAGCATTACAAAATAAATTTACAAAATATAGGAACAGGTACGATAATACGATAATACGATAATAAAAACAAAATGAAATGTTAAAATTGAAGGTTTTTTTTACAAAATTGAGATATTAAGAAGATATGGAGTTATAGGCGTGCGAGTTTTATGCTTATGTTCAATAAGTACGACGGACACGTGTCCCCATTTCCTTCAAATCTTGTAAATTATTGTACAACAGTAAATCTAACATTACATATACGCATGAGTGAATAAACCGAAGTCAATAATTTTCAAACAACCATTGCGGCCACACCGATTCGTTAAGAGAGAGCGAGTGTAAAACGCGGTGAATTTCTTAAAAAATAGAAATGAAACCACCGGCAGAGAGAGAGAAATGAGAAAATCGCTCAAAGTCTCAGATTTCTCTGGGGAGCGAGATGGTGCCATGGCTATTTTCTCTTCAAAAGCTTTTATAATTCTGACGTCGAGATATATATATATATATATATATATATATATATATATATATATATATATATATATATATATATATATATATATATATATATATATATATATATATATATATATATATATATATATATATATATATATATATATATATATATATATATATATATATATATATATATATATATATATATATATATATATATATATATATATATATATATATATATATATATATATATATATATATATATATATATATATATATATATATATATATATATATATATATATATATATATATATATATATATATATATATATATATATATATATATATATATATATATATATATATATATATATATATATATATATATATATATATATATATATATATATATATATATATATATATATATATTCAATCACTCTATTTTGATTTAATATTTTTATTATTATTATTACTTACATACATATTCAAATGCAAGAGCACGAAAGAAAAATAACTTACTATCCAGGTGTTACCGTTATATGCTTCTAAATTTAGACATACCTACGTCTATCTGAGCTTAGGTTAAATAGCGCATAAATTAAATGAAAATGTTTGTTTTCCTAATGTGCCAAGTAAAGTGAAACTGAACCCGCTTTGCTAGGCACTCTTGTGATAAGGCGAACTCACTTCCTGGGCCTTAATGGAGTGCCACGGTTGTGTCAGAAAAAAAAAACAAAATATATTACATATTTTATCTAAATAGTTTTACCGCAGATTTCCTTATTGGTGGCCATCGCGTCGCATTCATACAAACTTTGTTTATATTATTTTAATACTGCCCGGAATGATAGCGTACGATCACTTGTTTTATTGTAACTTTTTATAGCCATCCGTCTCGGAGGACCAATGACGCTCTCAATACACTATCATTTAAATTTAACGTTCTTACAGGAATGTTTTCTCCAATACAAGGAGATGAACGCATGTGCCCTATTCATGAAGAAAGGTGCTAGGGAGATGTTCCTCAGTGGACATGTTCTTAAGGGCGGAAGATCGATTTCTCATTCGGCAAAACTCCTTGAGGAGTCCATGAATAGCATATCCGCGCGGTGCGTTCATATTGTATGACCGGATACGACCAAAGAGAAAGGGTTGATCCGATTGTCACACTTTTACATAGGCAAACGGCCCGCTACGACGCACTAATGGGACCCCTGCGAATATTTACCAATGCTACCTAACTGCCTCTGTTATCATCGCCACTACAATGGGATTATCTAAAAAGCGAATTCAAATTCAAATGATTTATTTATCAAAAATCATAGATACTTATTAAATAAACCTAACCTAACTGGATCGTACGAGACGTCCGCACTAAGGTAAGCTCAGATACGTATAATTAAATACTGCCTAATGATAGTTAAATAATACATTGAAGAATGCCGTGAAATCAATTTAAAATATTCGCAAAAACCTAGTATCACACAGATAGGTAAACTAATACTAGAATTTTAAACTATCAATTACAGTAAAAATATTTATGGAAATAAAATAAAATAAAATCAAACAAAATAAAATTTTAGTAAAAAATGTTCAATAATAAATAACATTTCAAATTATCCTAAAAGGTATAAGTGATAATAATAATAATATGGTAATCAAAAAGCATGCTAATAATCCATATATGGTAGGTAAATAGGAATAATAATAATCGTTACAATATTTGGAATGGTATGTTAGCTAGGAATAAATAGTAGATTGTATCACAAAGGAGCAAAATAATATTTTTACGGCGAGGGCGCTTTTTTGAATCCAGAGCGAAGTGAGGGATTCTTTAGTAGAATCCTGAACGTAGCGAGGGATTCAAAAAAGCGCCCGGGCCCAAAATATTTTGCGCCCGAGTGATACACTCTACTTTTCATCACCCTCTATGAGAAAATAACAACGACAAAGCAATTGACGTTCGCGCGTTTTTAATTTCATTTGTTTTTTTATTCAGCCGGGCGGCGCGACTAGGGGCCGTCGTACCAGCCAGTCTTTATTCAAACAATATTTGCATTCGATTTCTTCGGCGCTGAAGACTAAGATTTTCCAAATTCAAAAAGTGCGCCGCAAAGATAAAATTCGGCGCACTATACAAAAAGTGAGCCGAAAAGATAATTGCGGCGCACTTATAAAGTTTCTTATAGAAAACACCACTTTTGGGCGCACTTAAAGGCGAACCAAGTCGTCCTTTTCGAATAGATGGGATGAAAACAAATTAGTCTTTCAGTCTCTTTTCTTCCCTGGGTGCCCAACCAGTGGGTTAGTCTTTTTTTTGTTTATAGTTGAGCATTAATGCCGGGTATATCTTTACCTTTATTGAAAAATATTACACATCTTGGTTTTGTCTTCAGAACAATGAAGCCACTTTGACATCCAAATTCGTCTATACGTTATTGACTAAATCCGTTCTGGAGTATCGATCAGTAATTTGTAATTTGCTTCACAGTGTTCACATGCGATAGAGTAAAACTAGTTTTAACCCTTTCGCCAAAAATCTAAAATATCTGAAACTCAAAATATGCATTATGTTCGGTTGAAATTTATCCCATTTCGTTATTTTATGTCTAAATAACAGTTTCTCTTAATTGGCTCTTAGCAGAATGCGATTGGGAGCCCTTATTGGGGGTATTTGAACACCACCGTGTTTGCACGTATCGTAAATGTCAAAAGAAAATGTTTGTTTAGAGTTGTTTTAAACGCCAAACTGAACGGTTTCGCAGTTTTTATCTTTAGGTAAGCACATAATATATCTTTATTTTTATTTGATGGCAATGAATGTCTTGTTTTTGTGTTTTTTATGGAAATTTGTTGGCTGAGACCTATGTGTTCCGTTAGTGTTTTGATATGGTACAAATATGTCCCGTAAGGGCTCTACGCACATTTTCTTAGAATTTTAAAGTTTGAACTACAGTCTACATAATACTTCTTTTTAGATAAAATATTACATTCCTCAGTCATGAAAATTGACACATGATGAAGTAAGGGATTTATTGATGGAGTCTGATGAGTCTCTCAAAGATTTTTCTAACGGAAGCAGCGACAACTACGAGCAGCCACGAACTGAAAGTCGAGATGAAGACAGCTGTTCTTCTGAAGATGTAGATCTTCCACCCAGCGGGGACATAATGATGTCGGTAGTAAATGCGTGGATTTTGGTATGTGAGTTACGTTGCAAAAAAAAACACCTCTGATCGATTTTATAATCGATTTGGCAGAAAACCTGACAGCCAATGGACTCAAAACAACTAGTCACACTCGCAGTGGGAATTCTGGCCGCCGTTCCAAGAATCAGATGAAGTATGGGATTTCAACCAAGCACTTGCCAGTCGAAGGAACTACACGACGCGACGCCTGCACTGGATGCAGAACCAACAAAGTTGAATGACGCACCAAAATGATAATAATATGCGAGGAATGGCAAATTCCACTACGCAAAGCATGCTTTGCACCTTACCATAAATAATTTCTTTTACTTATTATATGTAACTTACTAATATTTACCTAAACTGACACAAACTAAACTGAGGTCAACTAATAAAAGTGTGCCTAATCTTAAAAAACAAAAATGGTTTTATTTTCTTCATACAACAATGAATGAATGAATGAATGAATGAATGAATGAATGAATGAAAATCTCTTTATTGCACAATAAAATAAGGTACAATGGCGGACTTATTGCTACACTACAGCAATATCTTCCAGTCAACCAACATGCTGGTGTGAAAAGAAGAGTAGGCAACAAATTATAGCCTAAAATTAACAATGTATGCATTCACAGCAATAAAGGGACATATATGTCCCGTTTAAAAAACGATTGGGACGTATGTGTCCCACCCTCCTGGGGGGCCTTCTGCTCTTTCTAAAAAAAATCTTTTGTGGTATTTATTCTATTTTTAATTATTTTAGCATGAACAAGCAAAAAAACTTCTCTAAGTATAGGGGTGGCTTTCAGGGTCGAAAGGGTTAAAAAATTCACTCGCATGCTGTCGAACAAATGTGGCCTGAGAAATACTCTCAAAGTTTATATAGAGCGGCTCTTGCACTTCAACCTCATAGATTTTACACAACCGACTAGATAACCGAGAAATTAAAAACTATATTAGTGTAAATTAGCATAAATATGTAAAAGCAGTAGCATAACTGTAACAAGTAAAAATTCTATTAGACTAAATTAGCATTAACATCAAGTAGAATAATTATGGTAAACCAAGCTAATTAAGATAAGTTAGGTTAGGTTAGGGCATAAGTATAGATATCTAGTATGAATCATTTTATTAGTGTAATCATTTGTTATTGTAATTGTAAACAAAGTAAGTATACCAGGATAATTAGTATAGGTTAGGTTAGATTAGTAAGTAGGCATATTAATTTAGTGGAAAAGCATATTTTTAAGTGTATATTCAGCTAGTTATGATAGGAGATATAGGTTAGATTAGGTTAGGTTAGGAAGTCAATGCATCTACTTAACGTAAAAAGTTATAATAGTTAATAAAAGTACAATAGGTAATAGATAATATAAGTCATTATAGATATAAACACATTATTGTTAGTTACCCACTAAAAAGGCACTAGCCTTAGTGGGGAACTGTGACATGTAATTTGAATCTTTTTTTATGAATAAAGACAACTACCAAAAACCCAGGTAGTCTGGCAAATGTTCAATTTCGTGTGCTACCGCGATTAACGAGGAGCTCTGATGTAGTAATATCGTGTCGAATCGACCTCACACCATAATGTGTCGTGTTTTGATACCATTATGTAAAGGATTAACATATTTAACGATTGCTTCAATTTAATTAAAGATGCGATCAAATGTAATATGTGTACTACTCTTTAAAATTTTACTATCTGTTATCCTATTGTATTTTAGTACTATTATATGTATTATACCATACTCTTATATTACATTATTACGTATTATACTTATTATTCTTATCTTACATTATAATATTACGTATTATACGTATTATTATACAATTATTCATATTACATTTTTATTTATACATTCCATTTTTCGCGCTTACCTATGCTATTTCTGTTGCTACATATCTGTTCATGCAAGCGTTGTAAACTAAAGGATAGTAAGATAGTTTTGTGTAAATAGGATTTGGAAATATATAATATATTATTTATTCACTATTTATGTAAGTTTATTGTCAAATTTAAATTAAATTAAATGAAATGAAATATTAAAAACATAAGAGCAATTTAATCGCCACTTCCCAACGAAAATTATTCATATGGATAGCTTTCAATAATGCCTTCGAGTACCTACCAGAAAGTTGGTAGCTCCAGCATATCATTGCTAGCCTCACTCTGTCGTACTAGCATATGTAATTCCGTTTGCCGAGTTTACAGAAAAAAGGATAGCCTCTCAGGATGACAATCGTCGGGTTGGAATGTTTGACTGAATAGTCGCGAGGGGCACAAAGACGATCCCTTAGAATAGAAATCTACTGTCCCATATAACTGACAAAAATTGAACGCTGTCTGCCACGCCTATAGATGCGTCCCCACTGGCACAGTGACGCATGCCCTGCATAAGACGAAAATGCTGACATTTTGCAACAGCCAGTTGTTGCAACCATCTTCGATGTATCTTCTCCTTTTATAAACAATTGATAATATTAAATATACATATATAAAAGTTCAGGAATAATAATATAAATATCAAACAATGAGTGTCAAACGCTCTCTAGATAAAAATTCAAACGCGCTCTACGCGCTAATGCGTTTTAGAATGTGCTAGAAGACCGATAGGTACGTAGAATTTACATGGGTAGTTTTCGAGCCGGACAAAAAAAAATAGCGGACGGTCAGCCACTTTTGGGTAGAAGCGGCCCGGAACCGGTCGGGTTCCGGGCCATCATTCACACGCAGAAGAGGCCCGCCGATTCACTAGTTTTGCCGATTAGAAAAATTTTATTGTGTTAAATTCAGTGCTCGATAGTTCCAAGGTAGGAATTTTAATTTTATAGATACCATTTAGCTAATATCTCCAGAAAATATAATGTGGTTTCTGCCATTACAGAAACACACCCACGGTCCGGAGATTGGTTTTTTTTCTTTTTTCCTTCCATTCTTATTTTCTCAATTTTTTTATCTTCATACTATTTCCATAGTGGTTATTTTTGTATTTTCTTGTATAACGGTTAGCAAATCGCAAACTTTATATCAGCTCACATACTTAAAAAAGCATAAAATAATCTAGAAATTCGGAGGTGAGATAAAGATTTCTTCTAATGTAGTAGAACGTTGTCTTATTCTTTTTTATTAGTTTTTTTTTGTTTCTTCTTTTTTCTTCTTTTTGGAACTTCCAGTCAGGCCGAAGGGCCTTTTACACATTTTTTTAAAGTATACATTCGGAAAGGTACCTCGAACAATTAATTAGGTAAGATAGGTACGCGATGCAATCCGGTCGGAATTAATAGCAACTATTTTTTTCTTTCTCTTTCTCTTTTATATTTTTTTCTGGGTTCTTCATTTATCTTTTACATTTTTTCCTTTTTCAAATAGTATGTAAATTTTATGTTAATAAAAGAGGGAACCGGTTATACGAAATCGGACGCGAGGTAGACAAAATTTGACTTGGGCCTCCCAAAAGGTAGAGGGTGTGACCTCCGCAAATAAAGATACCTATAGATCCCATTTAATATAACAGTGCGCGATTCCGTCGTATATCAAAAGTAGGTATTCCTAAAATTTGGGTTATATTTCTCGTATCGATTTCTAAGAGAAAATAGGTAACGGGAATAATTCTCATAGTACCCGATAAGATTGGTTGTGGTTGGTACAGGACGGTTGCGATACATTCTAGCTATATTAAGCGCTCGATTGTTTGTTTTCTTTAAAGAGACCAAGGAGGTTTCAATACTTACCTTTATAAAAAGAAAATATTTTAATATTAAGTTCGTCATAAAAGAGCAAAAATTATAATAATATTCATAACCCGCAGGGGTGAAAGAAAATATTTAAATTTAAGTTCGTCATAGAGGAACAAAAATTGTAATAATATTTATAGCCCGCTGGGGTGAAGGAAATATTTAATATTTAAGTTCGTCATAAAGTAATTTATAAAATGGAATACTACTGAATACTGTTTCTTTTCTCGTCTATTGTTCTTTTGTTTTTCTTTATCTCATTTCGTGAATAAAGCACACTTTTCTCTAAACCACTTCAACCTCGAGTTATAATTTTTTTCCATTTTGTTTTTTCCTTGAAGAAAGAAGGCAAAGAGGGAACATACAAGTAAAAAAAAATATATTTAGTGACCTTTCTCCTTTCTCCTTGGTTTCTTCCAGTAATTTCATTTTGTCCTGTTCATTTCATTTTCTTTGCTACCAAAGGAGTAGCGTTCAAAAAAAAGAAAAATAAGTAGTTTGACATTTTACTAGAAAATATTTCATTCATTCCTTTTCAATTAGTCTGCTAATATTCGTCTTCTTCTCTTCTTTTCTCTTTTATTTATTTTCTCTTGGGGACCGTTAACTCCCATACACATTGCAATATATTTTCATTTTAATTAGTAGTTCTCCGCCATCGGCGTCATATTTTTTTTCATTTCTTAATTATATTCGTATTTTTTTATTTTCTTGAAACTTCCCCTTTGTTCATCAGTCCATCTTTACCTTTATTTTCTCATCTTTCTTGGGCATACATTTTCAGTTCATATTTGCTTATTTAATTAATATTAAATTCATATACTCATTCGCTGAGACTGCATTTCACGTACTTCCGACATATCGGCCATCTATCGGCCGCGGAATGAAACAAGGTTTCCCATAATAACCGGCCGCCGCATAAAGAGGGCGCTGACCGCATTCCTTGTGAGATACAGTCGCTATAACGGCGACTCATAAAAAATTAAATTATATTATAAATTCACCGGGTTCTACTCGACCTGTCTCCCTCCCCATACCGGACGCCTCCTAAAGGCGGGGCCCGATTTCAATCAGGGACACCCATAGTTTTCGTTTATAGTGCGCAACTCGCGCTCTCTGAGAGTTTCTCCCACGACCCCTCCGACATCCTTATTCAAACGAGCAGCCAGCCTCTCAGGTGGTGTCATCCTGAATTCCCCTAAAATTCGCCGCGCAGAAACCTGTTTTCCGGTGCAGGTCTGCTTGCTTTAACCAGCGTACCGTTCCAGTATTTGGCTAGTCTGGCGCCCATTGCTTCTATAGCTACATTAATATCAAATAATAAGTAAACACCTCTTATTGACTACCAAATTGCTGTCTTGCTTAATAACAATTATACAATACGAATCACGTAAATAAAACTTAAATAAATAGAACGGTCTCGTTGCAGTTTTGGCGCCACAACGTGGGCCTTTTCAAAAATATACATTTCATTCTTTGTTTTTAAATATAATCCCCGCATTGGGCGTTGCAGTTTTGGGCCCAAGCGTGGGGCTTTCTATTACAAAATATAGAGTGACTTCCCGCCCACCACACCCGTATATAGACAATTTTCATACCTTTCAAAACAGTACACATAGTTTACCATTTATTTAGCCCAAGTTGGCGCTGCAGTTTTGGAGCCCAACTTGGGGCAGTTTTTTTTCGTTTTTATTCTCTGTGGCGACCCCAAAAATTTTTTTCAACATATAACAATAAAATATATGTACAACAACCCACCCACCCACCCTATTTTACTGTTGTAGGAATAAATTCTGAAAACATATTATATAAAATACTTAACTAAAATTTTTTAATATATTTTATCGCAACCAACCGCATCGTACCGCCAACCAATCTACCGAACTACACACACAAAACACAAAGATTTTCATTTATAACAACATTCTTCTTCTTTAAATTTTAACACGCATATTTGTACATTTTCAAACATTTCTTTTCTTACAATCGAAACTGTTCAGTATTTCTTCGCGGAGTCAGATCGAATCCGACGCCCCAAACAGGTTTAACAACCAAAGGTATCGGTAATTAGTAGGTAAAATAAAATAAAATAAAAGCGCATATTTCGTACCTTTGCCTCGTTCCACTGGAGGAAATACCTATATTCTATCCGTGGTAGACATATTCTCAAAATATTGTTGGTTATTTCCTTTGAGAAAGGCCACATCAGAAAGTATAATAAAACACCTCGAAAACAGCGTTTTCCTACAATTCGGCACGCCAGCCGTCATCATATTAGACAACGCCAGCTATTTCAAATCTAACAAGTTCAAATCATTCGCCGAGAAATATAAAATCCCCCGTTTGTTTTTCGGATGCAATTATGCTCCCCAATCGAATATCGTAGAAAGGTATAACCAGACCATAGAGACGTCTCTCGCGATTTTGGTAGGAAAAGACCAGAGAAAATGGGTAGAGTTTCTGGGAAAAATTCAAAACGCCATTAACTCGCACGTTAATCTAACGACAGGTTTTTCACCATCTTACCTTTTGTTTGGCAGAGAGATGATTATCGATGTCAGGTATCACAACATAAAAAGCTTCATTCCGGAAAATGAAAATGAGATAGGCATAGAAGGCAGAGAAAATTTTGCCGAAGGTCTAAAAAGCTTGGCTGACACATATGACATTGTCCAAGAAAAATTACTTGAGTCATTCAAAAACAACGCGAACAGGTACAATCTAAGGCGGAAAGATCTACGTTTAGCTCCTGGAGATATTGTGTGGGCAAAAAATCACACTCTGTCTAGGAAAATAGATTTCTTTTCAAGCAAACTTGCACCTAGATACATAAAATGCAAGGTTGTAGCGCGTAAATCGCCAACTGCGTACGAGCTAGAAGACGAATCAGGTAAAAACAAAGGAATTTTTCATGTCAAACATCTATTTAAAGGCTGATGACAATATCTATAACCTAAACTCATACTATCTCCTAAAAAAAACCGTTACGCAAGGGAAAATAATATCGTTTTATTCCGAAAGTCGCTAAGTACCACGGTACTTCTGGGATAGGTCTCGATCTGAGCTCCGTGGATCGGTCAAAAGAAAGAAAAACATGGTTGACAATATATATAAATAATTAAACAATTTATTAACACAGATACACATTTACACAAACACATACACGTCACACAAAACAAGAAATATTTAAAAGTAGTTAAAACTCAAATTACAAGCACAAAACTTTTTTTTTAATTTTTTTTTTTATCTCACCAAAGCCGGCAAAAATAGCCAGCTTTGGCGAGAACGTGCGATTGCGTAACGTTCATAGATAGTAAATATAGAATAGGAAATAGTCATACTCGGGCAATGTAAAACCATAGTTCAATCAGCAAAACGTAGAAATATATATATTTTTTTGTAAGTAGAAGAGCACACCCTAGTCATTAGTAAAAAAAAAGCCAAACCCTAAAAAAAAAAACAGTCTCCGGCGGAAGAAGACCAGAAGAAAGAAGAGGAGGAGGAGCCGCCGAGGTCCAGACTTCAAGCAGCTGCCACTCAATACCTGAACTTCGAGGAGTTACGAGGGGAGTAGACAGCGACGGCAAGCCACGTCTGCATGTCGCTTCACCACAACCAATACGGAGAAAACCCGCGCGGGCGGTCGCGCAGATCTCCACCAAGGATAGATCGCGCGATCGTAGCAGCCTACGCACAGGACCGGCGCAGTTGGGCGACTACACCCACCCGGTCGCTGTAGCGTTCGCGCTCGCGCAGGGGCACGACTCTCCGTCAGCTACTTCGGCGAGAATCCGCGCAGGCTGAGGACAGCCACGCGGAATGATCGCGCAGATCGCCACCAAGGCTAGATCGCGCGGTCGTAGCAGCCTACGCACAGGGCCGGCGTAGCCAGGTGCCTGCACCTACACGGTCACTGCAGCGTTTCGCGTCCACACACGGACACGACATCATGGAATACGAGTATCACACCTTCTTATATATATAGTATACTAGCAATGGACTACAACTATATTTGTTTTGTGTGTCAAGAAAGACAGTAAATTTGTGTAAAGTGCATTTTTCCAGGAACATTAGTATACGAGGAACTGTGCAATAATCCAGTCAAATTAGACATTATTTTTTTACAAGATCCCGTACGAGGATCGACAAGCCGCAGTAGCAGGCTAATTATTCGCAGGAGTCCGCACGTACCAGTCGGACATCCCACTAATATCAGAACTTTTTCTTTGTTTACCATGTTTCAAGACTGATCACGTCAGCTGATGGACCTCGGCCAACGCTTCCCCGCAGCTCCGTACCTTCCGTGCAACTTCGCAACCATGGGCGTCTACGTCTTCATTATTATTATTATTTTGTTTGTAAGTCGCAACCGTACCACAAATACCTGGGACAACCAAACTTATCGGATACACCAACCTATTCATTATCGTCGTATCAAAGTTATTGATTTGTAAAATTTATTAGTGCCTTACTGGGCAAGGTTATGTATGGCCGAGGGCGGCGTAGCGCCCCTCGTAGCACCGTAGCTTTAGGTTAGCACATGATCTCACCAAGCCGGCATTGCAACAGCCAGTTGTTGCCACCATCTTCGATGTATCTTTTCCTTTTATAAACAATTGATAATATTAAATATACATATATAAAAGTTCAGGAATAATAATATAAATATCAAACAATGAGTGTCAAACGCTCTCTAGATAAAAATTCAAACGCGCTCTACGCGCTAATGCGTTTTAGAATGTGCTAGAAGACCGATAGGTACGTAGAATTTACATGGGTAGTTTTCGAGCCGGACAAAAAAAAATAGCGGACGGTCAGCCACTTTTGGGTAGAAGCGGCCCGGAACCGGTCGGGTTCCGGGCCATCATTCACACGCAGAAGAGGCCCGCCGATTCACTAGTTTTGCCGATTAGAAAAATTTTATTGTGTTAAATTCAGTGCTCGATAGTTCCAAGGTAGGAATTTTAATTTTATAGATACCATTTAGCTAATATCTCCAGAAAATATAATGTGGTTTCTGCCATTACAGAAACACACCCACGGTCCGGAGATTGGTTTTTTTTCTTTTTTCCTTCCATTCTTATTTTCTCAATTTTTTTATCTTCATACTATTTCCATAGTGGTTATTTTTGTATTTTCTTGTATAACGGTTAGCAAATCGCAAACTTTATATCAGCTCACATACTTAAAAAAGCATAAAATAATCTAGAAATCTCGGAGGTGAGATAAAGATTTCTTCTAATGTAGTAGCTGGCGTTGTCTAATATGATGACGGCTGGCGTGCCGAATTGTAGGAAAACGCTGTTTTCGAGGTGTTTTATTATACTTTCTGATGTGGCCTTTCTCAAAGGAAATAACCAACAATATTTTGAGAATATGTCTACCACGGATAGAATATAGGTATTTCCTCCAGTGGAACGAGGCAAAGGTACGAAATATGCGCGTTCTATTAAGTTTTATTTACGTGATTCGTATTGTATAATTGTTATTAAGCAAGACAGCAATTTGGTAGTCAATAAGAGGTGTTTACTTATTATTTGATATTAATGTAGCTATAGAAGCAATGGGCGCCAGACTAGCCAAATACTGGAACCTTAATATTTAGTTAGATCATTGATATAATTATGTTCGCTTTCCTACACAAATAAATCGTTTTACACAGAGTGTGTAAGTATAAAAAGTCATGCTTTTGAACAAAATTTAGAATGCACAGGGTCTCCACGTTTTGGGATCCTGGAACTTCCAAAATGTGATTTTTGGAAAATACCTGTCTGTTTGTTAATGGGTATCTGTGTGTGTGTGTTTCATCTGTGTGTAGGTAGGTACCCACAGTATCTCAGAAACTATACAATAAAATATAAACAAATTACGTTGGTTCTAAAACATATTAATTTGGTGCAAAAACAGTTCATCGTAAAATATCAACATACAAAAATCTGATTATGAAAGAGGATATACGATATTTTATTTCAGAATTTTGGCATTTGAAATAATGAAAAAAATGTCCTAAAAAGAAATAAATGTGACTTAGAATTTTAAGGATCGTGCCTACGTCACTTTCCAACATCCTCAGCGGGTTTTGAATTAAAAATGTCATAATTATGAAATTGAATACTTTATAAATAGGATAGAAAACGAATTTACCGCGTGAAATTTGTAGGACCCGACGTTTCGGTGACGTTGCAGCCGCCGTTGTGCAACGGCGGCTGCAACGTCACCGAAACGTCGGGTCCTACAAATTTCACGCGGTAAATTCGTTTTCTATCCTATTTATAATGTCAAACAACCGCGATAGTCTTCGATTTGAATACTTTAAACTACATTATTATATTAATGCTAGAATGCAAAACAAAGTGTCTTAGAATCCTGAGAATAATGCCTCTCATTTTGTTAACATTTTACATTCCTGGCAAGGAAAGTATTATGAGTGAGTGACTTACCTTCGAAGAAGATAGACCAAGTACTAAGGATGTATAAAGATATGGACGAAAATAATATTCTCATTCTGGTATGTTTCTTCTTTCTGGGTTACTATCCCGTCTTATCTAACGTGCTTTAATTCATATCCAAGTACTCAGGATGTATAACGTTTCAGAAGAAACCATTCTTCTTCTTCTGATATTTTTCTTCCGAGGGTTACTATACTGCCTTATCTAGATTGCTTTAATAGATGCCCAAGTGCTTAGGAGGCAATAGTGGTTTTGATGTGTGGTGTTTGGGGGAGGGGATGGTTTGGGGGGAAGCGGGGAAGGGGGGGTTGTTTTGTGGGTTTGAATTGGGTGGCTTTGAAGGGGAGGTTTGGAGCTAAGGGGAAAAATGTGAGAGGGCGGGGCGGTGGGTGTGGGGTGTTGTTGATTGGGGGTGGGAGGGGAGGCTATCGGAGGTTTGGAGATTGAGTTAGGGGAGGGTTTAGGGGGAGGGTTGTTGTTGGGGTTAAGGGTTTTGCGCGCGGAGGCGAGGTTGTCTACTTTCCGGGAAAGTCTTGGGGTGGCATAACCGTTTTTTTTTAATATTTAGTGGTTTAAGAGCTTAATAAATGAATTTAAAAATAATAAACAAAGAATTTGAAAATCGAATCAGAAATGCCGCTAATTGTAACCAATACCAGCACAGTACAACAATAACAACTTAACTGCGATTTATCGTATTTGTATATCACTGTCATCAGATATCACTATTACTTCACTGCATTCACAGCTTGTCGTGTAGTACTTTACTGTAGTACTTACACGCTATTTGCTAGACAATAAACCAACCCCGACCTATATTATTAGTTTGTCGAATATATCCCACCATAAACTGATGTGTAGGTTTTAAAGATAATGTACTAAACATTGACATAACAGCGGCTAACAAGGCGACGCACTCGTTAGAGTAATATATATTAAGTTATTTAGATAAACCAATGTACTTCGCTGGCGTGTATGGGTTATATAGCATAATAGTGCGATGAAAGCTACATTTTTCTTTCAGAAATGACTCGTCAGCACCGAGTCTATGAATTTGACGTTAAAAAATATTTGAACTGTGGTGATGGACTTTACTCAAAGACTGTGTAAGTAAAATAATGACTCATGTTTACTAGCAATAAAACTTTTATGATAATTTTGGATTTAAATATTAAACCAATATTTAAAAAAAAAGTCAAACCATGACATGTCTTACTTTTAATGTGAATTTAGAATAAAATATTACACTTAAAACATTCAGGAATAATGAAAAATATACATTTTTCCTGTTGCGATTGGTTTATTCTATGCGATACTCGCCGATGCGCCGGTGAGAGACTAGGTAATACTAGGTATTTTGCAACCTACCACCGCACAAAACCAAGAAATAAAACAGAACAAGGACAGTTTCGTTCCAATACAAAAACGCATATAAGTAGTTCCGTGGAAGCCGCTATACACATCGGAGGTGTCGACTATAACGGGCGAGCCCGTCACTCCAGGAAGTTTTATCGATAGTGATCGTTCTGTCTCCCATGCGGTAAACATAGAAGACTTGGAACGAAACAGTCCACTATCTAGTTATGCCAACTTGCCTTTAAAAAGCTAACGCCTTACCGCGAGACACAGGGAATGTGCATCCAGCGGACTGACCTCGCCTCCTTATTACCAGTTACGGCCGAATTTCTCCGGCCTCCCGACTGGCTACGGATTCAATGTGCTTCCGTATTCAGAGTATTCAATGTTTTAAAAAAAATATTATATTATTATTTTATGGCTTTGTTACCTTAAGGTGGGAGCGTGGTTTAGAAGGTCAAAAAACTTGCTTTCATGTTTTTTTTTAAATTAAAATTCGAGTCTATTCATGAACCTATTACCTCTGGAATAGTTGATAGCGTAAAAAAAATAATTGCAATAGCTAATTGTAAAAACTTACTACTTTTCTTTGAGGAAAACTTTATATGCATTTTTCTCAAAACTATATATTTCAGTATTGCGTCAGTGATTAAAAAAACACTTAAACAGTGATTTAAAAAAAACACACAAAAACACTAAAAAAAACTAAAAAAAAAACGAAAAAATGTTTTGTATACTGTTTTTTTACTAGTTAACCACATTAATTTTGGGCGAAAATCGATTTTATTTCTTTAAATCATTGGAAATTTAGAAAAATTGTAACTTTTACTTATTTTTTTAACCCCTCCTGTTGCGAAGTAAAAACTAACCTATCACTTTTGCGCGCGACATATTCGGGCAAAAAATCGACGCGAGTCAACGGCCTTGAGAAAAACGATCATAACTTATAAACCACTAAACGGATTTAAAAAAGATAAAGAGAAAAATGATCGCATTGAAATTTGACATATAAAACACCTTATCTCGTAAAACAATTAAGATAATAATGAATAAATATTACAAAATTGGCAAACTGAAAAAACTCGCCTATAAAATCATTTCGATTTTTTTGTCACAAAATACGTAAAATATGCAAAAATTGTAAATACAGTTATGTTCTTTATTAAATGCTTTACCAAAACTATATTTTTTTTTTACTTATTTGCATACAAAAATATTTATTTATTCAGCCAAGAAAAAATTTATGTATTCTCGTAAAAAATTTTTTTTTTAATTTTTAATTTGTGACTACTTATGGTATTTTTTATATGAAATTCTTTCAAAATAACTTTATTACTACATCACACTTCTTAGAAATCACACCAGAACTTTGAGCTTTGTCTGATATTATAGAAAAATCTAAAGTTTTGAGAGTTTCCGCGTCCGAACTTAATAATAAACTTTGAATGCTCATAATATAAAATTCGTTAGATTTTTTCAATTATATTGTCTTATCATAGACTTATTATATGTCTAATAACTAATTACTATACTCCAAAGAGTCACATTTCATCGAAAAACTATGGAAAATCGCACTTTATTCTCTCATAGTAATTATCAAAACAAGTTTCTTTGCGCGATTCATTTTACAAAACAAGATATAATTTTCAAAATACGCCTAATTATGTGATAACTTAGGATCTAAATCAAGCAATACTTATTTTGTTAGTAAATTAAAGCGACATTACGTCATATTTCGCAATATATCGGGATATTTCATAAACATTACAAAATAATAACAACCATTTTTTCGCGAGCCGTTTGTTGTCGCCGAAGTGTTTTCTTTAAAAATTCGTGAAAAACAGCAAATGGACTATCTCAATTGACTAATCCTCATGCCTAAACTACTTAAAAATGCAAAATACTCACTGTTATCCAGTAAATGGCACAAAACACTGTTTTTTACAACCATTTCGCGGAACTATACGCGGCCGCGGCGGTGGCCGATGGAAACTGCCGTTTTGACGTCTATGCTCACTTTTTAAATCGTTGTTCGATATTGCGACACGGAAATCTTGAATTAAAGATATTTTGGCCATATCGTTGCGCGCTCAGAAAGCATATTAGTACGACGTTTCGAATCGTAAATTGCATTTTTCGCAGCGGCGAGCGCTATATCCGGTAGCGGATGTTACGGATTTTAGGCGGCCGACATAAATGTCCCGAAATGGATGTTACGGATAGAGCGGGATTCATCTACAAAATACATATGTAAAAATTTATATCTTAGGTTATTTTTTGTTACAGGCAAAATTACGCTCGCTTTAACCGGCGCAAGCAGATACCGTTATTTCTGCAGCGGTAGAAAATTTTTTGCAATTTAACATCTCAAAAATAGTTTTTTTTTAATATTACAAAAATATGTATGCCTTTCAAATGTTAATCAAACTGATATAAAAGATTCATAAATAGAATTCAACATTTGGTTAAAAAAAATTTTTTTTTTTTTTTGCCTTCTAAACCAGAATCCCTTTAAGTTACTACTCTTTATTGTAAAGTTTGGTAATGGGCAGCTTGATTAACTTAATACTACTACAAAAATAGGTTTCAATTCAGAGGGACTGTATGGTGTCCCCTAAAAGGCGCACTGAATGGTCGGTTCGCGTGGCTTGTCGTTTCAGCGCTCCTCGTCCTAATTCGACTACTCGTGCAAACAAAACAACTTTACTCGTAGCTGTTCGTGTTCAAAAATACCTTTATTTTCGCTTCGATAAGCGGTTTCAATGGATTGAAACTATGTCAACTGAAGGCTTGATCGGTCTGGAGGCTGTAAAATTGCCTCGCTCTGTAGGTGCCTTCTCCGCACCCGCTTAGTACTCCCCATCCTACTAAAACACGTCACCCCACAATTTAGCGCGTAGTCCAGGTTGACGAACAAGGATACCTTATATTACATTTGCATTTAAATTGTAATTGTAATCGTATTGTATTTCAATTTATAATAATTATTAAATTCCTTAATAATTAGTAGATTTAAATCACAATCTGCGCCTTCCTCGGGTCACAAAAAATGTTATTGCTCGATCTTGCTTCCTGAGCACATTGCAGTATTTTCAATTCCTCCAGAACCTTTACTGTATCCTTCGTTATTTCAGAAGGTTGTTCATCTTGAAAAGCCAATTTCTATTACCTAAATAAAACCCTATTATATAAAAATTTACTATAATTATCGATTTCTTTTTATACATACTATGAAGTGTGTATATATTATGAAGTGACTGAAAGTACTACATGTGTAAATATTTATGGATTGTTAATGCATTTGATCGTTAAGAATTCAAATTAAATTCCTTTAATTATATTCCAGCGACAAACGATTACCCAGCCGGGAATAAAACCTGGAATCTTAAAACGTCAGATCAGATGATCTAACCACTGGTGGTCTTATACTATTATTAGTTCTTATATTGTTGTGTAACACCAAGCGACAACTTTAAAATCGGGGTCATAAACGGCAGTAATATGCTAATTTTTTTCAACCATATTTATGAATGTAATTAAAATTGCGCCTTTTTTCCTATTAGCGTTTATTGCAGCACAATAATTACTCTTGTTTAATTGGGTAAACTAAAAATAAAATACACACGGAGCTGCCATGGAATTCACCGACCAAAAATCGGGCCCATCGTATATAATTATGACGCCTCTGGGAGGTGAACGGTGGATTCCAGACTTACGACCGGCTGTGGTAGGTTTAGGACAGCTGTCTTGCCACATGTGAGCGTTCACCTTACCGCCCATTCACTCCCCCTTCGAAGCCATAGAATTTGAGATGCAGAAATCGCGGTTTTAGATATTTTTTTATGAAAGGAGTTGATTATTTTCCTGGAGAGACCAAGATCTTTAAAAAGGTGAAACAAAGATTTAGCTGGCAGGCCACGAGCGTCTACTTCCACCGCGTGAAGGTGAACAGTGAAGCCGTTCCGGGTGACGGCATTTGCGAGGTCATGGTATTTATTTAATTTGTACTCGTGGTCTTTTCGGATATTTGATTCCCATGGAACAGTTAATTCTACGTTAACGGATAATAACCGTAAAATCAAACATGATAAATATTGTCTGTTATCTTTTCGGCGCTCAAAATGTTTTTGGGATCACGCAGTTGTTAATTGTCTCCATTTTGATTCATATTCCTAATCGAATCACCAATATAGATTGATATCCACTGCCGTATATCCATGTCACATTAACTAGAATCTAATTCCAAACTCTATAATTTCTCTATGAATCGTAGATTCAGCACGATTCTCTAAAGTTTATACGCCCTCTGCCAGGGGGGAGTATGGCACTTTTGTAACTGATTGCGCAACTTACCGAGAGATAATAATATAGTAGAAGCGCACTGAGCACATAGATTCGCGTGCACATTCACAAAATTTACCCAAACGACCCGGGTGATTTAGTGCAAGGGGTTCTTGCGCTAGCGTGACATGGATAGAGTAAAAAGCGTAGATCGACAGATGCATCTGTTCTCTTTAGTTCTTGGCTATCTGTTTTTGTTTTAGTAACACGAGAAACACTGGATTGATATCGATCGAGTTAATTTCTATATTTAGCATGCCAATCCCTTCACTTACAGGTGTTACAAAATCAAAGTCGGTCGAATAGTTTCCGGAATATCATACAGTCATTAAAAGTCATTAAAAGTCAAAGCAAAAGAAAAGTCATCAAAAAAGTGCAAATCCAAAGTTTCACGGTTGAATATCTGTAGATCTAAAGCCATATCATGCATCTCTTTAAATCTAAAAACCGGTAATAGGAAATCGTTTGATACTATGTATATCTATTGTTTGCGTTTATTGGTTATTTATTTATTTCCCAAAACATAATTAACCTTACAGATCAATTAAGGTGGGAGCCTGGTTTTTAATAACCTTAAAATCGTGTTTTTCATGATTTTTTTTAAAACCCTAAGTGAAAATCTATTCATGAGTCTATTACATTCGTTTGATCAATATTTGAAAGGTGAAAATATATTGTGTAAATAAACTATTTTTGAGATATTGAATTGCAAATGACGCTGCAGAAATGACGGTATTCCTTAATAAGCAAAAAAAAGTTGCATAGGGGAAAAAATGTGAAGCAACTGTAATATAACCGCTGTTGCCTAATTTTTATTTAGAGGTGTGTAGAAAATATGTTTTGAAGAAAGTAATATTTAAGTAGGTCTACAGATATGTACATATTTCAGAAATATATTATCAGCGGTTCCCAAATTAAATATTTGTAATAATATCGATAAAATGAGAGTTCACAGGAATGTTGACTCGCATGTTATCGATTATTACTCCTTGAATGAACTTAGAGTTCCTTCAAGGAGTAATAGTGAAGTATACCAAAAATTGTATAGTAAATGAATTTGTAACACTTTTTTACATATTGTACCTAAGACTTGTATAATAGCGGATAGTATAAATAGGATAGAAAACGAATTTACCGCGTGAAATTTGTAGCACCCGACGTTTCGGTGACGTTGCAGCCGCCGTTGTCCAGGGTACACTGGACAGTGGCGTTGTCAGTCTGACGTCTGACGTTGCAGCCGCCGTTCTCAGTCTACCCTGGACAACGGCGGCTGCAACGTCACCGAAACGTCGAGTGCTACAAATTTCACGCGGTAAATTCGTTTTCTATCCTATTTATAATGTCAAACAACCGCGATAGTCCTCGATTTTATATAGCGGATAGTAGTATAAATAATGATTGCACATGCAGGTATTTATCGTACGTGTATCTAAATGCACTGGATAATAGTTTCAATTCCAAGGATACCTATTATATCATACAACTTTCCTTTAGAATTAAACGCCTATAGTTTTCCAATTATCTGTACTTGCAATTACCGGAAACAAAACCCAGGAACAAACGCTGAAGGTAGTAGGCGTTGATCTTCAACAACCGTGTTCTTGTATGGCCAGGTATATGAAAATTGTTCACGTATCAAATCCAGTAGAAATCTTTACCTTATCGCCCCTGCTGATATTTCATTACCAGTCGTTTACACGAATGCCTGGGAATTAGTCTTCTTAGAGATATATATCGAAATGCGTCATTACTGACCATTGCATCACAATGTACTATGTTTCTGCAGACAAAATAAACATTAATAAAAAACAGAGTTGATGTGACCGTAGCCGCAGGTACTGATTGTAGATTTATAAATCTATGACAATCATCGGCGAGTTTAGCATTTACACAAGAATAACAAACAGATAATCACTTTGAACTCTGTTGAGGATTAGAACTTCTGGCGAATATTTAAAATATTAAGTTGTTAAATTTTGAAAGCCTTATTTTTAATTAGTTTTTTCATCGAAATATTGATATTTATTTTACCTAAAAACTTTACTATTTTAATATGAATTGGTTAATGCCTTTGCTATAGAACTATCGTGGACTGCTTTAATCGGAAGCTAGGAAGGGACGAATTCTCTAAGGCTTCTTCGGAGTCGATTTTTTTCTCTGTAAAAAGTTTTGCGTATTCTGAAAAAAGTTGAAGTCTTTTGGACCAAGTTCTGGTGAGCACAATATTTGCCGAATAGTCTCCAGTTGCTACTCTTACCATGTTCGTGAAGAAGCAGTTGCGAAGAGCGCCTGGTCAGGACCTGGCGTTTAATGGTGGCGGACCACAATACTCATCACACCGAAACGTGAGCTAATGATGCTAAGCTAAACTAACATAAGCCAATGAAGCTAACCAGGAAAGGACCTAAAGAGACACTCCACAACTACTTATAACCACACTCACCAATGCACAGCTAAAGCCAAGGTAGAACTTCATCATTTAATTTTCCTAACCATTCGCAAGAAGTTTTTATTTTTTTAATGTTTTGTTAAACAAGTTGATAAGAATTCCTATAGAATGTTTTGCCATAATTAAGGAAAATTACAATAAAATATGTAAATATATACCTAAATTATAAGGTATATGGTATGAATGTTGTTATTATAAGGCAGTAACATTGAACATACAAGCGCAGATTTTCTAAGTTATATAGAGGAATCCAAATTTTCCAATATTTTCTTTTAAAATCATGCATAATTTCGTAAATTATTATATGGAAAATAGTACTAATAGTCAAACAGAATTACTAAATAATTTCACAAACTATCATATGAGAAAACAATATATATCAAAACCTATGATGACCCTCCAAGAAACTGTAGGAACTTCGTCCTACATATCAAGTCAACAAAAGCATTAGATTCTAAAGAAATCCATAATCGCAAACACAATCAATTCTACACGTGTACCGCTATTAAATTCCATCTAATTTCGGTAATTAATGCAGTCGCAAGCCGGTGACTCACGTCAATTTCTTCTGATCGATTCAATCGACACACTTATTTCCCCCACGCTCTTAACATTGCGTCATGTAGTACAGTATATAAACCGGTACATTCGACCAATTAATTATCATCCTCGAGTTGCCGTCCACCATGTTCATACCTCGCCGTCATCCTCGGGCAGTCGCCCACACCGGTTAATCATCCTCGAGTGATCGCCACCCGCATTTATACCTAGCGATCATCCTTCAAGTCTCTCGCCGCGCCTCATACTTCGACCACACATCCGCGACATCAATCTTCGAGCACTCACTATCTAAACTCCGCGCCGCGACTCAATATTCGGAAGCGTTACATCTGGCAATCTGGAGAAAACCCCCTGATGATGTCGCCTCCTCACTACGATCAAACTGGAGTCCAGTGAGGGGTGGTCCCTCACAAAACTAACCGAGAAGAGATGAGGACTAGTCATTACAATAGCCGTATGAGGAAGAGGAGACAAGTATATATATTTTATGTTGATTTGGAAATAACTCATAAATGTAGAGCCAATTTAAATGCACCTCTTTATCCCATTGGTTTATATCCATGTTTTTTTTTTCAAATAGAAATATTAAAGCAGAAATCAAATCAAGATAAAATTTTACAATATACTTACACATGATATAAATATCACGATGAATCGAATTATACATTAGGAGTAAAAAGACTTCTAAATTTCGGACTGGCCACCGAAACCTCACGGGCTGGGCCAGTTATTACTATCAAAATGAAACTCAACGCAACATCAATTTAGTTCATCATTTTTGCGTAAATAATCTTTTAAGTGTATATCATCACCCATGAAATAGGTAGGCGATTTCGTAATGTGCCTATCTCCTTTCTACCTTCATCGATATTACTTGCTCGTTTCTTTCCACACAAATAGATATATTTGCTATTCAAAGATCTGTGCTATGGTGCAATAAAAAGACCTTAGGATGTGGCATCAATTTCGAATAGATGTATGAATACTTACCAAGTATAGTAAAAAGAGTTTCATTATGGCAATATCCATTATTAAATTCGTTATATATACCGTATGATGTGTAGAGCGATAATTGATGGGTTCGTTTATCATAATAATAATATTACCCTTCGAGTAGCGGCATAATTTCATGGCAGTCGGCGTCAATTTATTGGAATTTCTTGCAATATCGCCACGCTCTACAAAAAGTACTATAACTATGGAACTACTAGCATAAATAGCAAATCATAAAAAGAATAACTGTTCATTGATCGCATTGAAATTTCATATATAGAATATTGAAATCTCGTTTTGAAAAACAATTAGATAATTATGAATAAATATGAGAAAGTCGAAAAAGTGAAAAAAACTCAGCATTTCTAACTTGTACTTGTCTTACGGAAAAATACGGAACCCTTTTTAGAAATTGTAGATGCTATCGTGATATTTATTAGATTCTCTATCAAAGGTGGTAATGTTTTGTTTTGCTTATTTCCATACAAAAATATTTAGATATTAGCTCATAAACACTAACAAAAATTTTGATGATTTCTCGAGAAAAAAAAATTATGATGTTGGACAATAAAATTTTACCGAAATGACGCTCGAAATTATTCGTCTATGTATCTATGGTAATAATGAAATATTTGGTATGGATTTTAGGATGCGTTTGAATTAGAATATAATATTACTGTGCGCTCCGGGAACAAGCCGCCAATATTGGTCTTTACGTAGTCAACGGTATTCTGATGTGCAACCAAATTTGGTCGTTACGTAGCCGAAGGGTATTAATATTAATAAAAATAATATTTTCTCAAATAAGACAAAAAATTGAATTGCTAATAAACTAATTACCTACCGTCAACCGGGGCTACATTGAGCCACTTTTTCATGTTTTCACTTACATATTCGTTAATAAAAAATAATAAATCGTCTTTAACGTCCAAAGAGAGTAGACCAATAAACAAAAGAATAAGTAGCTAGTCTGTACTTGTTTTTAAACAAATTTCTGTTTTTTTTATATTTAAATATGGAAACAAAGTAACCCTTGCTTGGGGTTTCTTTGGCTCACTCACTTATTTTAAAGAAAATTGAATACGGTTCACACGTAGGACTATTTCAAACCCACGCCCAAGAATATGGTAATTAAATTACAATGCAAATTAACAAAAATCAAATTTTATTTACTATAAATATATTTAAATATAAAAAAAAACAAATTTTTACATTTGAAAAACATAAGAAAAAGTATATATTTGTTCTTATGACGATTTATTGCTAAACTTTTAATTTAAACTCATAATCAGCCATCTCACAAATATTGAAGTGTCCTCGTTTCATTAGCTTCGGAGTGTTGATTTTTTTCTTGATGTCAGCTCCTTCTTTTTACTTTTTACAGCCCACACTTTTTAGGTTATGTTTACGAAAACAGTAAAATGTACCTTCTAAACAAAAAAATCAGTAAAATCAATTATTATACATTGGTAACAGGTTACTAACGATAATATTTCGACATTTACCTTAATTTCGTCTTATAACTTCGTAATCCACAATGGAAAGTTTGGAGGTAAACAAATCACTCCTTAAATCAAAGAGTTTCAAAAACTCCAGTGTCGCCAATGGAAAACGTTGAATTTACCCAAAAATATTAAAATACCCTCAAATAAGGTTCAAACTATTTTTTAAGCACAAAAATACCCATATGCCTTTTTTGCTTCTTCAGTGCATTTTTTTTTAACTTACGGACCAAAGTAACCCCGAAATGACAAAAGAAGCCCCGGTTGACGGTAATAATAAATATAAAATGTCGAAGCAGTACAAGAAATTGAAATAATATAGAAATATCAGGTAATAAGGAAATTCTAAATGAAGTTAATATTTTAATGTTTTATGTCCAGTGAGCTCATCCAGTTATGTGTGAGATCGGTGACAAGGTGGATGTCGGCGTAGCTACCGTTGTTAAATTAAATTCGTTGCTGGGGAGTGCTTCACTGGCGTCGTGTAAAAAATGTATAAAAATCGGGGTATTTCTGATTGTACAAATAGTTATAAAAGGGGCTGACAGAAGACGAAGATAGAGCTGGTCGAAGACAGATAATACTCACATAAGCAATAAATACTACGAGCTAACTTTGTATGGGCAAATATCTGATGTGTATCTACCACGAGTAAGTAATTGTATTTTGATCGCTGAAAAGAAAGATGTGAACCCTGTGGAACGCCGGAGTAGATTCATTGAAAGCTGGATTTGTAGCCTTTAACTAAGACATCTACTAGGCGATAAATAACATACAAAATTTAACCTGAAAGAGTCGAAAAAATGGATTTATTTAGTAACATTAGTTTATGACAAACTTACGTTACTAAAAAAAATATTTTGTGTAATATACGCACTGTACCTACATATGTACTTGACGCTACTAGCCACGCTGGCTATCTGGTGAATTACCGGGTGTCTGGAGACGTATATTTCCTGGAAAGCGGGGGCAAGCATGTTGACCTGATGTCAGCTAGATTTGAAATGATCCGATGGCGACCCGATCCTGTGTGTTACTTGCGGGCAATAGGCGCGACGATCCGCAAAAATTCTAACTGAATTATTGCTAACATTAGGTAGAGGCTGCGCAAGGGACTTCGAATTTGTAACCAGACATTTGGGAGGGAGATAATGGGCCCTGTTGCAGTTCGGCCACTAAGACCCATGCGTATAGGGTCGGCCACTCACGGGTTAACACCCTTCCGGCGGCCTCCACTCAGAAGTGCGAGCCAGTGTAGGACGCTGGCCTGCGGGACAGTCTCCCCTAGGAGTCAACCTTCGGGCGCTCTTGACGGTTTGCGCACCGTACGGCGTCTGGAATTCTGGAAATTCTGACGATTCTGGAAACAGTAATGTTTCATATAGACCGGGGTAGTTGTTAACCTTACGGCAACTGCCCTTGAAACGACCATTCGGCCACCCGATCCCGGGTGAAGAGCCGGGTAAAGGATGCCGTGGTCCGCGTTAGATTCAGTAGACACCCTATCACCGCTACGTAAGGGAGAGGAACGCGGAAGCGTCCTCGATCCTGTAACCATCCTGAAGGTTAATTCCAGACGGAGATATCCTGGTAGACATATTCCTTCCAAACTGGTAGACAGGGGGCGAGACTGCCCGCTGGGTACCTTTCCCGGTGTCTCGCCGTAAGGCGTTGACCTCTATCGGGAATGTTGGTATAGCTAGACAGTAGATTTGTCTTATCTCTAAGTCACCTACGTTCATTCCATGGCTGAAATGTCTAGGCACCCCTATTTTAACCCGTCACCCCAGGCTGGTAAAACCAGCCTGGGGTGACGGGTTCGCCTGTTGTAGTCGACACCGCCCCTACTGGCCAGACTAACGGGGGCTAACGGGCCCATGATGAGTTGGCCACGATGACCCATGTGTACAGGGTCGGTCACACTCACGGGTCAACACCCATCCGACGGCCTCCTCGCATGGGGTGCGAGGCCTGGGTAGGACACTGGGTCAACCAGTCTCCCCTGGGAATCAAACCTCTGGCGCCCCTGGACGGTCTGCGCACCGTGCGGGGTTTGCTCCAATCGGTTGTGCTTTCCGACTAACAGTCGGGGGAGTCTGGGAACTGTATTGTTTCCTATAGAGCGGGGGTGGTTGCGTACCTTATGGCGACTGCTCTGGAATTGACCATTGGCCATCCGATCCCGGGTAAGAGGCGGGCAAAGGACGCCTTGGTCCGCGAAGATTCGGTGCACTCCGTTTCACCGCTTCATAAGGGAGAGGACCGCGCAAGCGACCTCGAACTCGGAACCAATCGAGAGACCGGAGAAATCTGGTCACAATTGGAAGTGAGGGCGCGAGTTCTCGAGCTCGCCGGGTTTACTCCTGGCTTACTCGCGGTAAGGCGTTGGACTCTCACGGGTTGTGACGTAGCTGGACGTAGAATGTACTGTCCAAAGTCTCTACGTTCACTGCAGGGCGATAGAACGACTAATCGTTAAAACGTCCTGTGGTGACGGGCTCGCCCGTTGTAGTTGACACCGCAAGATGGCCAGACTATAGGACGGAGAAATCTGGCCAAATTCGGTAGTGAGATATTCTGGTAGACATATTCCTACCAAACTGGTAGACAGGGGCGAGGCTGCCCGCTGGGTACCTTTCCTGGTGCCTCGCTGTAAGGCGTTGGCCTCTGTCGGGCATGCTGGCATAGCAGACAGTAGATTTGTCTTGTCTCTAAGTCATCTAAGTTCATTCCACGGCTGAAATAACGATCACATATCGTTATACCAGCCTGGGGTGACGGGTTCGCCTGTTGTAGTCGACACCGCCCTCACTGTCCAGACTATGGGACGGAGAAATCTGGCGAAATCCGGTATTGAGGAAGTTTAACTTCTCAGTGCCTCATAGTAAGGCGTTGGACTCTCACGGACTTGTAGCGTATTTAGACGGGTGGAATGTTTTGCTTTTAAGTCTCTCCGTTCACTCCATGAGAGAAAGAATGATCTAATATCGTTATAACTTCCTGGGATAGCGGGTTCGCCAGTAGTAGTTGACAACTCTGAAGTGTATGTACTTTCAGTACATACATATCTGGATATATGATAGATATGTGCTCTCCCTATCTTTTTTGCGCATCCGCCGCATCTGCTGCAATTATTAAACGTCCAATAATCTGACTGTTACGCAATACGAAATTGTCGACTTTCCGTTGACTTATTGCTATATTCAGAGGGGATGAAAGCGGCCAGCGCGACTGATAACGAGCCGAATCTGTTCAGTGGGCCTGAATAACGCAATTCTCGTCCCCTCTGACTATCCGCAAACAATCGGCGCTTAAATGATGAAAAAAGGGGTTTTCATATGCGGGAAAATGCGAGCAAAGCGGGGCTTTAGCTTTTAGTGGTCACTGTTCATCAGCGTTCTGAACTTGATTAACAACTTTAGGGGTGATAATGTGTCGAATTTATTAAGGGGGTAATATCTAGAACCTAATGTTGTCTCTGATATCAACCTACATAAGAACTACGCCAACCACCGTATCTATATCCACTCGGATAGCAAAGCAGCTCTTATGGCACTAGCCTCGAATACCATTAATTCAAAGCTAGTGCAAAACTGCATATCACTAATGAATTCCCTGGGCGAAAACAACAGGGTAATTCCCGGATGGGTTCCCGGCCATGCAGGAATCGAAGGAAATGAAAAAGCCGACGAACTTGCTTAGACGGGAGCAAAGGGAACGTTATACGGCCCTGAATCATGCTGTGGCGTACCAAAAAGCCTTGCAAACCTAATGCTCAAACAAATATGTTTAGAACAATCCGTCAACCACTGGAACAACACGCCAGGGTTGAATCATTCCAAATCGCTAATTAAGGCTTACGACCGCAAGACGGCCCGTGAGGCCTTGTCGCTAAATAGGAACAATCTACGCATACTGGTGGGGGGCATGCATGCTCACGGGGCATTGTGGCCTGATCAAACACATGTTCAACCTCAAGTTCAGAGACACAAAAATGTGCAGGTTCTGCGAAGGAGCAGCGGAAACTCCCCAGCACCTCATGTGCGAGTGTGGCCCGCTGATGCGTAAAAGATACACCCACTTAGGTGGTCATTACCTCCAACCTGAGGAGGTAAAACAATCTGGGGCCAAAAGCCTGCTGCGGTTCTTAAATGACACAAGGCTTAGCGCAGAACTATAGTAGGTGGCGATCACAATAGATTAGTAATGGTCGCAGTGTTACAAGACTCATAAAGACCTTAGAAAGCCCCACTCATCAGATAATAAAATAAAAATAAAAAATGTTGTCTCTGCCATATATTATTAAAAATCGTAGATGCATAAAATATGCATTCTATTTTTTATTTTCCCAGCCAACCAACCAAGTATAGTTAATGCGTATTTTTTTGAGATGAAGACGGAAATATCAATTTTACGTTCAATATGAACGTCAATACGTTCGTTTACCTATCTGCATTATAACGGGCAATTTACTGTTATACGGGAGGAGTTCTTATGAATGCGACGCTATGGCCACCTATGCGGCTTAAGAGCGGCATGGCGTTTGCAGATCTGCGGTTTAAATATTTGGTTTAGATATGTAATAAAAATTGTTTTTTTTTTAATTCTCTTGACACAACCGTGGCACTCTAGTAGGACTCTGGAAGTGGGCTCGCCTTAAAATAGGGGTGCCTAGACATGCGGGCTCGGACGCATCTTAATATAACCATGTGCGTTGTATTCGCTATATAACCTGGGCTCACACAGATGTGTATCTAACTTTAGATGCATACGATGGTATTTTCTGAATTGTTAATTCATTTTATTTCGTGCTCGTGAATTTGAATGCATATGTAAACAAGATAAAATAAATAGAAAAAAAGGCATACATACTTACGAACGAAAATGCTTCCTTTAACGGAATTACGCCAAACTTGATGCGGAATATAGTGACAACTAGAGTTGTCAACTGCCACGGGCGAGCCCGTCAACTCACGAAGTTTTAACGATTAGTCGTTCTGTCTCCCTGAAGTGAGCGCAGAAGACTTGGACAAAAACAGTCCACCGTCAAGCTCCGCCACATGCCCGTAAGAGACCAAAGCCTTAACCGCGAGTTAGCAAGGAGTGTTACCCAGCGGGCTTACACTCACGCCCTTACTTCCAATTGCGACTAGATTTCTCCAGGTCTCTCGATTGGTTAAGAGTTCGAGGCCGCTTGCGCGGTCCTCTCCCTTACGTGAAGCGGTGTATACCGAATCTATCCTTTGCCCGGCTGTTTACCCAGGATCTGGTAGCCGATGGTCGTTTTAAGAGCAGTCGCCGTAAGGTCTGCAACCACCCTCGCTCTATAGGAAACAGTACTGCTTCCAGACTCCCCCGACTGTTAGTCATAGTGCACAATCGATTGGCTTACGCCATGGTGCGCAAACCGCCTAGGAGCGCTATAAGTTTGACTCCTGAGGGAAACTAGCCCTAAGGCCAGAGTCCTGCCCGGGCTCGCGCTTCATGCGTGGAGGCCGCCGGATGGGTGTTGACCCGTGAGTGTGACCAACCCTGAACAGAATGGGTCTTCGTGGCCAACTCAGCAAGGGCCCATTAGCTCCCAGAGATTAAAGACAACAAGGGTAGCACTTATTTAGCAAGATAGTTTGACGTACCCTAAATAATATCACTGAAATCAGCCTATCAGGCTAGAAAGATGGCGGATGAATAGAAGACTATTCGAGATAGTATTTTAGGTTCAGTGAACGCAGGGGTCGCTTTTTATCGGATTGGTTTTTGTCATTGTTGTCTAGTAGCGTTCTTCCCTCGCGGGTCGGTCTTTGCTATCGCCTGACTCATCGCGTTAGATTGAATTTTCTACTAATTTTAATTTAACGACATTTTAGTCAATTTTATTTTCCCGACCCACCAACCGAGTATTTTGAAAGTATTTCGGAAGTAAAATGTTATACTTATAAAAGGTAAAGTTTTGCGAAAGCGCTAAAAAAATCTCGACTTGAAGGTGAACATATTTATTTAGAGCCCCCTTGACATGATTAAGAACACTTCCCGATTGCAGTCTCTCTGTCTGTGTATCTAACTGTGTTTATATTCCTCTACGATAGCACCCTAAATTTTAATGAGATTGAGCTGAAATCTGGTATGCAGGCATCATTTGCCCATGGAAAGAGGTTAATAGATTGTGGTTGAAATCGATCCACCAGGAGGCGTACTAGTCATATATCAATTTCGAAATATTGGACTTCGAGACGACTTAAAGCGACCTCGAACTCGTAACCAGTCGAGAGACAAATTTACGCACATTAAACACCGACATTCCTTGTTTATGTAACGAGAGACAAATTTACTGTCAAAAAGCGTCGCGAGAAAGCAAGCTGTTAATCGCTGCCTCCCCAAAGGCGAGAGTTTTCATGCCACTGTTTGTTTTTTTGTATATTTGTTTGTGCGTTGGTTTGAAAATCAAGGGGATTAAAACAAAAGCAATTCTCGTGTTTTTCTACCCAAAAAAAAGGAGGGTAATGTGTTAACGAAAATATTTAGATATCTATATGGATACATACATAATCTATAAATATTTCATTAAAAAAGTAATTAAAATAATTTGAATTACAATAGTACATATTCTGTAAAGGCAGTCGTGTTTTTACACGACAGCCCAACAAAAAAGAAGTGCAATTCTAATTCAAATTCAAATTCACATTATTTATTGAGTTCAAATTATGAGTACATTCAATATACAAAAGTCTTAACGTAACTAGGCTGCCGCCTGTTCCAAGGTATTTCTGTTACATTAAGTATGAACAAAATCATACTTAATGTAACAGAAATATATTAATTACGTAATAAAAATTCGTAAGAAAATGTCATGAAAATTGTCAATATTATATTATTTTAAAACATGTTAAAAAATAATGTATATTTATATATCTGTTAATAACTATTAATATGTATTAATAATATACAAAATAAATTCACAAAAATTAAAAAAAAATAGCATTTAGAAATCATCAATTTATATTACTACATATACTATTACGTTTTTATTATAAAGATTCAATTATTTAATAAGGCGTCCAATATCTGCATTTGTACAATTTAAGAGGTAGTAATGAGTGCTTTATTGTTTGGTGGTAGGCAATTATAAATTTTAGGGGCAAGATAAGAGAAACTGGATTTGTCAAAAGCGGATCTCCTGAGTGGTATTGCAAAATTTGGTTTTTTCGATTTTCTTGTTACACGAGATTGCTGGCTTTTTTCTGTTCTCCTAACTCACTCTGGAATTTGTGAGAGTTACCAGCACAAACATTTTTCTTACACTCAACACTCTATATATGTATATTATTTTAGTTTTAATTTTTATTTATTTTGGTTTTATTATTATTTTCGTATACATATATGTATGTGTATGTGTGCATATATGGATATGTATTTTATTTATAGATGTATATGAGTATCTATCTATATTTGTATATGCGTAAATATTTGTAGTTTCATATTTGTCGATTTAAAAATAAGTACTAACTATAGTTTAAGTTGACAGTGCACATTTAATATAGTCATTAAAAGTCTGCCTTAGAACAGGCCTAGTTAAGCGACTGTGTCAAACATTAAAAATAATGGCGCATCAATTTCTTGCTAACATCTTACTTACAAATATGACATTAATTGTTTACTAGATGTGTTACTAAATAAATAAATAAATAAATACTTTCGGAAAAGGTCATCGGAAGAATATGTTTGGGGTTTTTTATCGATCACCCTCAGTATAGCCTTTTGCGCTTTGTAAAGGGTGGCCAGAAGCGTTTTTTGCCGCACAGCCCCAAGTTACGATGCCATATCGAATAACCGACTCACAGACAGCAAAGTAGATACTTCTTAGCGTATTGAAATCTAATATGTTCCGCAAACTCCTAAAGTAATACACAAGTTATCTCAGTCTTGCCGCAACCTTCGTTAAATAATCCTCCCAGCGCAATCTGTTGTCTAACATCACGCCCAAGTACAATACGCAATGTATTCAGGGTTCATCTAAATATGAGCAAATGCGTTTCAAATAGCGATAAATCCTGCATAATGGCAAATAAAAACTACTAAATCCATCGCAGCAGCGTCGGCTGGCTGAAAAATATAGATGCGGTTCTGAAAATCACATGTAATCCGGTGGAAACAAGGAATATTATTCGGCATGAATATTAAATATAGTCGGCGGTCAGCTGGCTATTTTAAATAGGTTCAGGCCATTAGTGTTGGGCGTGTGAATGTGACACCGCAGAGCGTAGTGTAACCGTAGAGACTATGAGCGGGAATAGCAGGGGTTTGCGGTCCACGATGACGTCCCCCTAATTATTAAATCGCGCTTCAATATTCCATCGCTGTCAGGCAAAAACGCCGCATTCGATAATAACACAGGCGCATATCGACTATAAGTTCAAGAAAAAAAGTTTATGTGTTTTACTTAAACCTATTCATTAGTAGTTATTACAATAAATTTCCTATTAATAACTATCATAAACTATTAATTTCTTGTTGATTTTTCATTTTATTTTTGGGGTATCTCTTACCCCACCTAGTATGGCATGTGAGATTTAGTTACCTAGTATACGGGGGGTTAAAAGCTGATATACCACGTAGACATGTAAAAAGCGTTGCGGGGAAGCAACCCAACAAGCACAAGCTACGTAAAGGTGTCATTTAAAGCAATTTGGCTTATATTACCTTTTAGTCATATAATATTGTCGTATAAAGGGTTTTAGTCGAATGAGCGTGGTTTCATCGCTATAAATGATACTAATGTAAAAAAAGAACTAACAGCTGTATAGTAGTCGAATAAATAACCTTTATAGAACAAACAAAACACAAGCTTCTACATTACCAAAGGCTGTATATTGGTTACAAGACCCACCCTTATATAGGTAGCTTATAGTCATATTGAAGTACAGTAATTGATTTACGAAGAGTTAAAACAGTAAAATTGTTACTAGGACTGCACTTATGCAGCTTATAGATTTATAATGGTTATATTAAATTTGCAGATAAGCAAAGGGGCCATTTTTTCTCGATTTTTTAAAGGCATTTTAAGTCATAAAATACACGTACTATGTGTAAATCCTATTTCAAAGTGTGTGAACAATACCCAGCATGGGTTCTTTTTTACTGCGAAAAATATAATTACTTTACAAAAAAACTTTAAACCATAATTATGAATTAAAATTGAGGTACAATATTAATATTTTGAAGGCGCGTTAAAATTTAGAAAGACATGTTACTTAATATTGTCGATGAAATGATGTCCGCAAAAGAATTTGGTGTATTAAACTGCAATATGCAATTTTAAAGTCAATAAGATACAATATATAAGTAGCCATTAGGAATTCTTTGTTTGCGACGGCAAATGATTACGCAGCTTCCTTTTGTTACCATTTTATATCATTTCAAGGCATCATGCGGCTGGAAGTTGTAATAAAGTATCAATTGGAGACACAAGGGTGCCACAGCAAGCGCTATAGGTGCTTTATAAGAGCTTATTCAGCTTTCCTATACCACCAAAGGTAGCCGTTATGACCACTATTCAGCCACTATTCAGATTAAAGCCGTATAAAAAGGGCCTAATCCGGTGGTATAGATGATATATAAATATATAAACGTTTATATGACTGCTATATGACCAGTTCTTGTGACTAAAAGCTGTAGCGATAATGTTGCCGTGAGCTTAATGTAGCCAATTTCTGCTACTTGGGAAGCTGCTAATCAATGCCTCCCCAAAAGCGAGAGTTGTTCGTTCCATTGTTTGTTTGTTTGTATACTTGTTTGTGTGCTAGTTTGAAAATCAGTGGCATAAAAAGCGATTCGCGTGATTTGCATTACAACATAGCAGCAAAGGCGTGTCAAATAGCGATAAATACTGCATAATGGCAAAAAGACTACTAAATCCATGGCAGCAGCTTTCAGTAACTGAAAAATATAGTTGCGGTTCCGAAAATCGCATGTAATCCTGGTGGAAGCAAGGAATATTAATCAGCATGAATATTAAATGTAGTCGGCGGTCAGCTGGCTATTTTAAATAGGTCCGGGCCATTAGTGTTGGGCGTGTGCATGTGACACCGCAGAGCGCAGTGTAACGCTTAGTGACTATTAGCGAAAATGGCGGAGGTTTGCGGTTCGCGATGACGTCACCCCTAATTATTAAAGCGCGCTTCAATATTCCATCGTTGTCCGGCAAAATCGAGGCTTTCGATAATGGCGTTACACAGGCGCACATCAGCTTAAATATGATATTTAGGATATGATGTAATAATTGAGCAGTACATTATAATCGCAATTGCGCGCGAAGTAATAATATTAGCTGAAACTTAATATAGCATACGTCAAGGATGACGAAACTATGGGTGGTAGCCGTTCACGTTTATATGATAATAGCAAGTTTTATTTGCAGTTATTAGTTTTTTTTTAAAATTATGCGACTTACAAAGAAATAATAATAATATTTTTTTTTAAGGTTTAATACTTTATTCATTTAATTTTTGTACATTTAGCCCCATTGTTATCAATGTTATAAGTAACTCGGAAAAATTGAACACCGAAATGCAGCGAATGCTCGTTGCCCACCTAACTAGGACTAAACTGTCCCGTATCTAGGCGGGTCAGAGTCATTAAAATAAGTAGTACAACTTATGAAACAATTAGCCTAATTAACGTAAAAGAACTTTTTATTTTTATAATTAATGAATGTACTAAATTAAGATTGAATAATATATATTGATAGATAAATAACATTATAATACAAATGAAAACACTAAATTTGTACGAATAATACAAGGTAGGTAATACAATATGGCAAATACACATATACGTAAAGACGATTTCAATAAATAATAAATGATATATGGTATAAACAATTTATAATTTAATAAAATATATAAATACAATTATAAAAGCAGTGCTAAAAAATATGAAATAATATAAATAAAAATATGATATGATATACTATTAACATGTGCATAATAATTTACATAAATATACAATATTATTTTTAAATTAACCGTTATACATACACTTTACAAACCAAGTTTTCAGATTTAGACCTCCCTAATTCAAATACCATTTATTAATATTTTGTCTTTAAACTCTTGATTGTTCTTTAGGTGTTTCCATTTTTCCTCTATGCCATTATATAATTTGGGACCAATGAAAAAAGCTTGTCGTTGCGCAAATGTTGTTTGCACTCGAGGAATAAGGAAATTTCGTTTCCGTGAACTCCGAGTATTGCAGTTTGGCTGACTTTCTAGTGGCTGATGTCTATCTTTGTGTTTATGAAAAAATATTATCACAGATTAAATAAACAATTGCTTGACGTCCAGAACATTAGACTCCTTGAAATGACGCTCTGAAGGGTAGTAATTACGTTTCCTATAAATTATCCGTAACAACAGTTTTTGCGTCTTTATTAGTGGATCCAAGGCCTGTTTCGTGCAAGCACCCCACAAAACAATCCCATAAATCATAAGACTTTGGCATAGAGCTATGTAGGTGATTTTAATTGTTTTCCGAGATAGTACATTGCGCAGTTCACGAAAAACATATATTAGTTTCCGTAATCGATCAGAGAGTTGAATTATGTGGCTAGACCAATTCAGCTTAGAATCCACATTTATTCCAAGATATTTTCTTCTTTGTGGAGCTTGTCTCGCTTTCTTATGCAGAATAATAGACCGTCCGTTATCCACGGATTGATTTTAGCTTGTGAACGAGAAAGATTAATTTTCTTTTCAGTTGAGGCCTTGTTTATGCAATCCAAAAATATTTTTAGAAAGAGGTCGGATGCTTCATTCACGTCCTTGGCTTCATAGACTTTATCCCATGTCGCCTCGCGAAACAAGTTTAAAAGTTTCTTATTGCATGCAACTTTTTATCTTTTCAAAGAAAATATCGTTAATTAACATAAAAATCAAAGAATGCATGATATAACTTAAACCTATCACAAAAAAAATTAATAGTAAAACATATTTTGTAAACAAGCTTTTATTAAAATGCTCTATCCCGAGCCAACCCTGGGTGCAGCAGCCATGTCACCGTGGAACTTAGAAAGTGCTATCATAATTGAATGCTGTACAGAGTTTCCTGTTTTTGCTGTTGACCGTTAAGGAGTCCCCTCGTTGGAAGCCAATCCTGGGTGCAGCAGCCCTGTCACGGTGAAACTTAGAACGGGCTATCATGAAAGCGTATACAAAATTTCGTTTTAGTGCTATTGGCCGTTTAAAAGTCTATCGTCAGGGGCCAACCCTGGGTGCAGCAGCCATGTCATTGTGAAATTTAATACGGACTATAATAGTTGATTAAGTATACAAAATTTTGTTTCTGTGCTCTTGACCGTTGGGGAATCTTCTCGTCGGAAGCCAACCTTGGGTGCAGCAGCCATGTCATGGTGAAATTTAGAACGAGCTCTCATAATTGAATTCGTATAAAAAAATGTGTGTCTGTGCTGTTAACCGTGGAATAGAAGCCTCGTCGGGTGCCAATCCTAGGTGTAGAATCAGATAATGCCCACCGTAAAATGCATTGTCATCGGAGCTGAGCCAAACTGTCATCGAAACTGAAATAAAAACTTGTATAAAGGTAATAGGAGCTATCTTATCGATAACATAAAAACAAATAAAGAAGTAATAATAATATAATAACTAGAGGATCCCTATAAACTTGAAGAAATGATTGGGAAATACGAGTAGGTACATCAGTCATCATTTAAAAGAGTTTTCTTAAAGATTTTTTTTTTTAATCATGTAAAGATAGTGTGCGTAAAGCTACTCCTAGTTGATTCCCCACAAATAACAATCCCTGAACAGTAAGAGAATCTTCCCTGGAAGAAATTCGTGTGCTTGAGAACGACGGCGAGTTGACTACTTGCTCTTGTAAAATATGATTGCGTTCCACTAGAGCAGCTCGTCACTGAGAAAAGATACTTAGGTTCTTTGAATCCAACTATCTCCAACATGTAAAAGTCTAGGTGAAATCCGCTGCGTCATTTAGTAAAGGCTAGCTTAAGAAATCGCGAGACGTGATATCTAGGAGGTATGGTATATTAGAACAAAATCTAGTACAGGCGTTTTGAACTCTCCGCTCAGTTTTCTTGTAAAGACATGGGCCAGAGACACAGTCACTATAGTCCAATATAGAAGGGGGGGGGGGGGGGGGGGTATTAAAACTTTAACTGCTAGGATTCGCACGCTGGTAGGTACTGGGACACTCGCTGTTAGCTATTTCATTTCATTTCTCTATGAGATATTTAGTACGGCATTCCACAGCTGTTTATTTTAAATGTGCATGTTTTGTTGATTTTTTTCGTTTCCTTAGCTTATGTGTGCAGGGTGGCTCAAACAAAACATTTCTGCCAATATTTTTTCTGACAAATTTTATTGAGAACGAATACGAATTAAGATTTGGCACAGCGTCAAAGATTGAACCTAATTCGAAAGTATTTCAAATTCTAAAGAACGATTATGAAATGAAATGAAAAAACTCTTTATTGCACAATTGAAATAAGGTACAATGGCGGACTTATTGCTACATAACAATATCTTCCAGTCAACCAACATGCTGATGTGAAAAGAAGAGTAAGCGAAAGTTAAAGTACAAAAGATACAATAAAATATAAAATGAAATTTTAAATTATAGAAATTGAAGTAAAGAAAGAAAATTACGAAATTATAGAAAATATATAAGTTGTAGCTAAAAAATATTTTTTAAGGAGGATATTTTTAAGGGGCAGTAATGGAGTATAAGTCTGTGGACTCGGTGGTAGAAAGGGACGATGCGGTTTACTTTCCCGTGGAGTTCCTCAACACCCTAGACCCTCGTGGTTTTCATGCCCACAAGCTTTCCTCATAGTGGGGGCACCAGTGATATCACTGAGAAATCTCAAACCGCCCAAGCTCTGCAATGGTACCAGGTTGAGGGTGAAGGCTATCTGCACAATAAAGTTATTGAAGCCACAGTTTTCACCGGCTGTATTCGCGGTGTGTCCGTATTCACACTAAGTATAATACTTATATCATCTGAGTACCCCTTTGATATCAAACGACTGCTGCTTCCCCTTAAGGTCTGCTTTCTTATGACCATCAATAACACCCAAGGGCGGTCGCTAAAGGTGACAGAAATCGACTTAAGGGAGGACCGTTTCTTACATAGGCAATTATATGTGTCCTGCTCCAGAGTGAGCTCACCTAGCATGCTGCTGGTAAACGCACCCTAGCAGGGTGCTGGTATCACCTATCTAGTGATTTATTTATTTATTTGTTGAGTGGGGCTTTTCTAAGGTCTTTATGAGCCTTGTAACACTGCGACCATTGCTGGTCTATTGTGTTCGCCACCTACTATAGTTTTGCGCTAAGCCTCGTGTCATTTAAGAACCGCAGCAGGCTTTTGGCGCTAGATTGTTTTACCTCCTCAGGTTTGAGGTAATGACCACCCAAGTGGGTGTATCTTTTACGTATCAGCGGGCCACACTTGCACATGAGGTTCTGGGGAGTTTCCTCTGCTCCTTGGCAGAACCTGCACATTTTTGTGTCTCTGAGCTTGAGGTTGAACATGTGTTTGATCAGGCCACAATTCCCCGTGAGCGCCCTCACAAGTATGCGTAGATTGTTCCTATTTAGCGATAAGGCCTTACAGGCCGTCTTACGGTCGTAAGCCTTAATTAGCGCTTTGGAATGATTCAAACCTGGCGTTTGGTTCCAGTGGTTGACGGTTTGTTCTAAACATAATTGTTTGAGCATTGGGTTCGCAAGGTTTTTTGGTACGCCACAGCAAGGTTCAGGGCCGTATAACGTTGCCTTTGCTCCCGTCCTAGCAAGTTCATCGGCTTTTTATTTCCCTCGATTCCTGCATGGCCGGGAACCCATCTTAGAATTACCCTGTTCTTTTCGCCCAGGGAATCCAGTAGTGATATGCAATGTTGCACTAGATTTGAATTAATGGTATTCGAGGCTAGTGCCATAAGAGCTGCCTTGCTATCCGAGTGGATATAGATACAGTGGTTGGCGTAGTTCTTATGGAGATTGATATCCGCATATTCAATGATGGCGTATACCTCCGCTATATCTAGTGATACCAGCACCTAAGGGAAGAAACGCTAACATCATCTACTAAGAGGTCATAAGGTATTTATAAAAATCATTTTATTTATTTATTAAGTTTGCAAAAACTAACTTTTAATACAACGTGTTACCAAAAACTTTTCAGCCTAACTTTCAAAGCCGTTTTTTTTTAAATGCCTAAGTTAAAACAACAACAAATGAATATAGTTTGACCTTGAAATTTAACTCTCAATAGAGTTTAGATAAACTATCTTGCATTAGCACATAGGCATAGGGTACTTTTTAACACGCTTTTATTAGGTCGACCTGTATGTAACTATGTAATGGAATCTAAGGTAACTAATTTAACCACCTTCCAAGGTTCGTAGCGTCATGAAAATTGGTAGCTGTATGTAGTTCTGATGCCAATACAATAATATGGTACTGTCGAACTGATCTGATGATGGAGTCGGAAGATATGAACTGGAACTTCATGATGGAACATCGTATCATAGCTGTGTTTGGACTCGTTAGAAAGTCTTGGAATGAACTTTGACCACGATTAGGTTTTAAGGTCTGATGATGAAGCCGGAAGATAGGCTTTGTCATTCCTTGATGGGATATCGTATCATAGCCGTGTTTGGACTTGTTAGAAAGGTCTTGTAATGAACTTTGACCACGATTAATTTTCAAGGTCTGATGATGAATCCGGAAGACAGGAACTGGCATTCCATGATGGAATATCGTGTCATAGTCGTGTTTGCACTTGTGAGAAAGGTCACGTAATGGACTTTGAACACGATCAGGTTTCAAGGTTATAACAAACCTTTTTTGATTTTTACGTGCATTTATAAAAGCGTGTCTTTGTGTGTTTTTTAAACTATTAATTTATTTAGGTTTCCGAGGGAAAATATCGCACTACTTACTCCAAGCCTTCTCTAGCCGCGTGAAGAGCTAGTACCCTATATGATCAATGGCAATGCATTCCATTTTACATTTTTTTTAATTTAATTTTTTCAACGTTATTTTGGACCACAGTGTATATGGGATATTTTTTCATTAACGCTTGTGAGTACCGCGTCGAATGCCAAGAAGGCCATGAAAGAGCGGGTTGATGATGCCGCCTCTCCGGCGGTTGTTTACCCGCAACGGGAGCACCCCGTCTCTGTTTCAAGTCGGAGGCGCTTTGTCTTTGGTATACGGTTTCAGGCGGTATCGTACTTGCATACTCGCGGAGCGGGATTAGTTTCTTGCACGGTATTATTATTGCGACTTAGTGACATTCCGTTCCGCATTCGTGTTTAGATGACGTTCTAGACGCGACTACAATCCGAAAATTTTGATTACTACCGTGCCTAAAACTATGCAATCGTACCTTTCGATTGACCTTTTATCTCAGTTTTGGCTGTGTATTCATTCAATAAAATTGGACGTGGCCATTTAGTAGATTTATATATATATTTTTCTTCTTGTCTATTTATTTTATTTAACGTATTCACATGTTTAACACCTTCACATGTATTTTACCCAACTGCCCAACAAAAAAGGACTGTAATATGCTCAGAGTTTATAGGAACAACAGGTTAAAAAATAAACTAGCCATTACGGGCTCTAGGTTAGCAAAAGTGAGTAAATCTTTCATTGGAGACGGTGTTCGCTTTTATAACACTTTGCCTGAGGAACTAACACTTTTACCAGACACTAAATTTAGAAAAATTGTTAAAGACACTTTGTGCTCTAAAGGCTATTATAAAATTGAAGATTTTTTAAACGATACATTGGTCTGGTCAAGTCGTTTTTGTGTAACATAGCTATGGAAACCATTTGTAAAGTGTTATTATTATTATTATTATTATTATTACTATTACGTAAAGCCATTGATTATATAGTGTAGTAATCAACGGTAAAGCCTACAAGCAAGGCATAAATGTCTAGAAACATAAGACGTTCGGAAAGTACTGTAAGTCTACTTCGAATAAAAATCTATCTATATATGTAATCGTATTTTCGCGTCTCTTTCGTGTGTCGAAGAACGTGATAGTAAAAAAACCGCGATAAACTGTTGTGTAAAATATATTTTTTCTCTTTACAAAAATGTACAATAATACGTGATAACGCAAGCGTAATTTCTTTCAGTTGAATCGTCTCTTGTTAAGGTACAGAATGACAGTTCGAAAATTTGTTTTTAAAATTTGAATGTATCCACTTTTTAATAGAACGAAATAATATTGCTGGGCTCGTTCTCAGCCAGCCATTAAATCAAAATAAAAATAAACTTTATAGTTGGGTTTGTAGCGTCGCTACATCATTCCCCCCTTTGGGAGGACGACAGGTCGTCGTGTGCCACTGCCCGGGAGGTCGAACCGTTCTTCCGTATCTGGTCTTGTATTGCTGTGGTCCTTGTTGGTTGTTGTTCGCGGACGCTGCCCACCTGGGCTCCTCCTTGTCTGTCTCCTGCTCGTTCTCGTTACTGCTTGCCACGCCGTAGCAGGGTTTTAAACGATCAATCGAGATGGTAACTTTGGCTCTGTCCTGTTCAATGTCGAATGTCTTATCTCGCCGCCTCAAAACCTTATATGGCCTTCTATACGGGTTTTGCAGTGGTCTCTTCACCGTGTCGTCTCTCACAAATACGTGCGTCGCCTCCTTTAGATCCCGATGTACGAAAATGTTATTGTGGTGTTCTCGTTCTCTTCGCGGTCTGTGCGCCTCGAATGTCTCTCTCATTTGCTGCACAGTTTCTGGTATCGTTTTTGTAGTTTGTTTTTCAAAAAAATCTCCTGGGAGCCTGAGTGTTGTCCCGTACAGTAATTCAGCCGGGCTGATCCCGTAGTCTTCTTTAATAGCTGCTCGTAATCCCATTAATACGGTGGGTAATTCTCTCACCCAATTCGCTGTTTTTAGTCGCGCTCTTAATGCTGCTTTTAGGGATCTATGCCATCTTTCTATCATCCCATTTGCCTGGGGGTGATACGCTGTGGTATGTATCTTTTTTACTCCCAGTATCTGTGTCAAAGCTGTGAATAATGTGGACTCGAACTGCCTTCCCTGGTCAGTGGTAATCCGAATCGGTGCTCCGAATCGCGCAATCCATCCTTCGTAGAAGACCTGCGCTACCGTTTCTGCGCTTATATCTTTGACCGGGATACATTCGACCCACTTCGTTGCCCTGTCGATCATGGTTACGAGGTATCGGTACTCTTCTGCTATTCCTAAGGGTCCGACGATGTCTATATGTACGTGTTCCAAACGTCCTGCCTCCATGAATGTCCCTATGGGCGCGCGCGTATGTCTATGTATTTTTGCGCGCTGACAAGCGATGCATGTTTTTGCATATTCCGCGCTCTCCTTATTCATCCTTGGCCAAAAATAACGTTCCGCTACCATTTTTCTTGTCGCTCGGATACCGGGATGACTGATGTCGTGTACCAATTTTATTGCTTTTATCCGCAGTGCTGGCGTGATGTATGGCCTTGCTTTCTTGGTGGACACTTCGCACCATACTGGTTTGTCGCCTTTCTTTTCAAATTTTAAATTTTCTTGTTGCCTTATCATTTTTAGCTCGGGATCTTCTGCCTGTTGTGCCGCCAATTCTTCGTAGTCGAACGTGTTTGGGCAGTCGATTTCTGCTATCCTCGAGAGCGCGTCGGCCACGACGTTTGCTTTTCCCGGCAGGTACTCTATCGTGCTTGCAAATTGCGAAATATATGACGTATGACGAATTCTCATGGGCGTTTCCGTGATAGAGTCGTCCAATTTCTTGAGAGCGTGAATTAGTGGCTTGTGATCCGTGAATATCGTCAGCTCACGCCCTTCTACCATCTTCCGAAAGTGTCTCACCGATAGGTAGATTGCCAACAACTCCCTATCGTAAGTTGCGTAATTTTGTTGCGCATGCGACATTGCCTTCGAATAAAATCCTAACGGCGCCCATTCTCCACCTTTCTTTTGATGTAATGCCGCTCCTACGCAGGTATTTGATGCATCTGTCATTATTGCCAATGGTGCATGCGCCGACGGGTGCGCTAAAATTACCGCTTCTTCAACGCTGTCCCGGCATTTCTCGAATGCTTCTGTGGTTTCTGTTGTCCATGGAATTGGCGTGCGATCATTCTTTTTTGCTCCTTGTAGGAACTTGTTTAATTTTTCTTGATATTGCGCGGCTCTTGGGATGCTATTTCTATAGAAATTGATCATTCCTAGGAATCTCCGTAACTGCTGAACGTCTGCTGGTTTCGGGTATTTTTTTATCGCCTCTACCTTGTCCGCCTTCGGTCGTATTCCAGTAGCATTCACGGTGTATCCTAGGAAGTCTAGCTCGGTTCTTCCTACGTGGCATTTGTCTATGTTGATCGTGATTCCATGCGCGTCTAATCTCCCGAGCGTTTCTCTTAAGTGTCTTGCGTGAGCTTCCTCGTTTTCTGAGGCTATTAAAATGTCGTCGATATACACGAATATGAACGGTAAGCCCCTCAGTACTTCGTCCATAAAACGCTGCATCGTCTGTGCTCCGTTTCGTAGTCCGAAGCTCATTCTGCACATCTCAAAAAGGCCGAAGGGAGTGGTGATGGCTGTCTTTTCCATATCTTATTTTCTTACCGGTATTTGTGTGTATGCCTTTACCAAATCTAAAGATGTGAAAATGGTGCTATTTTCCAGCGAGTGCGTGAAATCCTGTAGTCTCGGGATAGTATATCGATCTGGTACGGTGATACTGTTGAGCCTCCTATAGTCTCCACATGGTCGGAATTCTCCATTTGCTTTGGGGACCAAATGCAGCGGGCTCGCCCATTGGCTCTTCGACGGTCGGCAGACTCCGGCTGCGATCATTTCGTCGAATATCTTCTTTGCCGCTGCGTACCTTTCTGGATTAAGTGGCCGCGGTCTGGCGAACACCGGTGGACCTTCCGTTTCAATGTGGTGTTCCACCTGGTGTTTCGGTTGTCTCGGTTGAGATGTTGCTGATGTAATATTCTGAAACTCGTCGAATATTCTTAGGTAATTCGGCGATTGTTTGATGGCCTGGATGGATAGTGCCCGTGCTTCTGTCGTGCGTGAGTTTGGCGAGATTAATTTTTTTTGAAATAGGTCAACTAATAGTCGGTGCTTCGCCAAAAAATCTGCTCCTATGATGGGCTGCTGTACATCCGCAATTATGAAGATGGCCGCCAATGGGTTTTCTAGGCCGATGTTTAGTGTCATCTCCTTTCTTCCGTATGTGGCGATGGTAGTACCGTTAGCCGCTCGAAGCCTGAGGTCCGCTCTTCTGCCGTTGTCGGATTTCCTTCTTGGAAGGACGCTGACATTTGCGCCAGTATCAACCAAGAAGAGTGCGTTGGTGCTGCGGTCTCGAACGTATAAGCGGTTGGTGTCGTCGGCGCCGAGTTGATCTACCCCCGGCGCCTCTAGTAGTTTTCCGCCTGATTCCTCTGCTTCTTATAGTTGCACGGCTGTTGACACCTCCTTGCGGCGTCCCCGAAGCGTCTGTGGAAGTAGCAGATGGTTTGTTCATTTTCTTTAGGTTGCGAAGATCTTTAGGTTGTCCTGTTGGTCCGTTGAGTGTCTGACGAGTTGTAGACCTTGCTCGTTAGTCCGATTAATCACGTCGGGGTCACCAATTTCGCGTCTCTTTCGTGTGTCGAAGAACGTGATAGTAAAAAAACCGCGATAAACTGTTGTGTAAAATATATTTTTTCTCTTTACAAAAATGTACAATAATACGTGATAACGCAAGCGTAATTTCTTTCAGTTGAATCGTCTCTTGTTAAGGTACAGAATGACAGTTCGAAAATTTGTTTTTAAAATTTGAATGTATCCACTTTTTAATAGAACGAAATAATATTGCTGGGCTCGTTCTCAGCCAGCCATTAAATCAAAATAAAAATAAACTTTATAGTTGGGTTTGTAGCGTCGCTACATCATATTATCCGTTTCTTTATTCCACCATAACTTCTAAACGCTCCAATCGATTTAGTCGTATGTCATATTGTTAGAATCGTTATGTCAACTCGAGTGTCTTAGGATATCACAGGATACCTTACCTGTCAAAATATCGTGTGAATAGTTGTCTTAATATCCAAATCTCTCAATGTCAATAAATTAATATAAATTATAAATAGGATAGAAAACGAATTTACCGCGTGAAATTTGTAGCACCCGAGTCTACCCTGGACAACGGCGGCTGCAACGTCACCGACACGTCGGGTGCTACAAATTTCACGCGGTAAATTCGTTTTCTATCCTATTTATAATGTCAAATAACCGCGATAGTCTTCGATTTTATATTAATATAAATATATCGTGTTTAGTGTCAAATGAAAGGTCTGATTTATTACATTCCGAAAATGTAAATATACCTATATGGATAAATACATGAACCACAACTATGTCAAAAACCGCAATAAAAATAATTATAAATACACAAATTCACTTTTTTTTAACGACACTCTTGTTTTTTATTACTTTTTTTATATTTATTTGTTTAACGTATTGAACGACTGTTTATGGAATCTCATAATTAAGAGGGCATAATTTTATAATTAACATTAATTTATTGCTTTGATTGTTTTAGTTAGTAAGCAAGTTTAGTAATTAGTTTACTTATATGATATTTTATTTGATGTTCTATATTGTAAATTGCAATATTTGTGAATTGCTTTAAGTTAGAAAAACTTTCTACAAAAGTAGCTTGCAAGTTTGAAACGGTTAATATGTAGTAAATTGATATTATGCGTCTGCATCCAATGGTCTGTTAGGCAGGCCACGTGAAAAGAGTATTTTTCAAGGACGATATCCATGCTTAGATGTTTTTTATTTATTCCTTGTATATTCAAATGCATGATTCCAAGCTGCTTTTTACTTTTTATCTGTGTATCATCTAACATTTTACTGTTTAGCTGTTTTACTAATCATCTGATTGCATCGTAAAGTGTTAATTTTCGTTGACCTCTTGATTTTCGCTATAAGTTTTGTGTCGTGTTTGGCATATCGTCATTGCTATACTATCCTTGTTTATGTTCTCCTCCATCGAGGAGTTCATATAGAAAGGGCTTTCTGGTTTCACTGTTTGTGATCTCATGTGTTATACACTCAGAAAATTTATTTTTTCCTGTAGAGTTGAGCACTGAGCCATTTTTAGAATAGTTTTTTTTTCAACCAAATAGTCAGTTAGCCATACTAGCTTGGCATGTGTAAATTTAGCAATCTGCTCGGCCATCATTATGTTCAATTTATATATATCTTCGTTTGCCATCGTGTTGTCAAGTCTATATGGGATTGATTTTATTATCACATTAGTGTGTATCGTAGCATTTAGTATACTTAACAGATTTGTCTTTGTTGACTGTATCAATAATAATGGCTTTGTTTTGTGAAAGTAGGAATGGTGAATACCTCCGAATACAATATAAAAATCTTTTTCTTCACCGAGACAAAATTGTGGAGCATGTGTTTTTACAATCCCACTTACATTTCGCATCTTTCAGGCTGTATTTAAGTTTGCTTACGCAACCTTTGCCGTTCTCATCTGCAATTAAAATCACTTTCGGCTTCTTCTCGGTTTCATTTCTAACAACTTGTATTTTCTTCCCTCCTGTATTTATTTGTGTTTTTATCGACGTTTCCGTTGTTTTATGTGCATTATCAGGTTTTTGGGCCTTGGAGATCTTACTTTTTTGTAGATTGTTTTTGAATACTTGATTGGCTTTGCACTTTGCTATTGTCATTTATCCTCTTACTAGATGTTTTTGTAGTTTGGTTCAGGTTACTATCCGTATTTTTATGCTGTATTTCCTCGTTTGTTAGTAGTAGTTTTTGTTTTAAAATGCCATTTTCAGCCAGAATTGAGGTGATTTGATCTGAAGTGAGGAGAACCTCATCATTTGATCAATGATGGGTTTTAGTACCGTATCATTTTCTTTTATAATTTCAGTAAGTTTCGTCACCTCCGATTCTAATTCAAGATGTTTTCTTTTGCGGTATCGCGTGCGTGTTTCAGAGTATTAAGCTTCTTCTTCAATTTATTCATTTCCTCACAGATTTTATCGAACTCTTCAGAATTATCGTCTATTTCTTTTTGAAGCTCTCTATTTAACATACGTTATGTGTTTACTTCTTTCGTATTTTTTTTTATTTCAGTATCTCAATCCAGATTCGATTCCAAATCTAGGTCTATAGAAACAGTAAAAATCTGCGATCGAGTCTTTCGAGGACTCATTTTAATATTATTACATTAAGCTTCTCTTTACATACGTAAAGTTTTTTTTAACTTACGTATGTGTTCTGTTTTATTAATACGTAACGGAATACAGTTTGCAATCGTTGGTGTAAAAACACTTTTACTTTAGAATACCAGAAACAATTTTTCTCATCCGTTCGTCCGTTCCGCAGACGATATATAATGTGGGTAGTCTAATATTAGTTGAGAAAAATGGCCTTCGTGTTGTTTAGATGCTCGTCGCGGTTTATGTATTTTAAACAAATAATGTTAAATCATCTCCAAATTATAGAGAACCGCTATTTGCGAGTTACCAGTGGTGTGGGAAAATAGATAAATGTTGTGAAATGGGCATCGAATCGACAAATCTTTCGTTTTCTTCGGTCGCTGTTGACAGATGACGTAGAGCTGTGTAGTTCTTTGTTTACAAATTGTTTTGTTTCGTAATATCGAAAAAAAACAAGTTCGTGATTAGTTGTGCCATAAGATCCGGTTCGAATTTTAAATCTCTCGTTATGAATAGTTATCAATAATTTGAAGTGCAAATACCATTCACTGGGTTTTAATTAATCGTTGATTCTGTTTTGTCGCAACTGTGCTGTCACCGTCCATTTAATAATTAAGGTAAATTAATGAAATTTCTACTTTTAACATTAAAAATAAAATATTTTAATCGGAGCTTGTACCGTTCACACTGTAGCGTTGTAGCGTTGGGCGACACTAACGGTTACCAAAATATAGCTAGACATATTTGAGTGAATGTGAGGCGACCAGCTCGGGTTACCTACGGCAAAATGTATATAAATTTATATTTACACACACATTTACATTTACATAGAGCGGGGTTACTATAGAGCTATACTATTACTATAGAGCGGATTACTATAGAGCGGCGCACATTTACATTTATATTTACATTTATATAAATTTATATACATTTATACAAATTTCCACTTTTAACATTAAAAATAAAATAATTTAACCGGAGCTTGTACCGTTCACACTGTAGCGTTGTAGCGTTGGGTGACACTAACGGTTACCAAAATATAGCTCTACATATTTTTAACTAACTCCTTGGTAAAACTCCTTGGTAAGCTTAGATGGTATCTTTGGCATACTTATTCTATGTAGTCTAATTTCAATATAAGTAATATACACAAGTAATTGATGTTTCCACGAAAATAAATGCGGTAGTTTCCGACATTGCCTACATCTTTTTTCTTTTGAAAGAAGTATCTTCTCCTCGAAACATTTCCACAATCGTATCTCAAGTGATCCATTATTAGCGTACCGGCAATAAAAAGGTCGTTAGATTGGACCCCGTAGGCGGGAATAGTTTATAAACCTCCTCTGGTCCGGCCAGTATGCTGAGCTCCGAACAGTAGTTATTCTCCATTAACGTCGCATCTTAAAGCTTAATTGCCCGGATTCTTCCAACTTTTACTTAATTATTCTGTTTATCGTGCTCGGAAACAATTGGCGGTTGTCGACCCATCTTATTTGCCAGAGGAAAAACAATTAACCTTCTTTCGCGTCTCTTGGGCCACTGAGAAATTCTAATAAGGATTGAGAGATCTTTAATTAAAACTGAGGATGGGCAAAAATGTATCGACGCAGGGCCTACCTCACAATCTCTCCAATAACAATATCACTGGAAATATTATTTGGCTAAAGCCAAAATTTTTGACACTTTTTTTCGTCCGACGTCATACAAAGAAATATTTCACTATTCTATAAAGTGTATACGTTAATTCAATAGTAATCATTCCATTTCAATGATAAAATTTAAAAGTCATGATGAAAAGATACTTATTTTCAAACAAAAAATAATGTCAATTCTTTAACACCCAGCTGTGTTTGTAGTCCTAGTGAAATTTAACACGTGTCTACTCTTATTGATTTAGTTCGTATTACGAGGTGAGGTTACTGGAATGGCGACTTTATGATAGAGACCATAAATATCAATAATAGAACTAGGTTTTTTTTGTTTTATTCGCCTTTTATGTTTCGTAACATACTATTTAGCAAAGGGTAACGTAAAAGTAATGCAACAGTAACATAAAAAGTTACTATCTATAGCTTTTCTATAACTTTATGTTAAAACGAGAAGGAATTATGAGCCGTAGTAAAATTTGTATGATACGTGTTTAAATATTGATATTACATAAAGAAACAGATAAATATACAAACGTACCTTGGAAATAACACGTAAACGTTTAATTAAACAAATCTGACGCACCCTACTTCTTCAGTGACAACCACAAACAAAATGGCAGATGGCTTTAATTTTAACCTTATTTTGACAATGACAGATGGAATAAGGGTTGCCAATGTGAAAATAATAATCACCACTACATTTCATTAGGAACGTTTATTAAAAAATCAATAACATAAATAGAGTAACGTGAAAGTGCAAAAGCTGAAGACAGGCGAATAAAACAATAAAACCTTAGTTCTGTTGGAGCTTCAGTCCAACATACCCACAACAAAAAAGTAATTTCTACAGAATCGAAACCGCAAATACGCTCAAATACACACGAGCCAGCTGCAGTTGATTTTCAACTAAATTCGGCATTTTACCCACAGTCAGGTGATGACTAATGTCATTTTTTCTGATCGATACGAAATTAATGCACATTTCTCACCCCACTCACAACTATTGCGTCACTGCTTACAATATAAAACGCAGTACATTTCGATCGATCAATATCATTCCTGTTGGGCAGTTATCGCGCTACACATCTTCATCATTCCCTGGAGGGCAGTAACCGCGCATTAACAAGTACTCGCGCTCTACACTTCACTTCGAGTCAGCAAATCACGCATAGTATACGCGACTACCATTATCTTCGAATCTATCGCGGCGCTTCAACTTCGGACACACAACTACGACTTCACCTCGCGCCCACACTACATACACAAAGGCGAAATATCACTCAAGGCGTTACGAACTGGCAACCTACTAGAGACCTTCTGATTAAATACTTCAACTTCAACATCCACGACTTTCAATAACGGAAAAAACTTCCTGATGAGAACCACCCTTCGCTCACAATCAATTGGAGTCTAGTGAAGGGTGGCCACTCTCACAGTTCTATTATTGATATTTATGGTCTCTATTATAGAATCGACAGCCCAGTAACCTCACCTTATAATACGAATCAAATCAATAAGCGTAGACAAGTATTGAATTTCACTAGGACTACAAACACAGCTGGGTGTCAAAAGTGGACATTATTTTTTGTATGAATATATATATTTTAATCATGACTTTTATTTTTTATCATTTAAATGCAATGATTACTCTTGAATTAAAGTATAAATTTATCAAGCCAATATATCAACGCCCACGATCGAAAACGAAAAATCAATAGAATAGTGATATATAAACTCGAAGACTATCGCGGTTGTTTGACATTATAAATAGGATAGAAAACGAATTTACCGCGTGAAATTTGTAGCACCCGACGTTTCGGTGACGTTGCAGCTACAAATTTCACGCCGTAAATTCGTTTTCTATCCTACTTATAATAGTGATATATTTCTTAGTATGACGCCAGACGAAGAAAAAAAAAGAAGTGTCAAAAATTTTGGCTTTACCCATTTATCACTGGAAAGACCTATTTAACCCTTATTAGGCGTAACTTATTGCATGCCTAATTCTCACTAGGTTGTAGTTATTTTTAATAAATATGAAGAAACAAAAACATTTCAATTTATTATTCATTTCAGAAGTACTACATGTCTGAGTGTTTAATAATAATTTATATGTTTTTTATGTATGTAGTTTTTTTACAATTTCCAACGCTAAATAAGTACCGTTAAGCATGACGCAATCATGACGCAACCCTGACGCTGGCGCAACTTCTGACGACCCGAACAATATCCGAAGTAAAAATCACACGCTTCAAATGAGAGGTGTCTGACAAGCACACTTGGAGTAGAATGACACACATGAGTGGTGCTTGAGAGGCACACTTGGAGTGATCAGGGTTAAATGCTCTGTTGGTAATGATAAACTGAAAAGTAAATCGTCTGCACATTCGTCTATGTACATATATAGACAGCTTTTTTCTATATGATCCGACTTGTCAATTCACACGTGCCATACGACCGCTGCAGAAAACTACTGTTGTCACGTCAGAAGTGACCTACGACCGATACTGGTTAAGTAGAATATTAATTACTACTAAATCTCACCTTAATTTTGGAGTTTTGGAGTTTTGGAGTTTTGAAGGTAGGGATATTCTTAAATATGGTTAATTACATGATAACCCAATGTGTTACTAAGTTGTTAATTATTTATTTTAAATTTATTATTTGCAGAGAAATCCATAACATATAGTATATAATGTTGTACGGTCACATGGCACACCCTGCAATATAACATTATTATATTATATCAGGTAATGTAAATAATGTAACAGAAAAAAATAGAGTTTAAAAATATTAATTTATTATAATATAGAAAACCATGTGACAATTATTACCACCCCTTACAAAAATTGCAATTACAAGCTAATACTAGGTGATATAATAATATGTATTTATTAAAAGTCTATTTAATAAACAGAGGTAATAATAGAATATAATAGCTTTATTGTGCTAAAAACATAACTTAATGAATATTACACTGGTTTTATAAAAAAGAAAATTTATGAACAAATGGCGGATTTATCGCTATATATTTAGCGATATCTTACAGTCAACCATTTCAAATCAAAATCAAAATCAAATAATTTATTGTCCTAAAAACTAATACATAGTTGTATAGACAGTTGGATTACATTAACATTTGGCCGTGATATCATTGAATTCTTCATTAACCCCTCAGGCCCCGATTGGCCGATATCGGCCACAACACGATTATGTTTTATTATGTTAATAGTTTTATTTTAATTATGGGTACAGTGGTTTGGTAGTAATTAATGTTTTAGTGAGACAGTGTCATAATTCAATTTTTTTACTAATTTTTACTAAAATTTTTTGGGACATCAAATTGTCAATCGGCTGAGGGGCCGAGGCCTGAAAGGTTAATGATCAAATTCTTCTATTAATAATCAAAACATAAAAGGTTACTCGTAAAAATAAAGAAGGTATAATTGTAGAATTTAATTGAGTCTCACCAATTAGTTTACCAGATAAAAACACAGAGTAATTAATTCTTTAAAATACCAATAAAAATAAGTTTTTTTAGTATAAAATGAATAAATGTAATGTTAAAAATAACAAAAAAAAATGTGACGGTTGTCAAAAAGTAAAATAAAATGTCTTAGTGATTATATTGTAAATAAAAATAGTCAAGGTATAATTAATATGTGCCTACCTAATAATAGAAATAGTCAATACATTTTAGTCAAATTGAAAATCGTTTTAAAACCTATTACAGAAGGAGATATAGTCGAGATGCATACAGATTTGATAAAATAATTCCTAATATTCAGCGTATAATACACAAATAAGTAGTAAAGTTAAATTTAAAATAAACTTATACAAATATATGTCAGTAACTTCTGCTAAGGTTGCCCAGGGAAGGATAAAGGAGAGGACAAAGAGAGGTATTTGGTTAGTGGCTGTGTAAAAATAAATGTCTCTTCAACAACTTTTTGAAAGTATGCAACGAAGGTGCATGCCTGATAGAGTGAGGGAGCTGATTTCATAAACGAGCAGAATTGACCGTGAAAGAGTGCGTGTAAACAGAAAAATGATGTATCGGAATTGCGAGTGTGTTATCCCGGTTTGATCGAAGTGGAAGACCATGGCCTCCGAAAGGTTGGAAATTCTCCTTGGATAGGAGGGTGAAGTAGGTTTATTGAGTATGTTGTAGAGTAGCGACAACGTATGCAAATTTCTTCGATCGTGAATAGAAAGCCAATGAAGTTGCTCACGAAATCAAATAACATGTTATATAATAATAATTAAAGTTAATCATAATAATAATAATAATGAAAACATGTGATATTTATTACCAACCTTTTTTACAATTACACTTACAAGCTTTTCCAGCTTGTCGTCATACATTACATATTTAAGGGTATTCTTTCATGCTTAACAAAATCCAGGTAGGCACAATAAAAACGTGAAACACACAATTAAAGCGGGCAACTTGGGGCGACATAATGACTGGCTCGTTGAGTATCCACATCTACGCTGAGACTCAGTGCAGGGAGGAGGGGAGGCTACCGCGTGTATAGTATAAACGGAGGTTTAGAATTTAACCGATTCGATAATAAAATGTGCGGAATGTACAAAAACAGCATTGGAATATCAGGTAATTAGCCATATTTAAGGGGATATAACTCTGAAATGCTCATAATTGATATGAATCGTATCAGTAATAAATGTTCTTCATAAAGATATATTCCCATTTGATTATGATTATAGCTATTGGTGGGATTAAAGAATGAGCCCAAAACGCCCATTCTTATCTGAATGAACTCTCATCTGAGTGTGTGAATTAGTCATTAACTTTCTCAAATTGCGGAATTCCTTCTTAATAAGCCTTTATTTAGGGAATTTGGATAATGTCATTTCAGGGAAAGCACATGAAAGGGGTTAATTTTGAAATTGTGCTGTAAAATTGGGAGTAATGTATACCGAGATGCTTCCCGAGAGTTAAACTTAGTCATGCCGAATCTGAGCATTGTCGAGGATGAAAGTGTTTCGCAAAATTACACACATTAACTTATACAGGCGTTAGGGTTGTATTGTAGCTTTTCTTAAAGCATCGATAAAGTATTTATTTAATAACCTAAATAATATCTAATGTTGTATTACAGACATGGAATTTTCTGTGAATGCCCTGTATGTTTTTTTTTGTGTATACTACAATTTATAAGACTAAATTTACTATATAACTCATGTAAAATACTACCCAAAATCAAAATGGCAGCTACCCCAGGAAGTTTTATTGCATCAGATGTTTTAATGACATATGGCATATAGAGAACGTGAAAGATTTTAGTAGACAAGGACAGTCCACTGTATAACTCCACCGTTAAATCCGTTAAGAGACCAACGCCTTATATCGAGGCACTGAGAAGGGGATCTAGCGGGTCAACCTCGCTCTCTTACTGCCAGATTAAGACGGATGACTCCATCCTCCAGTCTGGTCACAGATTCGACGTCGCTTGAGCGCCCTGTACCTGATATTAGTGGTAATTCAGTTCGAATTTATCGCGGGCCCTAACGCCCTTTGCCCACCATGGTGACTCGGGATCGGGTGGCCAACGGATCGATTCATTGATAAATGACGTCAGATCGATAACTACCCCCGCTGTAATAGGAAATATACATATTCAGACCCCCCCCCACCCCCTTAGTTATTCGCCGGATGGGTAGCGATACCATCAAAATGGTAAGGACAGATCGTTAGGAAAACGCGAGCGACGCAAGTCGAGTTTTTATATTACATAAATATGCCTTAATTACAATTGCTAATGTGAACCGATCAACACACTGATATTTTAGCAACTTTAAGGCCCAACTCACAGCCGCGTTCACAATTACAGCCGTGTTCACAATGACACGTTTAATATGTGCGAAAAATAATATGTTAATGTGCAAATAAACGTGGACAGGCATTCCTACAACACTCGAAAGATTTGATCCTACAAAATATTTGATCCTACAATATAAATAACTTGATCCTACAACATTACGCTTAACTTGCTACCAACACGGCTTTTTATACCTTAGCTTCGACACATCCCGGAGACTGTATCATCAATAACATGCCTAGAAAATAATTAATATTTCGAAACTACTCTCAACATTCGTACACAACTACTCTCAACAACCTCTCAACGTGCTGTGTCATTTATTCCATAATGTTCCAGTTTTTTGATTAATATTATATGAAAGCCTTCGATAAATCTAAAAATGTCGCTAAAACTTTACTACCCTTGTCGAGATTTTCAACAACGTATTGTGTGAAAGTAAGTAATGCTTTATTAGCTCCTAAACCGCTTCTAAACCCAAATTGGTTGCTGGATAGAAGACTCTCATTCTCTAGGTGCGAGATCAAACGCTTTTTGGCAATTTTTTCCACTACTTTAAACAAAATGTTAAGGAGCGATATGGGACGGTAATTACCAATGTCATTTTCGTCTCCACCCTTATGTAGTGGTCTAACCTTAGAAGCTTCAGCCATTGAGGATAAACTCCGTTTTCAAAGCTAGTATCCCAACTGAAAAGGCGCAAAATAACATCGACGACTTCGACAAAATAATTTTAAAAAATTTCTCCAATGTTGCATTGAAATTAGTATTATCCCTTGGAGTAAATGGGTATTTTCATGGATGCATCTGTCTCTTTTGCAGGATTTTCGGCGACATCGACTTAAAGTACTATAACTACGAAACTACTACACCAATCATAAAAAGAACAACTGCACAATGATTGCATTGAAATTTCGAATATAGAATATTGAAATATCATTTTGTAAAACAATTAGATAATTATGAATAAATATGAGAACGTCAAAGAAGTGAAAAAAACGCGCGACCAGATTTGGTCGACTCGTACTCAACGGATAATTGTTTCGCGACCAGATTTGGTTGACTCATACTCAACGGGTTAAAGTAGATATTTTGAATTATGTTTTTATATTTGTTTCATTTATATTTGCTTTTATATTAAATAATTATTTATATTTGATTTTATATTTCATTTTAGACATTTTAATAAAAAAAAATATATTAATATATATTAAAAAAATATATTTATATTTTAAATTAATATTTTGCTGATTATTTACATGGATTAAGAAAACTTTCCCAGCCCAACCAACCAACAAAAAGGAAACATTTTGAACATGCATTTTATCTAGATGAAGACGAAAGTACCAATAAAATTTTAAGCCCCCCTGAGTCGATCTTTTGTGTAGCCAACGCAACAAATTATATTATAAACTTAAGCTATAGGTTAGCTGATAGACATTTCCGCAAGGCAATAAGCTCGCCGTTTTTATTTTGAAATAAATAGTTTTTTTAATACTATTATCATTATTAAAACTATTTTCATATAAAGATTTTCAATTAAAGAAATGGTTATCGAATCATGACAAACTAACCATACATCAAATGTTAGAAATAATAGTATAATAAAACTTAGGTGCACAAATTATTAACATATTTTTAAACTTATATGTTAAGTATTTTTTAACATTGAACTAACTACCAAAAAATATTTGACTTTGACAATGAATTATACTTTTAGACAAGGTATTTTTATATTAAATCCTATATTACTTAACATAATATTAAATATTAATGACTGTTTCTTTCTTTTCTCACATAAAACTTTATTTATATTATTTAATCGAATTTTATATTATATTTATTGCCGATTTAAGAATGGAATTGCATTTTATTTATTATATATTTTTAATATTTTTTTATTATTATTATTTTTAATTTTATTCTGAAGACCACATTTTAGGGCAAATTAGTGTCATTAGCTTTTTACTAAAACTTGTACATTTGTAGGCAACCAAGCAATCAAGCAAACTTGATTGTAATATTGGAGTCCTGTCCACCCTAGAACGGGCTAGTCCCAGTTGGGTGACAGAAACAAATAATCAAAAGGTTAAGGTTTTGCCATTCGGTTCCTGTTATTTTTGTAAGCTAATCAATGTTTTATAGTAATTAATTCTTAAATAAATAAATAAATAAATAGAAGTATATCTGTGTGTACTCCTCCACGATAGAGCCCAAAAGTTTATTCTGATTTAGCTGAAGTTCGGCATGCAGGCATCATTTGATCATGGCAATAGTTGAAAAGGATGTGGTTGAAATATATCACTGTCACATTATAGCACTGGTCACACAATAGCACTAGTCATATTTCAGTTTCGAAATATTGGACTTGTAGACTTGATGTACACAAATGTTTTCTTGGGCCAAAGACACATTGTGAAATGTTGGTTGAATTATCTCATAGTTTCAGGGATATTAAATTGTAAATGCAAAAACGATCGAGTAAAAGATTTTCATTAAGACAAAATTGCATCCAATGAGAATCTAGTGAATCTAGAGATTCTAGAGAACCCTGGATTATTGCATGCCCAAAATATTTTAACTTAATCGTTCTAATTTCTTTTCCAGAGGTTATTGTTCTTGGCTATTTGTCGAGAAAGTTTTAAAGTGACACAGTCAATTTTTAAAAATATGTTTTATGTTGTTCAATTGTTCAAATGGGCCCTTGCTGAGTTGACCACGAAGACCCATTCTGTTCAGGGTTGGTCACACTCACGGGTCAACACCCATCCGGCGGGTAGGACTCTGGCCTTAGGGCTAGTTTCTCCTAGGAATCAGCCTTCTGGCGCTCCTGGACGGTCTGCGCACCGTGCGGATAAGCCAATCGATTTTGCACTCTGACTAACAGTCGGGGGAGTCTGAAAGCAGTACTGTTTCCTATAGAGCGTGGGTGTTTGCGGACCTTGCGGCGACTGCTCTTGAAACGACCATCGGCTACCCGATCCACGGTGAACAGCCGGGTAAAGAATTCCGTGGTCCGCGACAGATTCGGTATACACCGTTTCACCGCTTCGTAAAGGAGAGGACCGCGCAAGCGACCTCGAACTCGTAACCAATCGAGAATGGAGTAATCTGGACGCAATTGGATTTAAGGGCGTGAGTGTAATCCCGCTGGGTAACACTCCTGGCTATCTCGCGGTTAAGGCGTTGGCTTCTTACGGGCATGTGGCGGAGCTTGACGGTGGACTGTTTTGTCCAAGTCTTCTGCGCTCACTTCAGGGAGATAAAACGACTAATAGTTAAAACTTCCTTAGGTGACGGGTACGCCGTGTTGTTCAATTGTATACATTATTTTACTTCTATCGATCAATTTACTTTTAAGCTTATATTTTTAGCTTATTATTATTGCTTATAGGCTATATGTTTAATAATCATATACATATAATCCCAAAAGAATTTCGGTGTAGCGTGCGTCATAGAAACTTGATTAAGCAAGTTGAAAAATACTATTTTAAAACCTACTGTAATGGGACTCGGTGATATGGACAGCATTTGAGAAAAATAAATGACTATTATGATTATAGCGATTGTTATAATAGTCAACTTAATTTCTTTGCAAAATCTTGTGTTTTTTTTTATACATCGATTATCGACAATTTCATTTTGTTCGTTAGCATCTCCTGTTATAATTGACTGTGGGTAGGCAACAAAGTGAAGCGCAACATTAGTGGACGATGGAACGACAGCAGCTGTCTCGCTCGCTCCCGGGAACTTCCGGACCGGTGATTAGCCAACATTTCACTGCAAGGGGTCACGAGGCGCCACTGACAACCGCAGCTCGAGTCAAACGCATAAAATACCCTCCTCAAAGCCAGGCTGGCAGAAACGCGGAAAAACAGAGACGAGACTAAGTATTACACGGCAACAGATATGATTAATACCCCTGCATAAAAGAGGAATATTTTCACATTATTTTGTTAACGAATTCAATTCGTATGCAGCCTGGATGGCCTTGTCGTTCGCCTGTAGGTCCTGGTGTTTGATGGGGGTTGATAACTGCTGGCAGGATCGTACGTGGTCTTCATTCTGCAGCGTTCTATAGTCGTATATATGATTCTTTGTGTATCCCCAGCTGACCAGATTGACTGGGAGTTAATGGGCCCTTGCTGAGTTGGCCACGAAGACCCATTCTGTTCAGGGTTGGTCACACTCACGGGTCAACACCTATCCGACGGCCTCCATGCATGAAATGCGAGTCTGGGTAGGACTCTGGCCTTATGGTTAGTTCCCCTGGGAATCAACCTTCTGGCGGTCCTGGACGGTTTGCGCACCGTGCGGCTTAAGCCAATCGTCAGTGCACTCTGACTAACAGTAGGGTGAGTCTGGAAGCAGCACTGTTTCCTATGGAGCGGGGGTGGTTGCGGACCTTACGGCGACTGCTCTTGAAACGACCATCGGCTACCCGATCCTGGGTGAACAGCCGGGCAAAGGATGCCGTGGTCCGCGATAGATTCGGTATACACCGTTTCCACTCTTCGTAAGGGAGAGGACCGCGCAAGCGACCTCGAACTCGTAACCAATCGAGAGACTGGAGTAATCTGGTCACAATTGGAAGAAAGGGCGTGAGTGTAGGCCCGCCGGGTAAAACTCCTGGCTATCTTGCGGTTAAGGCTTTGGCCTCTTACGGGCTTGTGACGTAGCTGGATGGTGGACTGTTTTGTCCTCAAGTCTTCTACGCTCACTCCAGGGAGATAGAACGACCAATCGTTAAAACTTCCTGGGGTGACGGGCTCGCCCGCTGTAGTCGACAACCCAAGTTGGACCAGATTGACTCGGCATCTTGTCGCAAACACTCTCAGACTGTTGATCCACTCCACGCTGGATTGGCATATTTTGCTGTTGAGATGCATAAAACCAGAGCTGAGGTTTTAGGGGCCGCTGAACTGGCTTCCCATGTACTCCCAATTGGTCTCTTATTCTAAAAAAGACCTTCTGTTTCGTATTCTGATAATGGGCTAGTAGGTTAATAAATAACGGTTGAGGATTACTCCCAGATATTTGGGTGCTTCAGAGTGCTGTAGGTTTTCTCCTTTCCATCTGGCCGTAAGTTTTCTGTCCTCTTAGTGATTTTTCAGGTGAAAAGTGCAAACCTGGGTTTAACTTGGATTAGATTCGGTTCGATTTTCAGCGTAAAAGCGAGTAATTGCTTCCAGACTAGTCTCGAGTCACTTGTTCAAAGAAATGACATGAAGCGGCCAAGACGATGTCTTCGATGTAGATAAAATGGCAATTATCTGCGTAGATGAAGTGGCGTACACCGAAATCAATTCCATAATGCATACACAAGTACCTACGCATTTTATCGCCGTTTCATACGAGTAGAAAAATATAAAATTTTAAAGGTGAATTTAGTGAAAATTGAAGCGAAAATAATGTTAAATTAATGTGTCCAAACAGGGTCGAGCGGGCGTGACATTCCCGATCTCATTTTTATGACAATGGCGCGCCAAACTCTCTAACTTTCACTGACAATAAATTACTTGTCAAAATATGCGCAGATATGATTAATGCCGCCGGAATGAAAGCGGAATCAACATTTGGGAAATATGTTTATTACGGATACTAGCCCTTTCTCGATAAAAGCTCATTTTTGGAATGCTGTGTTTGCATATTTAATCTGTACTAATATTATAAAGAAGTTATATTTGTAAGTTTGTATGTTTGTAAGTTTGTATGAAGGGGGTAATCTCCGAAACTACTTATGTGATTTAAAAAATTCTTTCACTATTGGAAAACTCCATTATCTTGGCCTTAAAGAGATCAATAAAAACGTAGTGAACAGCATATATCCAACTTTTATATTTAAGCTACAGTAACTGCCTTTATGTCCCAAAAAAAGTAAGAAAAATAAGTAGGCAGTGCTGATGATATTAGCAATAAAATAAGAATCCTTATAAAAATAAATAAATTAACTATCACGGGTGTTAATTAAAAATAAACTTAGCCATTTACTGTGAGAGTTTAGGTGGTATAGCTATAGAGATATCATGAAATTAGTAACGCGTGACGAGGAACAACACGTGTAGGTCTACGAGATAGGTAGCGTGCATCTGAGGGGGGACGTCTTGCACTATATATCTATAGGTAGCGTCTGAAAAGGCAAATAAACGGAATACTACTTAAATTAATCAATCAATTCGCAACTTCACGCGAAAAGAAGCCCCATATGGGCAACAGCTAGTCAGTTATAAATAGGATAAAAACGAATTTACCACGTGAAGTTTGTAGCACCCGATGTTCGGCGATGTTGCGACCGCCATTGTCTATGGTAGAATAAAGTGCTGTCTTTATTGAATCAGCATCCATTGTTCTGTGATTAGACAACAAACTGCTGCTGTTAGTTCGATGGTGGGGCGGCTAGTTCGGCGAACGCAATATTTCTTAACCCGCCGTGCATACAACATTTACTGTATATTGTGTTACGTCTTTGCGCTCGGCGACGGGCATTAGAACATTTTAAGAAGAGGGTTCTGCGATAGTGAAAAGTTTGAAACCGTCGTATCAATTATTTCAATGGCTTCCTCAAACATGCGGGGAAAGTATTTTTTTCTTTGGATAGCACAATGCGATTTTGAAACTGCACTCAGCGATAAGTTCCATAATCCAATATTTGTTTCTCGCTGGACATTTTAACATCCCTCATGTGTTTTATCAGTCAAATGTCTGATGGAAACCACCGCCTCACTACCGTTATTACCTGCGAAGTAACAGCGGCAGTTTACCGCCTATCCGCAGAACAACGTATGATGATTGAGAGCGCTACAGTCTGGTAGCTGGTACCGAGCAGTTGGGCTACTAAGGCTCATCTCGCTGTAGGGGTCGGCTCTGCTCAAAGTTCAGGTCTCATCCAGTAGCCTCATTAAATGAGGGTCTACTTCGCGGACTACTAAGGGGAGTCTGGAAATGACATACGGTTTCCTAAGCAAAGGGGGTGGAATCTGAACTGATGTCAGGCACTCTTGAAACGCCTAATTGGCCACCCGATCCCGAGTGAAGAGGTAGAGGTAGAGGAAGAGTCTACGCGGTAAATTCACTTTTATCCTATTCATATTATCAAACAGTTTCAATAGTTATTGATTTTATATTCACTAAGTTAGTATTCGTAAATACGAGTTCGAGAAGCGAATAACACGCCACCGCAATAGATGGGAGAAACTGCACACCGAATGTCGACCCAAATCACTGCTGACAGCCAAAATGAGGTACCATAATCTGCTACTTTAATTATTATTATGCTAGTTTGAAGTGTACTTAGACTAAGGGGTGTATAGTAAATTGCTGATATTTTAGTTTTACGAGTTTTACAAGTCATTAGGTGGATATTTTAGTACAACTAAAGATTTATGTCAACGGGCTATGACGATTTATAACAATTGATGATTTATGACAATTTACTACAATGATGATTTATGACAATTGACGACATACACTTATGGCATAGTAATTAGGTCGCCTGATCTTATATTGTAAGGTTCCGGGTTCGATTGTTGGCTGGGTTACCATTGGTATTTCCATTAAGATAAAATTAACGAAATTGTATTTGAATTCTCTCGATCGAATGCAATAACAAGACATAATATGACATAAAATGTTACATACATATTCATACTTCATAATATGGTTGGTTGTAAAAGATTGTCCTAAGACAATTAACCCGCCGACTGTGAACTTTTATAATAAAGTAATAACATTTATAACAATTGAAAGACAATGGGTAATTTCGTACTTACTGGCGAAGTTTTTGTTCTTTTTAATATATTTATGTACTTGTTGTTTTATGTTTGGATTTTATTTCAACTGCTGATTCAAATAACGACTTCAGCTTTAAATATATAGTTAGGTTTTCATAGTAGACCCTTTTTAACCATATTTAATAAGTTGATTTCACAAAATTATCTCGATATGCAAAGTCTAATATGTCACGGATAAATGAGTTAAGCTTTAATATTATTGTTTCTTTACACCAGCATGATTAATTTTTATAAGTCCCTAGTTGTTACACTCTGGGTACACATTTCATACAAAAATGCCCGCTCTTATTTGAGAATACTTGAATTTTGAGGCGTGTATGCGTTTACTCGTCTTCCATTCGGACTAAGTAATGACGCAGCTATGTAACAAAGATTCGATGTTACGAAACGATTTATCTCCGCGTAAATGTGTCGAACTTTCTCGATAGCACTATTGCAGGGGTCTAACACATTGAGCGCTCCAGCCCTAGGGTATGCCAATTTGAATTTCATTAGCATAAATGGTCCGTCAGCACTCGAGTAAGCAACCATTAATTCATCATCCACTCCCGCGGCGCCGTATCTCGCATCTTCCCTTGTCTCTCCCATTAAATCTATTGTCCCTGCTGCTTCGTCTATAGCATTCTGTTTCACGAGACACCTTTGTATACCTATCGAGGTATTAACGCGTAATCCTTCAAGTGCAAATTAGGTAATAATACGGTGGAATGAAGAATTAGGCTGTGTTTATGCCGGAATGCACAAGGAATCGCCTAAACTTAATGACTCTCTATAACGCTGTTAGAGCATTGTGTAATCCAAACGATGTTCAAGTTAAATAATACAAATATATCAAATCAAATTAAATAAATTATTAATTTTTAAAAATACATTAACATTATTTTAATTGCAGAATCTACCTAACTACGCCATAGCCCGTATTGAGGAAGACTGATGTATGTACTAAGATGATGATGTATTAAGGAAGACATATGGCGATGATTGGTTCATATGCACGCACACATAGTATCAAAATGAAACATATAAAATATAAAACAGAGAAATGAATTAAAATTAAACTTATACTTATATTTAAAAATATCGATACAGCTTTGATCACGGGACAAAATTATTATAAACTGTCGTAATATGAAGTTAATAGAACAAATAAATAAATATTATAAAAACATAAAAAAATATTAAAATATATGACAATAATAATAATGCAAAAACTTTACTTTAAAATACAACTTACCACCTCATTCTCCAAGTTAAAGTAAGTTTTGTGTAATTTTAAATTTTAATTTGGTTGACAATGTGTCGAAACGTTTTTATCGATTCTTTTAGATTATTATAAATTTTAGGGCCTATAAAGCCAAAGTGTCTATGGGAAAAAGATGATCGGGTTTTCCGTACGCCATGCTTACTTACATGTTGTGGCGCCTCTCGTTGTGTGAGAATTTTATGCTTAGTTTTAACGTGAATATCTTTACTCTTTAGGTAGTTAAGAAAAACTGTTTTTGCATATATCTGCCTGATATCTAATAACTTTAGACCTGCAAACAAGTCGTTTGAGGAGTACCTTCGGGGTTTATTAGTAATAACCCAAAGAAGCGCCATTCGCGCTGCCATATGCGAATTTAGAACAGTATGTGAAGGCCTACCCGAACCTAGAATACAAGAAAATTTAACTAATTCCTAGGGCATGGTAGACATTTTTGAGGGATTTTAAATCTAACACGTTCCAAAGTAACTTTAACGCATATATAATAGTGGTGTGTCAATCACAACATGCGAATCCATCATCCCGGCATCGGGTCGGAAAGACTTAGCGAATAAAACAATCCACTTTCTAACTACACAGACGAACCTGTAAGAGTCCAGCGCCTTACCGCGAGGCTCTGAAAGTGGACCAGCCAGTTGACCTCGCGCCCTTACTACCAGATTTGGATGAATTCCTGAATCCTCCAGTGTGGCGCCAGATTCGAAGTCGCTTGAGCGGCCTCTACCTGATGTTAGCGGTAATTAGGTTTGAATATATCGGGGACTGTGGTGCATGTCAATATCACACCGAATCACACGGGATCGAATGGCCGACAAATCGTTTCAAAGATCGTTTCACGGGAGACAGAACGAAAATTATTATTAAAACTTCTCGGGGTGACGGGTTCGCCCGCTGTAGTCGACACCTCCAAGATCGTTTCAAAGATGGCTGACATTAGGTCAAGAACTACCCCCGCCGCTTAGGAAACGTACTTTCCAGACTTCCCCGATTATGGTTTCCAAGGCGTCAAAATGAAGCCGGAAGATTGTCCCTGGTACCTAATCGGTCTATAGCGGAACTTTTATCAGCTTCACCTGTAAAACTGTAATTGAATCTCACAACTCACTTTCCAGCCGCTTCTAATTTCAACTGCTGTATTTTTGTTATGCAAACTGCTGATCTCATTACATACAACCAGGTAACAGTTTCAGTTTGCTTTATTAATGTTAAACTCACGCAGAAACACAGAAATCACATACGCTATGCGGTTTCAATCTTTATATATGTATGTAGGTAGGTGGTTTCAGATTTTAATTAATGATAGCCTCGGGGCGCCAGTTCCCCTCCGCTGCATCTGACGTTCTTTCCACGGCTGATTTAATACTGTCTGCTGTGAAAGACTGCGCTTGGCATGTGTGGCGTGCGCTCAGTGCGCTCTGAAAAAAGAGCGTTTCTTTCCGTCCATTTTACTTGCGACTAATATCTCATTCGATAACACAAAATCGTATATAGTAGTGTCATATATATTTAACATATTCCTCTTATATAAGAACCTAACGGTTCCGCGCAGCTTAGACCTTATGACCTGGCTGGTACCTTAGTTCGGCTCAACCTTACATATTATAGAGTGCAACTTCTGTTTTTCTGTGTGTTAATAACTCGAGAATCATTCGACTGATTTGGATTGGATTTTTTCTATTTGTATTGTGCATCTTCTCACTGGTTATAAGCTATACGAAATTCAAAATTCGCTAAAATTTACTTTAAATTTACCTCATTTTAGCAGATGGATTTAGACAAACATAGATTTACACCATAAAATATTCAAATTTGTTTTTTTAGGACGCGCCAGTTTTTTAAAGACCTGTATGACATTTTGTGATAGGAAAGAAAGATATCGAAAGGAAATCAAGAAACATAAGGATGATTTCTTTTATTACTCCGTATATACTTATAGCAGCAGATTCCAATACACCCAGAGTCATCTCAGTGGTGGTCAAGTAATTTTTTGAAAGATTTCATTAGAAAAGCCCAAATTTAGGTGTGTAAATATTCTTGGTTATTTGTAAGTGCTAGTGTTTAACCATGTTTTTACTTTTAGGTACCTATCTAGTATAAAATAATACCATTAAACACTACTTATTACGTTATGAAATGTTAAATTATGGAAAGCTAATACTCTATATGGTTTACTATTACATAGATGTTTCGCTACTATTCCTTGAAGGATATTCCTTAAAACGGTAAAATATAGCGATTTCTCAAAAGTTGTATTTTTATTTACCTTTTTTTCCCTAATCTAGTAAACCAATAGACACAGATATTTGATATCGAAACCTATTGATTTCTAATAACCGATTAATATGTATATTTTTTTAAATAACAACCACTTAGCTTTACGTCTCGGTAAAAATTTTTAAATTTAGATATAGAACTTTTTTCCGATTTATCTGACATTATGAAAGATATCTTGAAAACTATACAACTGTTTATCAAAATCAAAATCAAATTTATTGTCTTTAAAATCTTATACATAGTTGCTTAGACAGTACACAATACGTTGGATACATATTAAATAAATTGATTAAAAAATCCAAAGAACAAAATTACGAACAAAGATTCCGAAATATATGTAATGTTTTAGCCGCTTAAGATTAAAATAATTCAAAAAATTTATACTAATGGCTTCTAAGGAGGCTGACCACTTATTTTGTAATAATAGTATTTGATATTTAAACTTACAAAGTCAACCAGATAATTATTTCACATAAAATAAAAATAAAAACTATCTTTAAAATATTTTGACGTGAGAATTATCAATAAGGTTTTCATAAAATAGAAAATAATATATGCCTATATTAGAGAAAGTTAAATAATAGAAATAATATAATAAGTGATAAAATTGTAAAATTATCAAGCTAAATGGGGAAAATCAAAATGTGAATTGTCAATCACCTAGTTAGAATTTGACGATATCATACAATTCTTTCTCAATTCTCTCTCTCTATCTCGCCTTTTAATTTTGACAAACTAAGGTTTTTCTCGTCTCTACATATATTTTATATATTTTTGGTTAGTTTATTGTAACATCATTCCAACGTAATTTGGGTCAATTACCCTAGAATGTGTAACGTCCCTTCCGGGATGCAAAAATTACGGCCGAGTTTTTACTTCACAAATTTAAGGGTTAAATATTTCCAAAGATGGACAGGACAGTATTTTATTCCAATTATTTAAAACTTTTACACAAAAAAGTCGTTACATTGTTACCGAAGTAAAGAAATTATACATTGTAAAGAACAGCTTAACATTGATACAGCTTATGTAACAAATTGGGATATGTATATCTAACAAAATTCGAATTTTAAATTCTAAATGTCAACATATATTTTGAAATTTTCTCAACAATAAATAATAATTAAACAATAAATTTAGTGAATATAGTGTAATTCGGTGGTTAAGTAACCCGACCAGGTTGCCACAAGCCTAGGAAATGGAAATATTTTCCTGAAAGTGTGGAGCTCGCCAAGACGTGTGGCCGACGTGGCGGGTATCGGGCTAAATACCTCCAATCATGATGAACATTACAACCTTATGACATCAAGGAGACAGCTGGACCTATCAGGATGAGGGAAACGGACAACCGATCCGGATGGAGAGTGATTGGAGAGGCGTATGCCCAACGGTGGGCGAATGCGCGCTGATGATGAAGAAGAAGAAGAAGAAGATCTAACAAGACATCTTAGGCCTGTAATTAGACGCACATTGTGCAGATGGTGTAAAATATCAAAATTAAACTAATATAATTCGAAAATAAAAAAGAAGGTAGAAAAGGAAGGAAGAAATGTTACACTTCACGGTTATATATTAACAAACAGCAAACATATTATTACAGATATATTATAATTCATCACATATTATGTGATATAGAATATAGATATAGTATAAATGAGATACTAAGTTATGCCTACCTTTGGTAAAATGAAAGTGAATTGTACCCCTGGTAAAATGAGGTAAACCGGTAGTAAAATGAAAATGAATTTTGATTTCGTATAGCTCATAGCCCTTGGGAATATGCAAAATACAAAAAAAAAAATCCTATGGAAATTAGTTCGATAATTGTCGCGTTATTAACACACAGATAAACCGAAGTTCACTTTATAATATGTAAGATTACGGATACTACGATCACTATCACGATTTTAACTATAAGAATACTATGATACTATGAATACTATCACGATTTTAGCTGGTAGTTTTGTTATATTTAGTAACAATATTTTTAATAGAGTTATTGGTTATCACGATTTGTGCTGAATGACAGTTTGCCCGCAAACGCAAAATCCAAATAAACACTTTTGAGTAATTTTACCAGCCAATTCGGCTCCACTGTTCAAAGTTTAGTTTGCGGGGTGCGATGCTAGAGGAAGGTGATTTACGAGACAGGATAAAAATATCCGAGAAGAATCACAAATCACGGCGCCTCCACGCCTTAGCCTCACGCCGTCGCGTCGGATCTCTATGCGACCCGATTTCAATTTGAATTCGATAAGAGAAAATAGAGGTCTGTAATAAGTCTCAGTACCAATAAGATTCCTATTAACTTTTAGTAAGATCCTCGAATTAATGTTGAAGTCGCCCATTATTACAGTAGTAGAGTGGCTACCTGGCTTTATTTTTTCTTATACGGGTAAGTTGCACCGCATGTAATATTTATTTATTTATTTAATTTAACAACGCATTTACAATAAATATGCATCGCTAATATTCATGTCAATATTTAATAAGTATTAAAAATTATTAAAATAAAAATAACAATTGAACATGGCCGACATGAGCATTACCATGTAAGTGCTGCTGCTGCCCAACTAAGTGCTAGGACTTGTTCCAGGGAAGCGAGCTCTCTAGATTTGTATTGACATAAATTCGGCAATTTTAAAAAACAAAAGAAAAAAACATATAAATATATATTACAGTCACCATTATAAATGAAAGCTAATAAACAAAATCGGAAATATTAAAAATAGAATACAGAACATAAATAATCGTTTTAAATAAAATTAAATTAAAAAAAAACAAAATTAATGAATAAGAAATACTAATAAAAAAGTCAGCGAAAATAATAAAAAAAATAATAATAAGGATTGTCAAGGATAAAATTTAATGATTGAAACTGTCTGGGTACATTATTTTTTATGGATATTTTTCCGGGCGTCATGTTTCAACGAGGAGTCAATTTTGGCTTTAAAATAAGACTTAGGCATATACATTTTTAAAACTTCGTCAAGCATATTAAATATCCTGGGGGCTATGTATACAAATATAAAAAACTATATTTGTATACATAGCCCCCAGGATATAAAACTAACAGTCAGTAAAATATAAAAAATCTATTTTAAAATATGTATATTTTTAAAAAAAAATCTTAATGACTCACTATTAACCGCCCTAACTTTATATCATTATTCAAAAAGTAGGTAAATCCTTGTTTTTTTCCACTAGATTTCCCAATAACAATTCCTGTTTCAAATATACCAGACACAATATATAGCGGTTTATATAAGCGGTTTTTATATATCGGTTTTATATAAATTTGTATATGTACCTATATATATATATATATATATATATTTTAAATATATTTTTTAAAATGTTCAATATGATATCGGACGTATCACTACGTTCGTATAGGCAAGGCATTAAATGTGTCAGTGGTAACGATCCTTTACATACGAAACTCAGGAACCGAGCAGATCACGAGCATTCTTACCATACGAGAAGGGCGCGACAGTTCGAATAAGTAAGATGTTGAAGAAATTTGTCATATAAACCATATTTAAACCGACCCAAAATATAGCTCGAACTTTAAATCCTGTGACGGAGATAATACCAATGCAAACCCCGGGTGCGTATAAACTCGAATGTAGCTGTGGTTGGACAAACGAAACTGTCCATAACCACTCGAATGATAGAACACATTAAAGCTGTTAAAACATTCAGCGGAAAAAATTGGCGGACTGCGAACATATATTTAATAGCGGAACTAGCCACTGGGTGCAGATTCAAAGTCCCATTTTCCTATCCAAAGAACAATTATTTAACTTTCATCGCATGATTCAGTAAACCATTGTAATAAGAATACCCCGATTGTTCATAGAGACCATGGTTACAAACTCTTTTCTACAACTAGAGTTGTCAACTGCAACGGGCGAGCCCGTCACCTAAGGAAGTTTTAACGATTAGTCGTTCTGTCTCCCTGAAGTGAGCGCAGGAGACTTGGACAAAAACAGTCCACCGTCAAGCGACGCCACATGCCCGTAAGAGACCAACGCCTTAACCGCGAGATAGCCAGGAGTGTTACCTAGCGGGTTTACACTCACGCCCTTACTTCCAATTGCGACTAGATTACTCCAGTCTCTCGATTGGTTACGAGTTCGAGGTCGCTTGCGCGGTCCTTACCCTTACGAAGCGGTGAAACGGTGTATACCGAATCTATCTCGGACCACGGCATCCTTTGCCCGGCTGTTCACCCAGGATCGGGTAGCCGATGGTTGTTTCAAGAGCAGTCGCCGTAAGGTCCGCAACCACCCCCGCTCTATAGGAAACAGTACTGCTTCCAGACTCCCCCGACTGTTAGTCAGAGTGCACAGTCGATTGGCTTACGCCGCACGGGGCGCAGACCGTCCAGGAGCGCCAGAAGGTTGATTCCTAGGGGAAACTAGCCCCAAGGCCAGAGTCCTGCCCGGGCTCGCACTTGCGTGTAGGCCGCCGGATGGGTGTTAAACCGTGAGTGTGACCAACCCTGAACAGAATGGGTCATCGTGGCCAACTCAGCATGGGCCCATTAGCTCCCACTGTTTTCTACATGGAGCCGTCATTTTAAAATGTTCGAAATGCCCATCGCAGAGCGCAAGGACGTATCACAAGAACCAGTAAGTGCTGTGAGCACGGCCGAATTTCAGAATTCGCGCGCGCCTATTTCTCCGCTCCACCACCGCTATCATATGAGAAGTAACAAGAAAGATTTCCGCCGCCACTTCAGTCTACCCTAGACAACAGCGGTTGCAACATCACCGAAACGTCAGTTACAACTTTATGCGGTAAATTTGTTGTAAAACCTATTTGTTAATTATAGGGAAGAGTCGTGTCGACCCATTTTTAAAAGGCTAAGAATCCTCACTCTATCTCTTTAAGTTACTGACTGTTTTTTTTAAGAATAAAGAAACACATTATAAAGAGTTTTCAGATACACATACTAAAAATACGAGAAATAAATTAAACATTTTTATACCATGTATTAAACTAAACACAGCAAGGCAAGACACAAAATACTCCGGGCCATATTACTTTAACAGGCTACCGGAAAGTTTAAAAACAATTCAAGTGGAAAGCTTATTCAAAAAATTCTTATTAGACAAAGCTTCTTACTCGATTGATGGATTTGTTAATTTAAAATAATTTTTCAAATTTTTTGGCCATTTTTTTGACAATTTTAAGTAGCATTTTTTAATTATTCAGACTTTTTCTGATTTTGATTTCTTGATTATTTTTATTGATTATTTTAATTTGTGGTTTTAGTAAATAAATCTTAAAAATGATTTTGATGCCCTAAAAGCAATAATGAAGTAACTGTATGTACGTGGTGATAAATTTAAATATTGTAAAAACGGACTAATAGACTGTAATTTAAATGTACCTAGATATTAAGTTTCTAAAATCTGTTAAGATTTTTTTTGGGAATAAACTGAAATTGAAATTGAAAAATATTTATTGTCAATTGTTTTGTTGTAAACTGTTATGCTATAGTCTTTGTTTTTGTAAATTGGTAAGTTTAAAGTTATATATTGTATATCATCTCTTGGCTAAATTGAGTAACTAGTTTAAGATTTATTAATGTAATTCCTACACAATTGTTATGGTTGTATTGGAAATAAATACTTTTATATTTTTTTAATCTTTATCTTTTTTATATTAATATCATATAAACTCAACACCGAGAATAGAGATTCCTGCCAACTGGTTTATATTATAAATAAAATAAAATTAATAATTAATATTTAATCACAGTACAGTTGCTACGTAAAATATATAGCTTTTGGCATACAAGGTGCTATTCCTTGGCACAGTGACCCTTCTATTTCGGGCAACTTATATATTTCGACTCTTTCTCCTAACATAGTTTTGGCTCTTTGGGAGAGTATCTTGAATATACGGACTCCGTGTAAAAATCCCTAACTATTTTGTACACAAATATGTCAGTCTGTCAGGAATAAGTTACGTGCGCGGAGACGAGTTAATTTTAACCTTATAAGAGATGTATTCCTCTTCGTCGGCGGCGGCGCACCCAGACAGGCAATAAATCCTACCCATTTGTCTCATCCTGCAGTTATACGGTTCGCCAACGCCCCGCGCTAGACCTCCTGTTTATACCCAAATGGCATGGAATGTATCTTCAATTTATTTCTCGAGCTCCTCATTTATTTTGCTGCATTTATTTGCTGATGACACATCGATCAATCTTCAAAAAGAGAATAGGCATTTTGGGTCCACTTTTTCAATAGCTGTAAATCATATACCAATGGAAAGATCTCTTTTCGTAGAACATTTAATACTATAACGACTTGTTATTGTGAGCCGTTTTTGAGTTATATCCTATTAACCCTTGGAGTAAATGGGTATTTTCATGGATGCATCTGTCTCTCTTGCAGGATTTTCGGCGACATCGACCTTAAAGTACTATAACTATGAAACTACTACACCAATCATAAAAAGAACAACTGCACAATGATTGCATTGAAATTTCGAATATAGAATATTGAAATATCATTTTTTAAAACAATTAGATAATTATGAATAAATATGAGAACGTCAAAGAAATGAAAAAAACGCGGAACCAGATCTGGTCGTATCATACTAAACGGATAATTGTTTCAGAACCAGATTTGGTCGTATCATACTCAAGGGGTTAAATATGGCTAATTTCCTATATACCTTAGGGCACCTAACACATCCAGGCGTTGTATTTTTAATAATTATTTAAACTATAACCGTCGCATAATACCCGAAATGATAACTGTAACTACATACGCTGTGTGAATACAAACTACATATTCTTAAGAATGCTCGACTTTGTCAGCAGTATATAGAGGGGAAATACTGGGATATGTTGCTTGAACTCTGTAATTCACCTCATGATTTCATTCCCACTCTGTTTCCTGAAGTATGTAATATGCTAAGCTTAGTCGCTCAACATGGTGTGCCAAGTGAGCGTACAAATATATAATAATATACTATATTTTATTACATTTACATTACATTACATTTTCGTCGTGTCCAATTGACGGCTAAAAACCGCTTTTGGGCATGTCAAAATAATTGAGTTAGGTAGTAAGTCTCGTTACTACTTTTTACTGAACATACATAGGTAGTCAAGAATTCAAATACTAGATTGTCAAACTTTAAATATATAATCACAATTAATAGAAGCCTAGTATAGTAAGTAGTCAATAATTCGAAAAGATACGTAGTAATATTATTCATCGTAACATTCAAATTGTCACTAAAATGTTAAATAATCAAATTAAAGCTACGCCATTCATTTAAAAACAAAAAGTACAAATATACGACCATATAAAATAATCAGACAATAAGGCTCTACTTTTTTAAGTAATTTAAATGGACACAATATTTGAAAAATCATGGCCCTCAAATTCGGCGGCCTATCAGCATCTCCTTAATGTTTTGTTTTTAATGTTATATCCTCCAGCTGTTTAAAATTTGTAAGGAGTAGATTATAGAATTTATTGCTAAGGTACAAGTAGCTTTTCTGTACTTTTGCTAGTCTATTCGGGGTACGCATAAAAGGGAGCTACCGCGGGTATGATGCGAGTGAATATCTGCATTAATTGCAGTTTCTGCGAGGTGCTGTCTAGCATACATTAAACACTGTTATATGAACGCCGAATACATAGTCATTACCCTTGCCATACTGAAATATTCTTTGCATGAGGTCCTAGTCGATCTATCTATCTTCACTGCAAATATTGTATTTTAAATAAATAATTGGCATGGGGGACTTCGCGTAAAGATTCCGAAGTTTAAAACTACGAAACGGCTCATAATTGAGATAAGTTGTAGTAGTCATAAATATTGTAGATAAATAGATCTTTCCATCGGTAAATACGTTTTTGTTATTGGATCCATGGGTTCAGCGCCCATACATTTTTGCCCATTGTCCTTTTAAATTGAGGAATATCTCAGCGAAGTTTTTATACGATAGAGCTCCCTAAATGTATGCCTAAATGAGGAAAAAACTACAGTTATCCAATATAGCCCAGTAGTCTACAGCGTATGGACAACACCGTTAGCATTACCTTTCTCCGATACAATGAATATTCTAGGAAAACACTTGGATATTTCAGGACTGAAACAGTTCTTAAAAATATGCCTCATTCAGTGGATTATTAGTAAAGAAAAAACGGAACCTGAAAGTATCCTCATGGCATTTCTGAAATAGCAATTTACTTATAGAAATATAATTTAAAACCCCCCCTCCCCTTAACGATTCACCCCCAATCCCCCCAAACCCCCTAACCCTACCCCAACCACCCCTAAACCCCTCCAACCCTTGCGTAAAAACCCCTCCCCCAACCCCCCCTCCCAAACCCCCACCCCAAACCCCCCCTTTTTTTTAGAAATTTGGTAGTGCTTGGTCTATTTTATTCGAAGTTAAAGCATTCTGAATAAGGCGGGATAGGAACCCACGGAAAGAAAAAAGATATCGGAAGAAGATGAATATTTTCGTCCGGAACTTTGTTATTATTTATTTTTTATTTTTATTGGAATTATCAAATGAACCATTTACAATAAGTATACTATTAAAACAAATGCAAAAAACTTTCCTCTTTCATTCATTGGCTAGTGCTGCCCAACTGGTATATACCCGTTCCAGGGCAAGCAATTTATATAATTACATTTAAAACGAGGATCGATGAATCAACCAAACACAATAAAAATACTAATATTATAAAAAAAATATGTATAATAATAATAAATATATGTAATAATATTTTTTTTTTAAAAATTACCATATTACATAGGAAATAGAAATACTAAATACATTAGAATACACATATACACACGTACATACGTATATATTATACATCCAGACCCTATTTTTGGTCTATTTTCTTCGGAGTTAAAGCTTTCTAGATAAGGCGGGATAGAAACCCACGGAAGAAGATGAATATTGGAGAATAATTTTTCAACACCCCACCCCCCCCCACCCAACCCCCTTCCTCCCCTGATTGATTACGACAGCAAATCTAGTACCTTTATTGATTTTTGTAGTACCTCTGTGGTATTAAAATGGCTCTTTTCCAATATGGTTCGTTTCTTTGATAGCTTCGGGCGACTCGATGTTATTATATGATATGATATAAGAAATACATGATAGTTTTTTTTGTGTTGCTTGTATAAGAGATATTGCAACTATGTACCGAATTTTAAGTCTTTAAGTACGATATTTCAAGTATGGAGTATGACTAGCGCGCTCCGTGGAGAACCTGCAGGACAATCCAAATACCATGATCAGATGATGCCTACATGCCAAATTTTAGCTCAATCGGATGAAGCGTTTGGGCGCTATCGTGGAGGAATACACACAGGCACACATACACAGAAAAGTGCATTCACAATAATCTCCTTTGTCATTAAAGTAATAACAAGCCATAATATTTAACTCCGTCACCGCACCGATATCGTCTGCTGTCATCATATTATACGGCTGGCTTTCGAGATCTGATATAAGAAAACGGACCTCCCGCAAAATGTCGGCAAACACAAGACGTATACTAATCTAATTTGTGTTTGCTTTCTAGGTAAGCCTTGATTCAATTTGCCTGACGCTTATCTCCTCAGGACAACCCTCATTCAATTAAGGCAATGAGAAAGGTCGACGCGTCCAATTAATTCAGACGACATTACGGCATCCACTATTATTACGTTTCTTTTATTTGCAGCCACATTTGTAACCTCAGCTGAGCGTGTTTGGTCCTACGAACCAGATTTAGCTCTCTACTCTAGGAACCGAAGATTTATGAGATTAAAAATTACGAATCTTGAATAAAAATTATTTCGTGTTTAAACAGTAAAGCATGCCGACGTTATGCCAATGCCTACGTTATACCCCTTCCTAAAATATCAAATCCTGTGCGACCAAATGATTTCAGGCCAATATCTATTCTCCCTGCTCTCTCAAAAGTGTTGGAGCATATAGTGTTCTCTCAGCTATCAGATTACCTTTCTGAATTCAATATGTTTAATCCCTATCAGTCCGGTTTCCGTCCCGGTCATAGCACTACCTCTGCCCTTGTCAAAGTAACCGACGACGCACGTAAAGCTATGGACCAGAGACAACTTACTTTGCTTGTTCTCTTAGACTTTAGCAGCGCCATCAACTCTGTCGACTTCGACTTGCTCGTTGCACGGCTACAAACTCTCAATTGTTCGCAAACCGTTATTAATTGGTTCAGCTCCTATCTCACAGCCAGACAACAGCGTATAAAAGTGGGCGATCGATCATCCGAGTGGGTTAATCTAACAGCTGGAGTTCCACAAGGTGCGGTTCTATCCCCGCTTCTTTTCTCAATTTTTATAAATCCTATCTCCAACCAAGTTCGTGGACATACTCATCTGTATGCAGATGATGTTCAAATATATAATCATTTCCCTCCCAAAAACATCAATGCCTCGATCGCCATCATGAACTCTGATCTTCAGGCCATTTGCGAATGGTGTGCGCTGATGGGTCTACTAATCAACCCTTTGAAATCCCAGGCTATACTCATTGGAGGTCGTACATTGCTCTCCAGAGTAAATGTAAAATCCCTTCCGCTTTTAAAACTAAACGATATCACCATACCATTGTCGCAAAAAGTGAAAGATCTTGGTCTAATTATCGATGAACATTTCTCCTGGCAACCACACGTGGACGAGGTAAGTCGTAAAATATTTGCTAGTCTTTACCCTCTGCAAACACTCAGAAGATTTCTTCCTATGGACACAAAAAAATCTCTTGCACAGTCTCTCATCTTGCCTTTCCTTGACTATGCAGATGTGGCTTATCTCGATTTATCAGAGGAACTGCTCAACAAACTTGAACGTTTGCAAAATGTATGCATACGATTCATCTTCGGTCTACGTAAGTATGATCACGTGTCCGACTATAGGGCACAGTTAAAGTGGTTGCCAATACGCCAAAGAAGAAATGTTCATATACTGGCTCTCCTATATCGTGTACTCACCCAATTAACACCATCCTAGCTCCAGGAGCTTTTTGAACCACTAAGTTCCCACGGTCTCGTACTTCGGTCAGCCTCTGACAGTTTATTAAAAATTCCGAGTCATAATAGTGATTTCTATTCCTATTCTTTCTGTGTCCATGGTGCAAGACTCTGGAACGATCTCCCAACAAATATACGAAACTCGCCTTCTTTACCATCGTTTAAGACTCACCTTAAGGATTACTACCTTTCTAAGAAGTAACCAGTTCTTCCCTTTCTCTCCTGTTCCTCTCACAATTTCCTCTCCTCGGGCATTATTAGTCTTAAATTCTTCCACTTCTCTGTATGTTATGTAATAATCTTTATTTTCACAATGCGCGCATGTACCACTATGTTTAGGTTAGCTGTAAGACATTGCCATGTGGCAATAAGCTCGCCTTTTTTGTATACTTATTAAGTGCAAATAAAGAGTTTATTATTATTATTATTATTATTAAAGCAATTTCAAACCACCGTCCCTTTCTCTCTCTCTGATTCGCTGTCTCGATGACTGACATGTATTGATGAGTGAAGGCCTCTTCTATTTCTTACCTTATTTATATATTTATAAAATCCATGTATAGGTAAAAGAACTAAAATTCTTATCATAAATACAATTTAAATAAAAGATAGAAAACATCACGTCAGATTCACCAACTTTGGAGGTTATACCAATCTTTAGATGTTTTATCTTGTCTCCAATTGAAATAATGTATTTGAATATGAAATCAAAGACTATCGCCGTTGCACGATATTATTAATAGGATAAAACGAATTTTCTGAGTGAAGTTTGTAGCACCCGACGTTTCGGCGACATTGCAGCAGCCGTTGTCCAGAGTAGACTCTGGATAATGGCGGCTGCAACGTCGCTGAAACGTCGAGTGCTACAAACTTCACGCCTTAAATTCATCTTATCCTATTTATGGTTATGTATTTGAATATGAACTTGTGATTTTTATTGATCGAGCGAAGCGATTACAACAAAGGGAGAAGTGTATTTTCTTCGACCGTTTCGTGATAGAGCCAGGATCAGAAGGCATAATTAAAAAAATATATTTAATATTACATTTCTTATTATAGCCAATTAGGAACATTTCATATATTTATTTGTCACGCTTTATCTGTGATATATAATATCTGCAGTTAATTTTCTGTGAATAGACTGCAATTGAAGGGGGTCGTAGGCGGATGGAGGGATTTGAGGAGTGGTGTGGTTGTTGGGGTCGGGAGGAGGGTTTGGCGCGCGAGGGTGGTTGTCTGCTTGCCGAGAAAGTGACACGAGGGGTGACACGACAATTATTTTTATTAACTTATTAGATAATAACTCTAAACTTTGTACTTCAATTCGTGGAACCGCTATTGATTCTTTTCTCTCTTAGAACTCGCCTTTTTAAAGCTCTTCTTCCAACCGCTCATTCCTAATATTGATCTATGTTTGCGTTTACTTTGTATTATGAAATGCAAGCTTTCACTTTCATGAAGGTATGTCGACATCCTGACTCCAAAAAAATATGATTGAAGATCTTCCATTTGACCGTTTGTGCGAATCTCCTATTTATTCTCGGAGTATTTTTATTCGCTTACTAGTGTTGTAAACTTCAGTTCGTTTTTCTTGCCTAAACTATTTTAACAATACCGTTCTTCTGTTTACTTCTACTTTAATTGAGGCAGTCAGAGCAAGAGCGGTCTAACCCTCACTTTTTCTGAAATCGACTTTATGATGTAAACAGCACCCATTTGTTGCAAACTTTCGAAGCAAAATTGGTCCAACCAAGATTTTCACACTGAACAACAGATGGTGGCCCAAAACATCGTTTTTGCCCTCACAAAAAATAATCCACATAAAAACCTCTTTAAATGTGATATTTTTCAAACTTAGAATAAGCATTACATACATTTCTATACAATGTAATAGTTGCACAGAAACAGTACTGAGAAAGTTATATGATACTATAAAAAAAAATCGGTTGTGTCACCCCAAGACTTTCCTGACTAGTATCCGGGGAGGTGCGAAAAAACAGCGACATTTTTTACTCTAGTACCCCAAATTTGTATGGCAGGTACCCCAAACGTTGGTCGTAAGTACCCCAAAAACTAATAGGTTCTTCCGATGGTTAACAGAAGCTTCTATGCCAAATTTTAACTTAGACAGATTAAGCGTCTGGGCGCTATCGCGGAAACAATTTTTTCGCCGGGAACCCCAAATTTGTATGGGAGGTACCACAACCGTAGGGCGTAGGGACTCCAAAAACTAATGGGTTCCTCCGACGGTTAACAGAAGCTTATATACCAAATTTCAGCTCAATCCGATTAAGCGTCTGGGCGCTATCGTGGAAGAATACATACATACAGACATACAGACATACAGACATACAGACATACAGACATACATACAGACAGAGATCGGTCTGGAAATAGTCTCAATCGTCTCAGGGAGTCTCAAAATATATATTCCCATCTTCATTTCAAAATTTTTTTTTAGCGCGATCACAATACTTTCCTTTCCGATAGGTCGTCAGGAAAGTAAAATATCGAAAAAGTGTCCAAACTTTATTTATTTATTTATTTTCTTTTATTTAGGAAAATAAAAGTGTATAAAAGTAAGTAGCCAAAGAAGATAGATATAAAAATTACACCAGAGACAATTTTCCACTAAATGTTAACATCAAGATTATCTAAATGATAAGAGACAGAAAAAAAAACGAGAAAAAAAGAGGATAGGAAGGGAGGGACCAGGAAGAGAAGGAGGAACATAGGAAAAAAAATACATTATGTTGATGGGTGTCCACGTATTTAACAAATTTACCCGTACGATATTTGAAGTTGAGACAGGTACGTTGGTAGGAATAAGTACAAGTGTTATAGATATATAAATACAAGGAATAGGTATAAGTATACATAGGAATAAGTACAAGTGTTATAGATAGTATAGATAATAAGTAATAAATTTTAAATAATAATAATTATTAAAATTTAAATATTAAGTTTTAAATATCGCGCTCTTTAACAAATTTCTGAATCCAATGTTCGATTCAGCGAAGATATCTATTGATGCGTATCGATCATCGTAAACCCTTTAAATCCAATTATCTCAGAATAATGATTTTGAGGGTTAGACTACTCTTGCTCTGACTGCCTCAATTATGAAATTATTTGCGATAACATAATTCAACCTTATAAGGATTAAACCTTACAACATCACACTTAAATTTAAATTGCCGGAGAGCCGTATTATACCAAAATTGAGGGTCAAGTATGTATTGCCGGAATCACTCTTGAATACTTGATAGGTTAAACGAAGACGACCACTTGCAAGAATGCTTGGAGGGGAGAGATAAAGGAAAGGGGTATGAACAAAGGATACCACATCAAATACACAAAATGGGAAAAGCCTGTATTTCCGAAAATCATAAAATATTAAAGCAACGATGCGCGAAGGGATGTCAATTCAATTTAAGTTATCGACGTTACACTATATCGTTTTAAATTTATGGCAGTCGAGGTCAGCTGCTTATCGAATAATATAGATAGATGATGTGTAGCGGAAGCTTATGATTTATTCAAAACGGTGGAGCGGCGCGATGGAGCCAACATATATGCTCGATATCCGATTCATTGCACTGCAATAATTCTGCAGTAATACTGAATCAATACAGTATTTAAATTCTTATTACATTGTATTGTTAGAAACATCGGTTCTGAATAATTTCCATTTATAAGGCTGGACATACACACTTTCATATCAGGGTGCTTTTCTAGTTATTGGAATCATTGAAGAGAATCAATCAGTGCGAACAATTCTGTGGCAATTAGGCAAAGCTACATAAGTCAGAAATAGGTACCATTTTCTCAGGAGGGCATTTTGAAATTTATGACAACTTCAAATCTGTTAATCTATGTTATTTTTTATATAACATGACTAAAATTGGCACATGGAATAAAAGATGTGTTCTCTCTTAAACCATATGTGTAAATTTAAAATATTATTTATCAATAAAAAATAATTAACTAATGCTACTATGACCACCTATCAATATACATATGTAGTTTTGCTCATCTCAACAATATATAACTAGCGAGAAAGTAACTTCTTTTATATTGTGCTTCGAATTATGTAGTTTTGCCTAATGAAAGAGTAAAAAAAACGCTTTTAGATAGTCATTATAACTCATTTTGGCCAAAAAACACTTATGTAGTTTTGCCTAATTGCCACAGAATTACGCACCTTTTAATTAAAAAAAAAAACAAAAAAGAAATCTTTTCTAAACAAATCTGTAACAACAAATGTAGATGTAAATATTATCTATTGATAAAAAAGTTTGAGAAGCGTTTAGCTTTAAACAAAATTAGCGATATTTTACTTACGGCTAGATAACGAATCGTGCGCAACGTTTTTATATTATTTTTCGGTTTCTTTTTTTCAAATTTATCCACATTTATGAAAACTTGCTTATTTGCTTGTACTAATTCACCCACTTCAAGAATGCTTTTTTTTTCAAATATAGTCATTAAGTTTTAGCGATTCGCTGTACATGCCAGCAGAAACACATCCCAATTATTCATTCCACCATATTGTTACCTAATTTCTACTTGAATAATAAAGTGGTAATACTACGATAAGTAGAACAACGAAACGACTATAATGTGACCTAATCGGCGACGCAAAGTGGTATCCTGGAAACCGACACCCAAAGAAGAAGAAGAATGGTGAATAAACTTAATCTGCTTCCAAATGTCCCTCGCGGGTGTTGGTGATTAATAGAGTCCAGCTGGGCGGCTCTAGCCTCAATAATTCACGGGATGAAGAAATTAAACGTCAGTCGTCGTGCCCCGGCCCAGGCAGGTGATAATTCCCCTGCATTTGTATGCAAATGCCTATACCTGCCGCCCAAGCCAAGCTTGCCACCCTTTCCCCCTTTCCTGCCTGCCAGACCAGAGCTGCGACGCTGACGCCTGCGTTTTAATTAAAATCACCATTCGCCACCTCATACGGCCCTCACTGCGCCAATTATCATAAAACAAACCATATCATATTTAATTGAAGGTTTTTTTAACAAGATTTTATGGTGGTAGTATAGATAAGTACATAAATTATGACGAGAAACTGTATTAGAGCAATCTCATAATCTATACTAATATTATAAAGAGGTAAAGTTTGTCAGATTGTAGAAAGTAATCTCTGGATCTACTGAACCGATTTTGATTTTTTTTTTACCAATAGAAAGCCACGTTACTTGTCAGTATCATAGGCTATATATTAATCCGAAAACTGAAAAGACTTTTTCGTGGTAGTCGGATTTGCAAAGTAAGTCGGAGAATAAGCCGTCGAACGAAAAGGTTTTTAACTAACGCTGCCTTAACGATGAGAGATATATGATTAAGTTCTAGAGATAAGTTGTAGAGCTTGATAATGCCTACAAAAAAGTCAGCGACAGCATATGTCTAACTTTTATATTTAAGTCACAAAAAGTAGTAATTTATATTAAAAAATAATGTAAATCGTTATGTCATGTTTATTGGTCATATTATCAACAATTATGAATTATTATGAAAATAATTAAATTTATCGTCTGAAGTGTTTAAAACAAAGGACTTTTCCCTTTTACTGTACATAATTTCCTCTTCTCCCTTACGAAACGGTGAAACGGTGTATACCGAATCTATCATTTTTTTGACAATTTTAAGTAGCATTTTTTTGTCATTTTTTTGACAATTTTAAGTAGCATTTTTTAATTATTCTGACTTTTCTGATTTTAATTTCTTGATTATTTTTATCAATTATTTTAATTTGTGGTTTTAGTAAATAAATCTTAAAAATGATTTGGATGCCCTAAAAGCAATAAAGAAGTAACTATATGTACGTGGTGATAAATTTAAATATTATAAAAACGAACTAATATACTGTAATTTAAATGTACCTAAATATTAAGTTTCTACAATCTGTTAAGATTTTTTTGGAAATAAATTGAAATTGAAAAATTGAAAAATATCGTGGACCACGACGGCATCCTTTGCCCGGATGTTCACCCAGGATCGGGTAGCCGATGGCCGTTTCAAGAGCAGTGGCCGTAAGGTCCGCAACCACCCCCGCTCTATAGGAAACAGTACTGCTTCCAGACTCCCCCGACTGTTAGTCAGAGTGCGCAATCGATTGGCTAATGCCGCACGGTGCGCAGACCGTCCAGGAACGCCGGAAGGTTGATTCCTAGGGGAAACTAATCCTGAGGCCAGAGTCCTACCCGGGCTCGCAGTTCATGCGTGGAGGCCGTCGGATGGTCGTTGACCCTCGAGTGTGACCAACCCTGAACAGAATGGGTCTTCGTGGCCAACTCAGCAAGGGCCCATTACCTCCAAGGGCACATTAAAAAACAACAATAACATAATATAGCCGGCCGCTTTATACAAAAGCCGGCCGCCTGTAACTGCCTGTCCATTGACGTTAACGGGAGCTAATGGGCCCTTGCTGAGTTGGCCACGAAGACCCATTCTGTTTCAGGGTCGGTCACACTCACGGGTCAACACCCATCCGATGGCCTCCACGCATGGGGTGCGAGCCTGGGTAGGACACTGGGTCAACCATTCTCCCCTGGGAATCAATCCTCTGGCGCTCCTGGACGGTCTGCGCACCGAGCGGTGCAAGCCAATCGATTGTGCTCTCCGACTAACAATCGGGGGAGTCTGGGAACTGTATTGTTTCCTATAGAGCGGGGGTAGTTGTCTACCTTACGGCGACTGCTCTTGAAATGACCATTGGCCATCCGATCCCGGTTCAGAGTCGGGCAAAGGACGCCTTGGTCCGCGACAGATTCGGTGCACTCCGTTTCACCGCTTCGTAAGGGAGAGGACCGCGCAAGCGATCTCGAACTCGGAACCAATCGAGAGACCGGAGAAATCTGGTCACAATTGGTAGTTAGGGCGCGAGTGCCGCCCGCCAGGTAACATACCTGGCTACTCGCGGTAAGGCGTTGGTCTCTAACGGGTTGTGGCGTAGCTAGACGTCGGATTTGTTATGTCCAAAGTCTTCTACGCTCACTGCACGGTCGATAGAACGATGAATCGTTAAAACGTCCTGCGGTGACGGGTTCGCCCGTTGTGGTTGACATCTCAATATGTCCATTGACGTTAGATAAACTTGGGCCGTTACGGTAAAGGATATAAAAAAATAATATATAAATATTAATAATAATAATAATGAATTGGGTATTGATTGGAGACGATTTAATATAAATTTAGAAAAATAGTCTAAGTGTTGAATCAAATCAAATCAGGTGTATTGTCTTCCAAACTTATAAATAGTATTGAAGAAACAATACTTCCGATAGTACACAATACTTTTGGTAGCCGCTTTAGATTAAAATAATTCTGACAATCGCTTAAGTTTTTTAAGAGTATCACGACATTATTTATAAAATCTATATTAAATCCTGAAACCACAAAGTCGATCTGAAAATAATAATATTAATAATAAAGTATTAAAAAGCTATATTTAGAACACCTTGACTTAAAATTATCAATTGAGTTGTCATGAAATAAATGGTTTATTAAATACAAAATAAAATCGGATATCGGAGAGAAAATATAACACTCGTAGTCGTAATAATTTGACAGTCAATAAATTGGAAAAAAAATCAATCTAAATAGAAATTGTATACAAAGTCAAAGTCTATAAATAAAACTACAAAGTCTTAAGATATGAAAATAGTCTAAAATAAAAATAAATGTCAATAACCTAATTGTAATTCGTTAATATCATACAATTCTCTTTTAAAAAGGTAGCCTTTTAATATAGATATAAACTGGAGTATTTTACGCTTTTGTATAAACTTTTAATATTTTCCGGTATTTTATCATAATATACAATTTCAGCGTAGTTGGGATCCATTTTAAGTAATTCCAAAGATGGACTGGGTAATATTACATACATAGATGTATTTGCGCTTTCTCCGAGTTATTTTCATCGTATCGACGTACTCCCCCCCCCCCCCCCCTCCCCCTCGCCCGTATCGGTCAACTTTACTACTTACTTAGATACTAGCTACTTACAGTATTATATTATTCATGTCGAAACTTGTGTAGATAACGCGGTTAGGTTCCGCGAAAGAGCCGAAAGTACTTGGAGTGTGTTGAATAAATTGAGAGTTGGCTGCTCTTTTGAAAGGGGCTGGCGCGAAACAAGCCGTGCTGCAGCTTTCAGTCGCACCTGAAGGCTGAAGCGAGCGCCGCCTGCGCCTGAAATGCTTCAGCGACTGTAATCGCGTTTAGCCTACATCCACCTCCGTTTCCGCTGCACTTCAAAGGTATATTACTTACGGGGCCACGCCCCTTTTTCAAATAGAAACACCCTTTAAGTGGCGAGCGAAAGCTTGCTAAGTGGGTTACGCCGTTATGCTACAGTAGGCGAGGGCTGAGATTTTGGAAATGGCTTTGAATAAGTGAAAAGTGACGGTGTAATTTACTATTTAGCAAAACTTTTCGGCTCAGTCTATAAGCAAAGAGCGGTGTTTCCCAAATAATTTTTCCAGGGTTTAATTTAATAATTTACCTGATAGAAAACAATATGTGTGCATTGAAAGTGTTAATAGCCATCTGCGAGACTTGAATTATGGTGTTCTACAAGGTAATATTATAGGACCGATCCTGATCCGGATTTATATTAATAGTCTATGCGATCTGGTGACAAATAAAACTATCACATATGCTGACGACACAGTGATTATTTTTCAAGGCAATAATTGGCATGAAGTATTTCAAAAGGCAAATCACGAGATGAGAATTGTTAAGCAGTGGTTAGATGAGGCTCTGCTAACACAATTCAGGAAGACCAAGTTGATTGCATTCAGTGCTACAAAAGCTGGACAAGCACCAGATAATCTTCATCTGATTTTATATGACTATGACAATAAACTAAACAGCCGATGTTTGAACGTAGAAAGGGTGAAATCTATTAAATATCTTGGAGTCATAATCGACAACAATCTACGGTGGTCTGGGCATATTGATTATCCACAAAAATTAGACAACTTGGCTACGCGTTTAGGGATCTCCGCAACATATTGAACCGACATACTATTAAATTGACATATTATGCATTATATGATTCCATTTTATACTACGGAATTATTGGTTGGGGAGGAACGATTCTTCAACCACTTCTTGTCGCGCACAAAAGGGTTGATCAAAATAATATTAAGAAAACCGTTCACCTATGCATCAGAACTCACATTTAAGAAAATGTATGTTCTTGAAGTGCGCATGTTATATGTGAAAATGATTTTAGTTCGATTCGTTCTTGAGGAAAAAATGCTTTCCCAGGAAATTAAACACACTAGACGTGTCATTAAAGACTACACTGCAGTTCCCCGAAGGAATACGTCATTTGGCCAAGGAAATTTTACTATCTTGGGCCTAAGATATATAACATCCTACCTGCAGGCATAAAGATTAGCCCAAATATATCAATTTTTAAAAAACAAATGGTTTCGTGGATGCTTGGGCCAGAAAGGTCCCGAATATATCAAGAACTCTCAACTATCTAGCTCTCTTTGGCTACACTTTGTGACTATTATTATTATTATTTAAAAAATTGTCTCTGACAATTTTTTTTAAACTTTACAAATTATTATTATTATTTGTGACTTTAATTTTTTTACAAATATTACAAATTTTATTTATATTGTATTTTTTGTATTATAATATAAATAAACTTTTTTGTATTATAATATAATATTGTATTACTTATTATTAAGCGAAGCCTAAGAGTATTTAATTATCTATTTATTTTAATATTTTTTTTATCATAAATATATATTAATATATTTTATTTTTATGTATGTTTATAAATATATTTAATTATATTGTTATTTATTTCAATGCTTTTAATTTTCATCTTTTTTTTCTTTTGAACATGTTTTAATCTTTTAAATTTGTATATGTTTCAAATGTTTGCCCTAGAACAAGTTTTCACTTTATTGGGCGACCTGGGACCGATTTTCCCTATAAACGTGTCACAACTTGCTGTGGGTTTATTATTTTTTAAGGTAAATTTTATTCAATGTTATTGAATATTTAAAAAGTCAAGGCAAGGGTAATGACTATGTATTCGGCGTCCATACACCTAGACAGCATCTAGCAGAAACACCAATTAATGCAGACATTCACTCGCATCATACCCGCGGTAGCTCCCTTTTATGCGTACCCCGAATACGACTGGCAAAAGTACAAAAAAGCTACTTGTATCTTAGCATTAAATTCTATAATCTACTCCCTACAAAAATTAAACAGCTGGAGGACATAAAATTCAAAAAAACCATCAAGGAGATGCTGATAGGCCACCCTTTCTATAATCTGGCCGAATTTGAGTGCCAAGATTTTTCAAATATTGTGCCCATTTAAATTACTTAAAAAAGTAGAGCCTTATTGTCTGATTATTTTATATGGTCTTATATCTGTACTTTTAACGTAGATTTAATTTGTATATTTAACATTTTACTGAGAATTTGAATATTACCATAAATAATTTTACTACAAATCTTTTCGAATTACTAACTACTTCCAATATTAGGCTTCCATTTTGATTATTTGTATTTATAGTTTGACAATCTAGTAGTTAATTCTTGACTACCTATGTATGTTCAGTAAATAGTAGTAGCGAAACTTACTACATAACCCAATTATTTTGACACGTCCAAGTGCGGTCTTTAGTCGTCAATTGGACACGACGAAAATGTAAATGTAAATGTAAATGTATTGCAAACCACTGTACATTACTATAATAAATAAATAAACAAATGAAGTTCCAATTTTCCTACTAGTTATCAAATTAGAAAAATCATTCTGGCATTTCTAACAACACTTTTTTTTCATGCTTTTCCATTAATTCACCAATTTTTTTAAAATACATACGAAGGAGTTATAGAAATATTCAATTTTCTAAACATTTAGCAAACCCATCGGATAATATCTTCACAAAAAGACTAAATACATAGCAATATCACAGATCTGCCAACGGCGTAAAATTCCCGTTTTATAAGTCGCGTTTCGCTTAGCGGGCTCTTCTATCGCATTGCTACATGGCGTGTAGCATACATGTCTGCACGGTTCTGCCCAGATAACTCCCTTCCAAGCCCGGAGATATCCAGGGAAGGATCCTTCTGCTACTCGCTCGAAATACGCGAGTCGGTATAACCATAATTCTCACAACAAATTTCAAACAGCTTTATCATTACAAACTTTACCGGGCGCAACACCGGTGATTGGCATTTTAAACTAAACTATCCAACTTTTGCCGTGCGCTGGTAATCACCATGACCACAATTCAAGGGGAAAGTTTGCTGCTACAGGCACTTCCCAAAGGCTGTGCGCTTGTTTATCAGGAAATGCGCCACCCGCTATATTATAATTAAGTGTCTCGTGAAATGTGTAAATTACTGTTATTGTCATATTATCAATAACAAAAAGAAAAACAAACATTTTAATAACTACACGACTAACTAATCGAATGTCAAAATTTTGGAAAAGAACCGTTCCGGCCACGTCGATTTTTCTGAGTGTATTTTTTTATTTATTAGTTAAATTTATACAACAAATTTGTTTAATGAAAAAAACATTTCAAATTAACAGTAGTGTCGTGGTTCCCACCCGAAACTATATATGTATTTTCCAGATAGAGCGAAATAGTCCAACTACTATACGATTGATAAAACATCATTCTATTCACTCATTTATTTTATGCCATTTGCATAATCCTTGAAGCAGGCTAATATTATAAGCTTTCAGTAAGGTAAGCTTTCAGAAAGCTTCTACTAACTTTGACTTTGCATTCAAGTAATGCACAATAGCCTTGAGACTTATGTTATATGAATTAATTTATATTCTACCTAACTTAATTATAAGTTAACTACCGTATTACAGCTTAATCACCTTAATATTAAGTATAACTTAAGTATCTGAATTAGAACTTAATTACCTTTAAGAGAAGCAATTTTTCAGTCCTTTGTTAGTGCTATAACAATAAAACATAGTATTTTTAAATTACCCATGCTCAAAAACATACATCTAGACATTTTGGACGCGTTCCTATGTCGAAATGGGGGCTTTACAGCGCCAATTTCGGGATTCGACGCCATATTGACCACCATCTTGGATATCTCACTTACGGTCAGAATTTTGCTTTTTTCGATTGGCATTTTCGGATTCAGCATGGTTGAAATAGGAAGAAAATACCGGTTGCAAAAAAGTTACATGATTTGCTTCTAAAAGTTCGTTTTTCAGAAAATTTCACTTCGTCTATCACTTCGAACGCGTCTAACAACCAAACGGCAGAGCGGTGAACGTTCGCGTTATTATTTCCTGATTCCTAATAGCGGGCTTTATTAATATACACATACCTACATGCGTTACAGACTTCCGCTCGATTCTTGTAATAACATCTGTCGAGTTTTCAATTGATTGCCCCATATGAAGCGCCTACTTAAAAATTAATATCATTGAAATATTTGTATGAAATACGAAAAAGAAGCATATTAAAATTTAAAAGTGTAAGTACCACAGCGAAAGGGAGTGGGTAGATAGAAGGGATTGTTATAATACTATATGAAATATACCTACATAAATACACAAACATATATACCTATACATTTACGCATAAATATACATATAAACATAAATACACGTTAAGACCTGTGGGTATTAGGAGACTGCAAAACGTAGCGAGTACATTAAAAAGTGAAAACAAAGCCACCGCCAGAGACGGAGAGAGATGAGAGAATCGTTCAAAGTCTCTGATTTCTCCAGGGAGAAAGGCGGTGTCATGGCTATTTTTCTCCCTCCAAAGCGTTTATGATTCTGATGTCGCAAGCAAGCAATTTTTATTTCGTCATTTTTATCACTCTCTTTTGATCGGATAATAGCGTGCGATTGCGTGTTTTATTGACACTTTTTATGGCGATCCGGCTCGGAGGACCATGCTACTCTTATAACACTATCATTTGAATTTAACGAGCTTCCAATGATGCCTTGCCCAATACAAGGAGGCGAATGAATATGTCTTATTCATGGCGGAAAAAGGAAAATTGCAGGCATTCACGCTCCGCAACGGAGGAAAGATGCGAGTAAGGTATCTCTCATGGGACATGTTCTTAAGGGGGGAAGATCGATTTCTCATTCGGCGAAAACTCCATAAGGAGTCCATGAATAACATCCCCGCGCGGTGCCGTCATATTGTATGACCGGATACGACAAAAGAGAAAGGGTTCGTCCGATTGTCGCGCTTTCACATACGCAAACGGCCCGCTAGGACGCACTATCGGGACCCCGGCGACCATTTACCAATGCTACCTAGTAGTCTCTGCGATCGTTAAGAAACTAACACGATTTAATCGCTGCTTAACAACGGCAATTACGCCCACGGAGAGTTCTTCGCGAAGGTAATTAGCTAATGTCCTCGAGTAACTACCAGAGTGTCGGTAACACCCGCATACCTTGTATAGCCTCCTCTCTGCCGTCCTAGCATTCGTAATTCGAATGCTAGGCTCGGAGTTTCCAGAAAAAAGGATTGCCTCTCAGCGCGACGATCGTCGGGTTGGAATGTTCGACTGAATAGTCGCGACGGGCACAAAGACGCTTCCTTAGAATGGAAATCTAGTGTCCCATATAAATCAAAATAATTGAGCGCTGCCTGGGATACCTATAGATGCGTCCCCACTAGCGCAGTGACACACACCCTTCATAAGACTTTAAGAAATCTGACATTATTGGAATCATTCTTTTTGATTCGAGTAGCTAAATAGTTCTTTTGCATTTACCAATTATAACTAGTCAGCCTAAGCATATAGCTAAGCGAAATGTACGTAGGTATCTATTGCCGTTTTTTATATATGGCATTAGATTGCTCAGCGTCATGGTATGTTTTGACAACCATTCTGCGCCTCCGAGCATTGTCCCGTGAAACAAATAAGAATTTATTTTGCCATCTACAGGGTTACTGGATCCTCGATAGATACCTTTCAGGATGTTGAATAAGATATTATTTGCTACATATTTTATATAAGTATATCCATATTTATGCAAAAATGAATAATTTCGGAGTCACTTATTTTTTGTGTTTTCTTTTCAAAAATACACTATGATTTATTTTAGTCAATATTAAATTAATTATAAAAAATAATTTCTTTTCTAATCGTGGATTTCTTGAAATGCGGTATTTCATTGGAAGGAATAAAAATATGAATTTGTCAAACAAATAATCAAGGAAGCAAGGCGCGATTCTCTCTCTCTCTCTCTCTATCTAAAAAAAAACGGTTTGTATTACATTGGCATTGCTAAGTTTGAGAGTGCGCGGGCACTTTCTTTAAAAACACCGTCGTCGTCGTAGACAAAAGATGCCGCGACCCTAGATTTCGTGCCGCTAAAGTATTTTGTATTCTGATCCTTGTCGGGTAAACATTTCGTTTCGCAAAGGTTCCATTACCGCGGCCAAACTCTTCTTTAAGTAACGAGATACGCTTGAAGTGCCCGACGAGGAAGGACCCCCCCCCCCCACCCCCCTCCCCTCATTCATGCTCTACCTACATTACGCATACCTTAAAGGAATAAATAATGGGATAACTGACGAATAGCTAACTCGCTTATTCGCTTTTGTTCGCTATTCGCACTGATTTTGTAAGTTGGAGTTTCGCTCTCCGACGCTTCGCGTAAGTAAGTACTCGTATACCGAGGCGGAATAATTATTTTACAAAGTTATTTTAATTAAATTAATGGAAATATTACTATCATATTTGATATTGATAAAAATATTATTTTTTTTTTATTTCATAAAATTATTCAATAAAAGTTAGATGTCTAATCGATAAGACTAGATTTTACGAATATTCTGGGGTGACTACTTTACTTTTATATTTTTTTCTTGCAGTCATTGGGCGCTTCTTCATTGGCCGACCCGGCTCCGACCCGACACCGGCACCGACAGTACTCAACGACACGACGCCGACAGGTACATTCTTCATTGACCGGCACCGACACGCGCCGACCCGACGCCGCGGGGTGCGCGGGTCGAGGGAAGAGCGCGGGTCGCCCAATCACCGCACCTGCGCTCGCACGCACACATAGAAGCTAGCATTTGTACACAACACATTCATAACGATGCCGGGCCGACACTAGTGGGAGACTTGCTGCTGACGACATGCCGGCGCCGGCGCCGACATGTCGGTGTCGGGCCGGGCCAGTGAGACAGCGTGCCGTACAATTTCATAGAATTATGCGTCCACTGATGTCGGTGCCGGTGTCGGGTCGGAGCCGGGTCGGCCAATGAAGAAGCGCCCATTCAAGGTCTCTTATTCATTCTTAAAAACTAAATGAGAATTATTCAAATGAATGACTAACAAGCCGACTAATATTCAATATATAAATGAGTGAATAAAAACCTATAATTAAATTGACCTATACATTACATATGTTAAAAAGATTCTTTATTAAATTTGTGAGGGCCCACCCCTCACTAGACCCCAAATTGTTCGGTGTGAGGTGGTGGTATCAACTTACGAGTTATCTCCGTATTGAAAGGCGGTTTTGAATGAAGTAGAAGGAATTTATTGATCGAAGGTTTGATATTGCCAGTTATAACGCTTCCCGAACAAGTTATGTTGACGCGAGTGTAACGATGCGCGACTGCGGTTACGAGGATATATGGATGAGGATTGTATGTGTGCTCCTAGTATCTTGTACTGGGCACGGCTCGAGTCTGTGGGTTTGCAGACTGATGCTTCGTGACTGGGAAAGATAAGGAAAGGAAACCAAGGAGCCGGATTCGTTGACACACCTCGTGAGAAGGGTACCGAATATGCCGTCGCAACCTTGGGGGAAGGTGATCACTCGGGGAAAGATATGTGACCGAGAAGCCGGGACACCGAAGTGTGCCGTCGCTATCTGGAGACATGACCACTCGAGGAATGATAATTTGATTGCTTTTTCGCCGGTTTATGTAGGCCGGTAAATGATGCAATCCGAAATATTCCGAGTAAAAATATTGTTTCATCGTGCTGATTCATGGTTGCACGGGTTAAAATAATAGCTGAATTGTGTCAGTGTATTTCACTGGAAATCGATGCATTTGTTGATCGCATGTAATGGACTTAAGGGCCGTTACAGATTCAACATATTATACACAACTCTCAGGTCACTTTTGCGCCATGCATGATACTTACTGCTTCCGAACTCGGACCTGATTTCCGCCCAGTGTGTTGCTTAGCTTGGACAGCGCGGCGGCAAGTCTCATTACTTTACGGACCCACCATATATATTATCAAACATAGCAAATATCATATAATGAGCTACCATTTCTTCGCACTCACCTACTTTTAGTCATGTTAAACATTGGTGGTGAACGGTTTCGTGCAGCTTGGGCCACAAGATCCATTTTGTTCTCGGATCGGCTCAACTCACGATTCAGCTCCTATTACACGAAAGGCTACCCCGGGTGGACCGGTTTCTCTGGTTGGTCGACTGAACGGTTTGCGCACCGGTCGGCGAAGCCAATCGGTTGTGCATTCTGACTAATTGCTGAAGGGGTCTGGAGACTATGGAAATACACTGTTTCCTAAGCAGCCGGGTTGGATGTTTCATCTGATGTCATGCTACTCTTGAAATGACCTTGGGCCACTCGATCCTGTGTGGCACTACTGGCATTAAACGAACAGGTCCGCTATAAATTCAAACTGAATTACCTACCGCAGTAATACAACAGGTAGAGGTTGCGTAAGCGACTTCGGACCCGTAACTCGTCGGGAGGACGGAGGTATACTGAAGGTTAATTCCAGACGGAGATATCTTGCCAAAACTGGTAGTTAAGGGGTGAGGCTATCGCTGGTTACCTTTCCCGGTACCTCGCCGTAAGGCGTTGGTCTCTAACGAATTGCTGGTGAACTAGAGAGTAGATTGCCTTGTCTCCAAGTCTTCTACGCTTATCCCACGGCTAAAAGAACGATCTATATCGTTATACCAGCCTGGGGTGACGGGTTCGCCTGTTGTAGTCGACACCGCCATCCTACTTTCTGTCATGATCCACTTGTTAAAGTATATTTTCAGAGTAAATCTGCTGATTGAACTCTGCACTTTTTTTCGCTCTGCGAATTATTTGTGATGTTAGGCTTCAATTCACATTTTAGCTTCGGGCCTTAAAATAATAATATGGTGCATGTTGAAATATTTCCCGGCATACATTTGAGTGACCTGAGAGCTCTCACACTAATGGTCGCGGATGTAACGAGATGGAAGGGAAAAAATACGGACGACTTTATTTTCCGCAATCTATCATGGGAATTTCCGCAAGAAAGAAACAGTTCTTATCGTGTATATAACAGTGAATAATTTGTATGTATGTATTTATTTATTTATTTATTTCATAAGCAAATCAACACAACAGTTTCAACCAATCCATTGATATGCAATATAAATAAAACTATTTTTAATAAAAATGTTGCAAGTACATACACAAAATGTTTAAATAAGCATTAAATACAAACACAGGCATTAAGAATAGAAAAACTTACAAACGTACAGTACATAAAGAATGAAAACAATTTATCTTATTCTGACATAAACAAGTAGCCCAATGCCCATACCTTAAAGAGATGCGGGCTCGCTGTAATAATATCAAGGTCTGTCGCTGTCGAACATAGCGCATTTATGTGCCGCGAAGCTCGGGTAAGCAGACTCGATCGACAAAGGTTGGTGCGCGAGGACGGCTCCGCACATAGATTTTCAGTGCGAGCACGATTATAATTATGCGGAACAAAGAGACAAACCTTCGCTAACATGCTAGGATTATCAACTCTTCCCCGGATGAGCTTGAAAACGAAGGCCATAGCGAGCATTTCTTTACGCAATTTAGGAGAGTTAAAGGCCACCATGCCTAGTAAAAAACTAGTAGGGTATAAGTACGGATAATATCCGTATTGATTGAAATATATGGGAGTGGGAGTGGGAAGGAAATATTACTTGAAATGCTCAGGGAGTTAATGGGCCCTTGCTGAGTTGGCCACGAAGACCCATTCTGTTCAGGGTTGGTCACACTCACGGTTAACACCTATCCGACGGCCTCCACGAATGAAGTGCGAGCCTGGGTAGGACTCTGGCCTTATGGTCAGTTTCCCCTGGGAATCAACCTTCTGGCACTCCTGGACGGTCTGCGCACCGTGCGGCGTGAGCCAATCGACTGTGCACTCTGACTAATAGTCGGGGGAGTCTGGAAGCTGTATTGTTTCCTATAGAGTGGGGGTGGTTGCGGACCTTACGGCGACTGCTCTTGAAACGACCATCGGTTACCCGATCCTGGGTGAATAGCCGGGCAAAGGACGCTGTGGTCCGCGATAGATTCGGTAAACACCGTTTCACCGCTTCGTAAGGGCGAGAACCGCGCAAGCGACCTCGAACTCGTAACCAATCGAGAGACCGGAGTAATCTGGTCACAATTGGAAGTAAGGGCGTGAGTGTCGGCCCGCCAGGTAACATTCCTGGCTATCTCGCGGTTAAGGCGTTGGCCTCTTACGGGCTTGTGGCGTAGCTCGACGGTGAATTGTTTTGTCCCAAGTCTTCTACGTATCACTTCCAGGGAGATAGAACGACTAATCGTTAAAACTTCCTGAGGTGACGGGCTCGCCCGCTGTAGTCGATAACCCAAGTTGCTTGAAATATATAAAGCGTAAGAAACATTTTTTACTTTTTTCCAACATAGTGATATAATGATCCTGTTGTGGATTCCATACATTCCTGCATTCGTTTCCAATCTACTTCTCATAATGGAATATAGCTATTGGTATGTAACGCTGACTCATTACCTCACGCTGAAAGTAAAATGTAACGATTTTAGAGACCTGTAACGTTATGTTAGTCAAATTTATATTTTTTCAACCGACGTTATTATTTTTGCATGCTTGTTTTTCGCGGGATTAAGGTTGGGGGTATTCTCCTCTCTCGCGGGGCTCCTGTCGCATGAATCTTGCTCAAGACATTCTCTGCCTCGAGATTAATAAGGCTCTCTTTCCTCGGCGATTATGTATACCTCCCGTCTTTCGTCATAATAATAATCATAATGACAAGGCCACAGTCGAGTCAACCCTGTATACTTTTTATATGCCAAAGCAGTACCTACATTATGTAGCGAAGACTCGCAATAATTATGTAAGATTTGTCGTATAACGTACAAAGGTTTATCGACGCCGTTTTGTACTATATACTGCTTATATCCGAATTGAAATACTGTGAAATTATGCGGCATTATCGCGAGTTATCGACGATCAGAGTTCCCACTTCGTGTCTTTTCCTCGGCGATTACATGTGGTAAGACAAACACAGTGTTTAATATTTAAATCATTTAATTATCCCAAAGAGAAGTTAAGGAGGGATGGATTACCCGTGATAGCGTTGACAGTGACAGTGGATCAGTATGCTAATTGTACGTGCTTAAATATTAGTGAAATTGCTGCAGGTAGGGTAAATTTCATATGAATAAAAACTGATGATCATGAAAGACGCTGTATACTATACAATTATAAAACTGCCTCGTGTGAAAGACTGGTTTAAAAATTATATTATTATTTCTTTGAATACTATAATTTGTCATCAGGCAAGTCGAAATTTTTGCCTGTTTAATTTCGTCAACCGTGTCTTGGAATTGAAAATTTTTGTTGATTAAATGTTACATGGTTCAAAATAAAGAGTCAGTGCTGTCGCTCACTGAAGAGTAGGATGTTTATTTTTCTTAAAGATGGCAATTTTTTATGACTTTAATTAAGCCTAAATGTCGGTTGGGGTGGTGCGGCTAAACTGCACTTAGAACCACTAATAAAAGCTCAACGACAGTAGTGAAAGTTATAAACAGAAAACCGTGTCGCTATCAATCCGATTTACTCTTCAATGACTTCGAGGTACTTGATATATACCCCAAATTTTGAGAAGTGTGAGAATGGCCACCCTTCACTAGACTCCAATTGCTTGTGAGCGAAGGGTGGTTCTCATCATGAAGATTTCTCCGTGAATGAAAGTCGTAGATGTCGACGTAGAAGTATTTAATCGGAAGGTTGAAAGTTGAAGTCGCCAGTTCTTAACGCCTTGTTGTTATCTCGCCGTTGTGTCGGATGTGTGTAGTCGAGGAGCGAGGCTTGACGATCGGTATCGCGGATAATGCAGGTACTGCTTGTTAATGAAGCGTAGTCGCGATATCTGTAGCCGTGTACTTGTCCACCAAGGAAATGATAGGTAGCGCGTGGCAACTGTCTACCAAGGGAATGATTGTAACCGTGTACTCGTCCACCAAGGGATAATGTCGATCGATTGAAATGTACTACGTTTTATAGGGTGATCGGTGATGCAATATCTACGAGTGGGGCGACGCATGTGTCGCTTGCCTGGGCAATATTTGCCAAATTTAGCTGCAAATTAACTGCAGCTGCTCGTGCAAGTTTGAGCGAGTCTGCAGTTTTCTATTCTGTGAAATTAACTTTTTTGTTGTGGGTATGTAGGGCCGTAGGCTCCTACAGAAGATTGGATAATATTTAGGGGTTACACACATTGATCATTTTTATGTCAAATAATTGAAATTTCTAATATTGAAGTGATTTGTACTAATGAGGTTTTCATGTATTTCTTGCCTCTCTTATCGCGGGGTAAAAATTCAGCCGTCACTTCTGCGTGTGATAGTTTATATTGGATTTCATATCCAATATTGGATCGCTCACATTCCGCCGCGGGTAGGCTTGCATCCAATGATGGACGGGTCACATCAGTCGGATTAAACTAATAATAAATAGGAATCAAACCAGGAAATTTGCTGCTAGAAAAACTGCCTATTGGGTGATTTTAGAAGCTAGGCTCCGTTCAAATGAACAAATACTTTTGTTTTTGTTTACCGTCACAAGGAAATGAAGAAACACTTTCGGATGCTACTAAATCTACCAGAACTACAGCCTGCAAATCTACTCCATGAAATATGAAGAAAAGAAGTACGCGAACATACCTGTTAAGATGGATATGAATATCCGGAAAGGAGTAGATAAGGTAGAATTATCGCATCGAAAATAAGAATTAAATGTACAAAATAAGTAATAAGATTCAGATTCACGACTGGGACCATGGTAATATCGGTTGGAGCGGTGCGGCCAAACTGCACTTAGAACCACTAATAAAAGCTCGAAAACGGAAGCGAAAGTTATAAACAGAAAACCGTGTCGCTGGCCATCCAATTTACTCTTTAATGACTTTGAGGTACTTGATATCAGGCACCTTTACATAAAAGCGATTGTCGATTATTTTCACCACGACACAGCTCGGCATTGCAGCCGAGACCACAATCAGGTCCACCAGAAAAAAACAGACCCAGAAGCAAATTCGGACGAACACAAGGTTTACCTAGAGAAATTGTGGGTTTCTGGCCTCTCGGATGTACGATGCTTTCCTTGGGACACTCACCTATGGTCAGAGGCTGAGAAGCAGTACCGCTTTTAAAACTGAGGTCACAAAATGGTTACGACTTTAAGTTATCTCAACATTGTCAATTTTTATTTTGGATTAAAATAAATGAAAAAATATATAATAATGTACATTACAAAGCTATCGCTGAAATCAATAAGGCAGTTATATTGGAGGATTCATTCTTATTGTCCTCAGCACCTAGAGAAAAAGTAGCCGAGTTTTCGCCTTCAGCAACAAAAAATTTAGTTTAAATCATAGATTAAAATGTCTTGATCAGACACTCAAGTCTACTTGGGATCAAGAACAGATCTCTTTTCGACAAGCAAGTACTATATTTAAAGTAACTGCAAAAAGCCTTGGTCACGTCGTTTCAAAACGTCCGTATCTCCAGCTACCTTTTACTGAGAATCAATACAAGTAAAACGGCAAATAAAATCGAAGAGTCACTCTTAAAATCCTCCCCATTTGGTCTTTCACTAGGATAGTAAACTGTTGCCCTCTGTTGCCATTCGAGTGTCAAGACTCGAAGATAGACATGCAGTTTTAGTGACCGGATGGGCCAAGTACAGCAACACAAGGAGAGTTCATGAACGTTTTTAATATAGTGCTTTTGCCGGTATAAACTTAGAGAGTGATCAGTGACCACATGCGCTTCCGTGTTCAGCCAAGTACTGCATTTGCAATGTACGCTTTGTTCGTGCAACGGATCGGCCAAAATTAAAAATGGGCATGCGGTAATCGTTATGTGGGGTGTTTTCATTCGTTATTGGTCAGGGGGTGCTGGTGGGAGTTGGGTCGGCGGGGGGTTGTTTCGATGCCCGCGGCGACTCGCTTTGTTTTCTGCTCCGATTGTCTATTAGCGTGTGGAATTTAATTACGCTCATTTAATACACGCACTGATTGAACCCAAATGCACCAGATTATGGAGCGATGGAAAAGGCCATATCGCGTTCATCCGTATATCTATCCACGGATATAATGGATGTCTTTAGTGGATATCGTGTATCTATATAAGGATATCTCCATAAAAGCGCTATCTCCATAAATCTGCTAATGGCTCTCGTGTAATTGGGCAACTAAGATCCGCTCATTTATTCGTTCTTCGGTCGGCCCAACTCACAGTCCGGTAGCCTCGACGTAGAAGTTCGAGCCTGGTAAGGAAACTTGTTTCTCCTGACACTGAGTCGGCAGGTAGGCCAGTTCCCATCGGGTGATGTTCTTCGGGCGCAGTTTGCGCATCGCGCGTCGTCAGACAATCGACTTTCTACTCTGACGAATAACCGGGGGGTCTGGAAATGACCTAAGGTTTCCTATGAAGCGGGGGTGGTTTTTGACCTAATATCAGCTGCTCTTAAAACGACCACTTGGCTATGTGATCCCGCGTGAACAGTCGGGCAAAGGACGCCACGGTCCACTTGATAAATTTCAACTGAAGGACGGAGAAATCCGGCTAAATCTGGTAAAAAAAGCGTTATGTTGACCCGCTGGGTGCACTCCAGTGTCTCGTGGTAAGGCCGTGGTAAGGACCGTGACGTAGCTAGACGCTGGACTGTCTTCGTCTCCAAGTCTCTACGTTCATCCCAGGCTGAAAGACCGATAAATTACGTTATACCAGCCTGGGGCGACAGGTTCACCCGGTGTAGGCCATTCTTCGCTAAACATGATATTTAAGTTAAAATTAAGCAAGTCCACCAACGAGTGAATACTTGATTTGGACAGAGGCATTGCGCATTTCTGGCACCGCGTCTGTATAATTCCTTCTGTCCTTTCTTGGCGGAGGCTATTGTTCAATCAGTAGATTGAAAAAATATTTTAACAAGTGGCTCATGACGAAAAGTAAAAGTGATTGCGAAGAAATAGTATCTCACATCCTGACGTAGATATATTCTATACTTCATATGATATACATCGACTTGATTATATTAAAAACAAATTAATAGGATTAAAATAAATAATTGCATTTAAAATTAAAGGCTGTTATTATGATGAGCTATATACGCATAAATAGGAAACGTTTTAACATATTATTTTTAATGGCCAATTCACTTATATAAACGTACAAGTTTATATTGAATATTAGTCGGTCAGTTACATATTCATATAAATAAATCTCTTATAGTTTTGAGTATGAATGAGCCATCAGAATGAATGAAGTTAAAAAAAGATAAAAGTAAAGTCACTATGTTTCAAATACTACCTATGGTGTGATGACATCGAGACAAATGTCATCTAATCTGCTTTGGTTTGAAAAAATAATAAAATATTATTATTAATACTCTTATTTTTGCCAATACCCATTTATTTTATTGGATAATTTATAAAATAAAAAAATAAAAATAAATTTGTGTAATTATAAGCTATTTCGCAAAGAACGGAGTGAGCCAACATTTATATGGATGAACTGCCCCTGATCGAGTTGTCTCGCTCACCCAGTGTTAGACGCATCAGGTTATAGAAATGTAAGTACTTTGCTATTCCGAATTCAGAGGTTAAATGCGCAACACAATCCCGTATCCCTTTCCGTGTAACCTGTTTCCATTCATCACGGGTTATCACGTCGGGATCAGTGGCTGCTTTAACTGGATATAAGCAGCTTGCGCTCGGTTACGACGCGCTGTTACTACATTTAGGTAAATGGGCTATTAAAGAAATTTGTTTCCCTCGTATTGCGTCTGGTACCTGCCAACGACTTATTTCCTGTTTCACAGTGTTTGTCGGTTGGTCGTTTGTTTGAAGGTCCTCGGCGCTTTCGGAGTAGCATAGTGCGACCGGTTGAGTGTTTGTGTCGGTCGACCGGCGATTTGTCGCAGCCGTCTGCGGTTCCGCGCCCATACCACGGTATACCGAGAGATGAGAGCGCTTAGGACTCGCGGCGTAGCTCTCTTCAATTTTAATTTTGTTTTGAGAGAATCTACTGTCTGGTAAACTGCGACCATATTGAGGTGCAACAAAAATCAATACAAGATGAACAAAAATACTGCAATTTAGAAAGATATTTTTTTTTATAAAAATACAAAATTCTCATTATTATTATATCAAAATCTACAATCAAAAAGTAGTTATTTAACATTAGGAATATTAAAAATTTACAAGCATTATTTGGAAAAGACCCGAACTTAATTATTGTACAAAGCCAATAGACTTTATTACTTATTACTATTATTACTATTTTAAACATTATTAAGAAAGGTGAAATTTCTGGCTGGCGAACGTGCAGCGATCAGTGTGTATCACTCCTGCTTCCATTCAAAGATGTCTTATGTGATACTACTATGGGGTAAAGCAACCGATACCCATCGCGTTTTTGTGCTACAAAAGCAAGCCGTTAGGACAATTTTTGGTGTAAGCAGAGAAACACATTGCGCCCCTTTTTTTATTAAAGCCGGTATCCTTACCATTTCGTCCATGTACATATATCAGTGCCTTTTATACGCCAAAGAGAATGTTTTAAATTGCGAGCTTCACTCCACTCGGCAGAGCCATAATACGCGACATAAAAACAATGTGTTATTGCCTAAAGTACGCTTGACTAAATATCAAAAAACATTTTTATATATTAGTTTTAAATTGTTCAATGCTTTGCCATCATCGACGAAAAGACTTGAGATGGCAGCATATAAAATCTGCTTCAAAAATCAGTTAGTCAAACATGCCCTTTACAAACTGGACGACTTTTATGATATTGCGTCCACAATTGCTTGATTGAAAATAACCATATTATGACTATACTTTCGAACTAAGTTTTAGATTTTATTGACATTGTTTTTAATTACGCATGTTTCAGAATTTTTCTTTTTATGGTATTGATTATTATTTGTTTGATTATTTATTATTTTGTAAATTTGACTATTTTTAAGTAATCACCTCTGATTACAATTAATTTTTTTTCCGCGATAGAATCGGTGGTCCGCGATAGAATCGGTATACACCGTTTCACCGCTTCGTAAGGGAGAGGACCGCGCAAGCGACATCGAACTCGGAACCAATCAAGAGACCGGAGAAATCTGGTCACAATTGGTAGTTAGGGCGCGAGTGTCGCCCGCCAGGTAACATTACTGGCTATCTCGCGGCAAGGCGCTGGTCTCTAACGGGTTGTGGCGTAGCTAGATGGTGGACTGTTTTGTCCCAAGCTTCTACGCTCACTCCAGGGAGATAGAACGACTAATCGTTAAAACTTCCTGTGGTGACGGGCTCGCCCGCTGTAGTCGACCACCCAAGTTGTTAGTCAGAGTGCCCAATCGATTGGCTTATGCCGCACGGGGCGCAGACCGTCCAGGAGCGCCAGAAGATTGATTCCTAGGGGAAACTAACCATAAGGCCAGAGTCTTACCCAGGCTCGCACTTCATGCGTGGAGGCCGTCGGATGGGTGTTGACCCGTGAGTGTGACCAACCCTGGACAGAAAGGGTCTTCGTGGCCAACTCAGCAAGGGCCCCTTAACGCACGGGTGTTGACTCGTGCGTTTGGCCGACCCTACACATAGGTATGTCTTAGTGCCTAAACTGCAACAGGGCCGATTAGCTCTCATGCTCCAATGGGAAGCGCCGAACTCTAAAATGCGGCATACGCACATCCGAACGAACGGCGAACTCTAAAACGGGCCTTAGATTATTTATAATATTATTTGGTTGACAATGGCATAATAAAGTCGTTTTCATCCCACAATGAAATTGGCGATATAACGACGGGGTGTCTTTCTGCAGTGGCACGGTGAAATTCGCGAAATGACGTCACGTAAGCGCTATTTCGTGCAATTCTCAGCGGGGGACGTGCTTTACTACAGCAAAGCTGCGACACCCTGAATATTCAGTGACGAGGATACGGGGAACGCAGAGCGCTGCATGCATTGCGGAAGGAGCTAGGTGGAGCGAGATGGAGCGATCAGAATTGGCCCGTCTTACAGGCATGAATGAATGAATGAATAAACTGTATTGCGTCAGAGGTGGAATAACATAAAGCGTAGAATGCCTAACGACTTTCTGATTTGCATTCCTCATATAAGGATACTTGCCAAAGCGTTTGTTGCGATAAGTGTAACCCGTTAGCACAGTATATACTTTTTGTATGACATAGTATTTTATATTTACGTTTGCATACATTTGGTGTATATAAAAAAAACTTCAATAGATCATTAGTAGCATAAAATAAACTAAAATAGCTTAAAGAAGCTTGTAGGGGCTTTGTTTAAAAAATCTATGAAGAGACATGAATCTATGCAAAAGTAACCCTACTTTATTATCTCAACAATCCGCACACACACAACATCACTGACCACAACAATATAACTAGAGGTTGCGAGTCAGAAAAACATCTAATTAAAAAAAACCAAAACTAAATTTGCGCAAAGGCACTTTAGTTGTGTAGCTCCTAAACTCCACAATTACATTCAGGACAAGTTAAAACAATGCAAAAGCTTACATATGAAAAAGGGAAAACTTACTTTGGGGCTGTTTGAGACCGGCAGGGAAAACGTAGCTGAAACTACATATTACACATATCCTCGTTTAAAACGACAAGTTATCAATTTAATTTAATATTACAATTATGTATTACTAATAAATAAGTGTGTGTAAATGCAAATGTATGTAAATATTACATGTAAATGTATATATTTATATATAAATGAGAATAATATATGTATAATGTTTAATATCATATAAACATTTAAAATATTACTTGTTTATATCTTAATTTAAAAGAAAAGAATCTACCCTAGTACGGACATTAGCCTAGTTGGGTAGTTTTTAAGACATAATTTGTATACTACTTGCTCTTAAATAAAGCATTATTATTATTATTATTTATTACATTTAATTAATGTAGAAAGAACGCCCCCCCCCCTCCCCGCCGCCTCCACTCTTCCAATCGTCTCCAAGCTTTTTTTTTTTTTTTTAATTTATAACAACAAATCAACATTACAGTACACACCAATTCGTTGGGATGTAATATACTTACATATAAAAAGTTAAAGCATTAAAAATAGTAAGAGTAACAAAATACATTAAAAAAAAACAATCGGTCTTATTCAGAATAAATAGGTAGCGCAATGCCCATGCCTGTATGAGAATATAATAAATATGGCATCTGAAATTAAGCACCAAATCCAACTTGGGACAGGCAACGGGAACTCCCCATGAATGTAAAATTATAAAAGATTCTGCTACAAATTATATATGGAAAGATACCCAAAGAAAGACCCAATGTATGAAATAAGCCAGCGATTTTCAACCAGTGGTTCGCGACCCTCTGGGGAGTCGCGATGCGGGAGATCAAAAATAAAACTGGAGAATATTCTTGAATTCGCGTCTCCCATTTGGTCTCCGCAATATAGCGTGCACAAAGCCCAACTGGAGGGGATTCAAAGACGTTTCATCGGGTGCATAGCCCGACGCGAACATCTCGCCTTACCGTGATAGGCTACAGCATTTTAATATGCTGTCGCTTGAGGATCGGCGAACTGCTGCGGATATGACCGCACTACATGACATCGTCAATGGGACGCTGGATAGCCCATACATAGTTTCGAGCATCGCTCTGAAGGTGCCGCAACGTAAAACCCGATCCATACAGTTATTCGAGCCCCCGAGACGACATTCTAACTACACGAGCAATTCAATGCTTAACCGATTGCCACGTACGTATAACGATAAGTTCGCAGGGCTTGACATTTATAGTAGAAACAAAATTAGCTTCAAATCGGCAGTACGAACCGCCCTTGAAGCTGCAGCGACAACTGCCAGTAATTATTGATTTGTAATATGTATGTATAAATATAATATAACTTATATATGTATTCCCATTTACTTATTTTGAATTTATGTTGTATAAGTTTATATGTTTGCGGTTAATTCTACAACTTTTGAGGTCATTTGATTAATAAATATTTACGGATGTATTGTATTTTTTGTTTCATAATTCAGTTTGTAAAATATTTTTTAAATAATTTCGAACGGCGTAAGTTATAATCGGCATAAGAACATGTTTTTTTTAAGGATTATGTATCTAATTATAAGTTCATTCTGTTACTTACCTAAATAAATAAAATAAAATAAAAATTACAAAATTGTTATTTATATGAAATTCAAACATTTACAGCTCCAGAGGAGAAAAATATTTATTATTTCTTTTGCTATTTCTTTTAGGAAACCTAATGGTACACCCTAAATATCCTCAGGTTATTACCTATCTATTCGTACAAAAGAGTCATAAACTTTTTGACTCCCTGATGTACTGTATTTTATAGTTGTAACTTAGACGAATATTGTTTATTGACTATTACTTTTAATGTTGACTACATTTTAATATTTTTATTAACACTTTTTTAGGATCATTTTTAAATTTAATTTAGATATTCATTTATTTGAAATACTTTAGACTACTTTGGACTAATTCTTCAAAATGATATTTTATGATTTTTAAAATAACTATTAGGACCCAAAAAAAATCTTTTAGTTTTTTCTTTTTAATTATACCCCAACGTACCGGCCTAAGCCTAGTTAGGCGGCGTTGTCATTTACTAGGGGATGCCTGAGTGTGCTTAATTGACGTGTGCATTTTTTATATGAGTTTTGGAAGATTCCTAACATCCCTAGAAAACTTTTTGATTTATAATTTGACACTCGGATGTATTATTTTAACAATCAGAACTTGACAAAAATTGTAATTATTTTTGTTTGTTTTATCGATAGTTTTTTGATATTTAAAACCTTTTAAATGAAACTAGACCTTCATTAAGCTATTCGTATAATTTTAATACATTATTATACGACTCCCCAACAAAAAGGAGTGTATTGTGTTCAGAGTTCATCTATTTATGATTTCCGTTTCTTTATTCCACCATAACTTCTAAACGCTCAAACCGATTAAAAAGTATATGGTATTGTAAGAATCGTTATATCATCCCGAGTGTCCTAGTTGTCTAAACGTCTAAATCTTTAAATGTCAATAAATTTACATAAATATATTTTATTTAGTTTTAAATAAAAGGTCTGATTGAGTATATTCCGAAAATATATATGCATCTATATGGATAAATACATAAACCACAAATATGTCATAAAAAAACCGTAATAAAAATATAGGTATATAAATATAGTAGGTAGTTCACTTTTTGTAACAACAGTTGTGTTTTTTATGACTTATAATATATTTACTTGTTTTTATTATGTGATGTGTTATTTAGGGTTATAACCCTACTTAATCTATAGCATTGGACAAGATGCTAACATTTCCTGGTTCTTTAACTCTGATTGGGTTTAATTAAAATAAATAAATTTGATCTCTTCAAACTCGTATTAAAGAATTTCTTTCAGATTTTAGTCGTTACGCCGACTTCAAACTCGTTATCGTATGGCATTCTACCGCGTATTTACCGCACGGCAAGTTCTTGTTTGGCTAATCTACTTGTGGAGAGTGGAGTCGACCATCCCTTGAGATGTTTACTTGAGAGACGCAAGACTACTTAGCGGACCAACATCGCCAGGTAAACTCGCGTTAATAATACGTCGACGAACACTTAGCGATACGGATGCTTTGTTAATGCTGCGAAGCATTCTGAAACCACGTACTCCAAATGCACTTCTTCTTCCAGCAATGCAATTGTAATATTAGCCTTCTATTTTCCGAATTAAATGCTTCGTATTTTCTCGAAATTCGAGTCCTAAAATATATTCGCATAGAGCAAAATAAAGGACTAATAATACATTAGCGTCTCAGAAAAGTTTAGAGGCTCTAATAATGAAGTCTCAGGTTTTGAAGGCTTTACTAACAGTACCTTGTATATGTTCGTCGAATGTCAATCAGTGATCGAGCCCAACGCCAAGATGGCGAATGCTTTATACTTTGGGAATTGGATCATTACTAATGTAATACTGAAAAAGGAACTTTTGTTATGGCTAAATTAATTTGTCTGCACTTCGAAGCGTTGATAAAGAGTCTGTTCCTTTCACAACACTCAAAGAATGTTGATAAAATCCATGTGTCCTGTGTCCTGGATAAAAAAGTAATCGGTGATGCTTTCTATCCGGTCGTACATTTTTAGGTCGTCAGCGTAAAGATTATAGACCAATTCTTGAAACATAATCTAATCTAATGTGAATCTAGGAGAGAATATGCAGATCTTTAGAAGAAATTAACTCAACATTAGATCTAAATTCGTCCACGGCTACAGCTAGTTATGTAAATTTACTATAATATCTATTAGATGTGATTATATATTTTTTTTTTGTAATATTGTGAGTATTTATATTATATTTATTATTAATGTGATTATATAAGTATTTATTTATCGATATTAGTTGAGGGATATAAAAGCAAAGGCGCCACTGTCCATTTTAGACAAATTTGAACTATGAATGCAGAAATATTCTGTGTAAAATATTCTTTCAAATGTCAAAATTAGTTTGTATGCAATGTTCTATCAATCCCATACAAAACTCAAGTCAAAATTCATGTTTACATGCTAAATCGACACTGTCTACATTAAAGTGAGCAGCAAATGCGCCACTGTCCTTTCCGACCAATCACAGTCGTTCATTTGGTGGCGTGACAACATAATTTAAAAAATAAAGAAATAATACTAACTTCGAATGCTCTTTTATTTGCAGTCAGTACTTTTTTCTAACAATTATTTGCAAATTTGCTACTGTCCATTAACAATAAATGCAAGCTTGACACTGTCCATTATTGATATGCAAAACACCACTGTCCTGGCAAATTTTACTGAAAATATTAATTTCCTTTATTAAAATTCTTATTATCAATTTAAAATCAACATTTGTTTACATTCTCTTAAGATTAAATTAAACATTACCTCTGAATATACTTCAACATAATAGGAAAACGTTTTTTTTGTGTTTCTTGTTTTCAACGGGTTGAGGACAGTGGCGCCTTTGTTTTTATACCCCTTAGTTGTGATTATACTAATTATTCATATTTTTTAAAATTGTTTATTTAGTATCTTTGGTACGCAAAAAATACTGCAATAATACATTGATTATCCTAATATTTTTAAATTATTACTAATTGGAGTATAATATCTTATGCATACTCCGCATGCTTAATTAAACATTTCTTATCGTTCATCTCATGATTCACAAAATAAGTATCACTATAAAACTTAATATCCTAAAAATTATTAACAAAAAAATGTAAATAAGTTTACAGTGAATTCTGAAAAACAGTTAAATAGAAAAATATGAATTTGATGAAAAATATTGTCTGAAATAAAATAATAAAAATATACTGTAAATTATCAATTTATCTCATAATATGCTATCTATAATGAACCTAACTGTTAAGGGTCCCGTTAAAGGAAAGCTTTATGATTTATGGAATTGCTTTCCTTTTACTTTGGATTCATTTCTTTTGTTTAGCCTACGTTAATATTTAATCAGAAGATTATTGTTATCTTCTTATTTTTTGACATTTATAGTTGAGTTTTCCTTTTTGTTAACCAGCTCTCTGATAACATTACAAATTCTATTTATTATCTGTGATTACCTCATTATATTTTTGTTTTTTTGTTATTTATTTTGGAATTATGTTCAAATGGCATCGTTCTAATAAGTCTATACCTATATATTTATATGAACATACGTACAATATGAATGTAGTGAAAATATATTTACGCCTATGTACTAAAATATATGTAAATATTTTTAAAAATGTACGACTTGTGTAAACTGGATAGCGCATAATCTAACTATCGATTTTGTACGACCTACTAACATTATCCAATCAAAATTTATTTTGTTGTTACGTTTGGTGATATATGATGATATCTGTATATCTAAAGAGGTATGTATAACTTTTTCATAACTCTCGAAGATTTTTTTTTTTTTTATTAATTGTAATAATACAATATATAATAATTTGATGGAACTTTGACTAATAAAGCGGAAACTTTATCCAGAATATGTATATCTGTCGCCAAGTAAGGCTAACTTGGTTAAGTCAGTATCTACGGCGCTGAAATGCCGTGCTCCGAATTATTATAATATGAAGACGGTCGTGTTTGCGGATTATCTAGCTTTTGAATCCGCAAATCCGCAAATCCCTTCACCAACTTATCCAATTATTTCGACACGTGAACGACTCTTATCCGCTAGAGCGAAGTTCCTTCACTTGTCTGCATGCGAATATGCAGGCGGATCATGTGTGCAAAATGTCATTGAAAATGTAATCATTCTGTAAAGTTGGCTGATTAAGTAAACTATTCACAATGCTAGTTTTCTTTAATTCAACGTTTATTCATTGATAGGATGAAACGGAAGGGTCGCGGAAGCTATCTTTTATTCGCTTAGTCCGGTGGGAAAATCGTCGATGAGCACCCTTCGCGACTTATGCTTCCGTAAGCCTCGCAAAGATAAACTGAATTCGACTTGGGTGAATGCCGACTGACTCCAGCGGAAGAGTGTTAAGTGGGACTCTAAGATGTAAGGAAATTCGCCCCGAGTAACGTCGCAGCAATATACAATTTTACGATCTGCTGAATATTCGTCGAAAACTTATATTTATCGTCACGTCTTCTGTAAGACGTCGGAGTCGTCTTAATATATATAATGCGTTCTTGTGGATATAACCGTTAGTTAGAGACTCGCATAAACACATAATCCCTGCAGAAACGCGCAATAAGAATTCTAAATAACATGGACAGCTTTCAATCGTGTCGTGGATCATTCAGGAATCAAAATATACTCACCCTGCCATCACTATATTTATTTGAGTGCATCAAACTAGTAGCTAAAGACATATCTAAATTTAAGAAACCTGTAGAAGTACATAATCACTTCACTAGGTCGAGGAACAATCTACTATTACCTCGTCCGAACCTAGAAATTTTACGCAGAGACCCTAACTACGTGGGAATGTCCTTTTTTAATAAACTGCCACAAAACCTAAAAGACCTAATATGTAGGGAAAAGAAAATATTAGTTTTCTATTCAGAAGTCAGAAAGCTACTAATTTATAAGGAATTATATGACATAAATGAATTTTAATTATATTTTAATTTTAATAATCTTTAATAATCGTTTTAATGACAAAAATGAATTTTAATAATTAATAATAATGAATTTTAATAATAATCTTCTAGACTATAAATACCACTTGTTCAAGTTTGCGTATATAATCTAACAAACATGACTTCCATCTATATTTTTTATCTACAAATTGAACTCTGTCTCTATCGTTATTAATTTATATCTGTATATGACGTGTATAATTTACGAAGTGAACTTTAGAACTGAACGGAAATGAAATCACGAAGGAATTAAATTGTAAATAATATTAAATGTACCTAACACCTAGTTTTAGTTTCGACAATCTGTAAAGATGTTTTGAAATAAATGAATTGAATTGAATTGAATTGAAGTATCTTTGTACATTTGAAGACTGAAATAATGTTTACCTTGTACTTTGTAATGGTGTATCAATGAGTAATGGTGTACCTATTAATGCAATTTGGGCGATCCAGAAAGAAAGGTGTTCTGAAGAAAGCCTATTTACAATATATTAAATTTCAGCTGTTAGTTTCTCGAGGTACAAGACCCAACTCACTTCTGGCAGTCAGCTTGATTAACCGCCATTGAAACAATATAGTACAAATTATTCCTGGTATCACTTTAGATAAAAAGCTACAATGGGGCCCACACATTAAGAAATTGGCCGACAGGCTAAGTTCTGCGGCATATGCTGTAAAAAATTTCGTAATTTAACAGATATAGACACCAAGAGGCTGGTTTACTTCAACTATTTTCACAGCTTGATGTCGTATAGCATCTTGCTGTGGGGTCATGCTGCTGACACTGATAAAATATTTATACTACAGAAACGAGCCATCCGCGCTATTTATAAATTAGGTACTAGACAGTCGTTACGCGGAAAATTTAAAGAAATAAATATTTTGACACCTGCATCTCATTACAACTATGAAAACTTAATCTATGTGCATAAAAATAAAGAACTGTTTTTAAAAAACTCTGATAGGCATGGTGTCAATACTAGAAATAAAAATAAACTTGCTGACCATAAAAGTCGACTCTCCAAAACCACAAAATCATTCAAAGGGCAATGTATACGCTTCTACAATAAAGTTCCAGATAACATGCAAAATGTATCTGTGATACAATTTAAGTCATTTATTAAAAAGAAGCTGTACTCAAAGGGCTACTATAAAATAAATGATTATCTAGACGACAAAGACCCTTGGAAATAAAATGGTTACCTCGATGATTTATATCACATTATATGTCACAATAATTTGTTATAATGTCACAATAATTTAATTTTTATATCATTTATGTATGTTTGTCTGCATTATTGACGTCTAAAAGTTACGATTTAGTACTATTTTGAATAAAAAACTTATGATTATCTAGAAGATCAACGCACTTTGGCTGATATACAGTTACTTAAAGTAATCCACAATACTAATCCATAATAGACAGTCTATATATTGTTGAAAACCGCGAATGGTTCGCAATTCAGGCCAACGCAAACTACGGGAAAACTTTATCGCTTACAGGATGATACGTTCAGGTGATTCATACGATTCCCATTTCTCCGCCATAAACATTTTAATCTTAATCAACCGATACTCGTCAACGAATTATTCTAATTAATTGAACCTAATGACCTTGCTAGTACCTAAAAGAATGTCCATGCATAATATAATATACACATGGGAAATACAAACAAACACACAACCATCTACAATAAACATATTCATATATCTAACTCATTTACATATGTACAACAAAACATTACCTACGATAAATATCTATATGAATATATTTACTATAAGTAGTATCTGAATTTTATTTATATATCGATAAACCATCGGCTCCTCCTTTCTTCTAATAATTTCCATTTCTCTGCCTTTCTCGGAGTAATTTTTATTTAAAAACTGAATATTTAATTTTTATTTGTAATTTTTAGTTCAAATTTGCTTTTATTTTTTAAAGCTGTAACTATAGCAGGACATGATTATCGGCCGAACGTTTGTTTCTGTATAAGTACCTATGCATAACACGCTTGATTATGGTACGCGCTGTATGTTTTCCGAATCTATGAATAAATAAATTAAATATTTTGAAAAACCTCCTTCTCTATGATTTATTTTTGCTATAACAATAGGTTTACTAATTTTTCAAAGCATTTTTTTAAAAATGCTTTAATAATATTTTATTGGTTTTATTTGCTTTAACTGCTGTTATTTTAACAAAATGTTTATATGTTTTTTTATTGAATAAAATATTTTGCAATGTCAACACTCTATAACTTCTTTCAGCCACGTATTTCATCTTAGCTTGTATAAAATGAAATGTTACACTTGTAACATGCTTTCGTTTGGCATATCGCCAAGTGTGTACCAAATTACTCATTGTCTTTTGTGGATTGGAATTATAATAACATTACGTTTCCTTAAACTTCACTTCAAATAGATGTCCATGTAATGCTAATATGAAAATACACTAGTTAATTTAGGTTTAAGCTGCGTTAAAATGACCTGCGTTTATGAATTATTTTATTAATAGTTTCATCTTATTTTTAAATAAATCGTTTTAATTTCAAGATAATCAATTTCTATAATATGTTCTCTTATTTTAGGTGATTACTGGATTTAAATAGGAGAATAAATGTTTTTAAAATATCTAAACATTTTTAATTAAAGATAATTTTCAGTGGCTGTCTCGAGATTGCTTCAATTTAATTTAAATGCTGTCAGAATGGTGTTACAAAGGTCTCTCCCTTCCCATAGATCAAAGAGGCTTGAAGAAACATTATGGCGCCTCCGCAATACGACCAGATAAAATAGGACTGCCTCGCCGAAAGGCTTAATTGAGGAAGTCAGTTTAAATTCGCGCTCACAAAGGGTGTGCGGTCAAACGCCATCAACAAGATATTTTCAACTCGCGCCCCTCCCGAAAACGCGCACAACTTTGTTGCGGTCGGGCCGATAACCCAAACGAATTAGGCCCATCGAACCCCGTGAAAGGCCTGCGCCTGGGGAGAAACGGACCTGACTACGGCGCGGTCAGTGAGATGCCTCCATTCGTTCATCTCGCTCGCACATCCAACTTCTAGATTAGGAAGCCGCATAGTCACTAGAGCGACGGTCACATGCGGTCGCGTCGCGCGGTCCCGGCTGAGCGGGAAGCTTGAGCTCGACACACACTGCAGGGAAGATTGAAAATCAGCCGAATGAAATCCGGAGATCCGAGAATACTAACGAGAACCCCTGCGCAAAGCTAGCAGAAGACGTCCAGGGTTAGTGTTCGTTTGATCGCAAAGTGAGAAGCCCCAGATCCCAGACCCTCGGAGCGGAACAATCCATCTGAGTAATTCTCCAGAACTACGAAGCTGTGCATATGCTCTGCAGTTGCATATCGTCGCTTAAAATTTAACATAACGTAACTCATTTTTTGTAACTTTTCAGGAGAGACAAAAAACATATTTTTTCTTTAATAGCGAAACAGGGTTGAAATTTTTAAAGCAGATATATTTAAATTAATTTTTTTTCTTTTACTTTAAATTAAATCTTTAACTTTAAAAATGATTTAAAATAAAATTATGATAATATTTATATAGTTAGTTATTTTTATTTATTATTTTTAGTTACATAACAAATTTAAGTTACATAACAAATTTACATTTATGTTACATAACAATTACATTTACATTTATGTTACATAACAAATTTAAAATTTCAATTTAAAATTTTATCGAGTCACGTAGTGTTTACCAAATACAAAAATGTTACTAAATATGGCGTCTGACTGACATGATTGACATGACTGTGTTGACATGATTATTGTGAGAATTAGATTTACGCAGTGTTACTAAAGTACAAATAAACTGCTCTGATTGGTAAGAAATACTGTGTTTTCAGTGGCGAATTTTATGAGATACGCTATGTTAAATCTTAAGGGACGATACCTTCCTTATACATTTTTTTTTGTGGTGGCTTTTCTGAGGTCTCTATGAGCCTTGTAACACTGCCGCAATTGCTGATCTATTGTGTTCGCCACCTACTATAGTTCTGTGCTAAGCCTCGTGCTATTTAAGAACCGCAACAGGCTTTTGGCGCCAGATTGTTTTACCACCTCAGGTTAAAGGTAATGACAATCCAAGTGAGTCTATATTTTACGCAACAGCGGGCCACACTCGCACATGAAGTGCAGGGGTTTCCTCTGCCCCTTGGCAGAACCTGCACAGTTTCGTGTCCTTGAGGTTGTACATGTGTTTGTTCAAGCCACGATGCCCCGCGAGCGCCCTCACCAGTATGCTTAGATTGCTCCTATTTAGCGATAAGGCCTCACGGGCAGTCTTACGGTCGTAAGCCTTAATTAGCGCTTTGGACTGATTCAACCCTGGCGTGTTGTCCCACTGGTTGACGGATTGTTATAACTTATTTTTTGAGCATTAGTTGCCGCAGCCACCGCTCCTCCGCGAGCCCCACCGCGAAGCGCCTCACCTCCACGCCCAGCGCCGAGGAAGACGCAGGCGAAGTCTCAGCCTGCCGCCGCCCCTACGGAGCCCTTGTCGTGGAGGAAAAAGCCGGCGCCTCCGGCAACTCCACAGCAGCCAGCTGTGGAGAGGAAGAACCGGCGACGCCGCTCGAAGCCACTGCAGCAGCAGTCAACAGGGCCCCATCCGCAGCAGGAGGAGGGGATGGAGGTCGAGGCGACCGCCCAGTCCACCAGCTTCCAAACGCCCACAGCAACCACAGAGTCCGCATGCACGCAAACGGACGAAGAAAGTGCGACTACACCACCATCACAACCCCAGCCAGAAAAACCAGAATATCCAGAATACCTGGATGAGATGCGCTGCCAAATCGGCACGAAGGAGGAGAACGCCATGCTGCTGAATGCGTGCCTTCAAACAGACCTACCTCGTGCCTAGAGAGTAGTATACATATTGAAGTCTGCCTCAGGGTGAATAGCCCTGAGACGCCATACTCATGAAAGCCGGGCCTATGGGCCCGATTCAAGAGCCCACGAAAAGGCAAAAGGCCTAGTGGTAGACGTCACAGGCCGTTCTAAATGGCCTGTCGACTGATTTCGTTGATTCTAAGGACATCGTCAAAGAATAGCCACGGAAAGCCCCTGTTAATTTAGGCGGTAGTGGAGTTCAGAAAAAGTCAAACTTTCGACAATGAATAAACCCGACCAAAAAAAATACAGTTATTAGTGCATAATAAAAAGATAACCGCAAGGACGGCATTTTTATTAGGATGCCTCGGCATGGAGTGGCGGATGCCTGGAGTGCCTTTTCAGCCGCCCAACAATGCCTTCGCAAATGAGAAAAGTTTTAATATATGCGCAACTGAACCGCCTCATGATTTTAACCCTACTATAGAGGAGCTCACTCTACATGAAGCGCGTAAACATACCGCCACTTCATAAGGGGAACTTACGGAATGGACAGTTTGACTATCGATAATCGCCAATAAGGCCCGTTTGCTAAAAGCGATGGATTCCAATGGGTAAGAGATTCAGAAAACTGTTGGTGTTCTATATTTATTTATAACCTCGATATATTCATTCATGATTTTCGTAGTACGACTTAAATTATGCTTTTCATGGTATATTCAAACAATATGATGCGGGTGCGAGAATAAGCATTTATGCTGTTTTATGTGGTAATCAACCAAAATCGCAGTAGTAAATATTTAATAATAATAAATATTTTTGACAACTCTTAATCAAATGTTTTTAACATAACGGCAGGCCTATCGAAGTATAGTACGAAACTTCTTTTTTACCGACGATAATGTTGTTTGATATCACTGTATCTCAAAGTAAGTTGGCTTCAGGTGATAAACTGGGATGACTCTTAATCCAGAAGTAGGTTTTTTTTAAAATTAAGAATTAATTACATTAAACATTGTTTTTGCTTACAGAAATAACAGCAACCGCATGGCAAAACTTTAACCTTTTGCTTAGTTGATTCTGTCACCCAACTGGGACTAGCCGGTTTTAGGGTAGTCAAGGCTCTAATATTACAAAAAAAAATTTAAAATTTTAGTAAAATGCTCATAATACTAAATTGCCTTATAATGTGGTCTTCAAAAAAAAACAAATCGCAATTCTATTGTAAAATCGGCAATAAAGGGATCCTAACGTTTCGTAAATAGAGTGTGATAAATAAAATAGACGTAAAACTAAAATAAAGTTATAAGAAATAAAAAACAAATATCGTAAGAAAATAAAAAAAATAATTTATTATACGGTGAGTAATATAAAATTTAATATAATATTACCTAGTAAAAATAAGTAGAAATCATTTTCAAAACATTGTACAAAAACATAATTAAAAATAAAATACGTGTGGCAGTCGGGGACTGCCGCGGTAAAGCTATTGCATAGCATTTTTAACAACTTATGCAATTATAATTATTTATTTATTTTATATATTTTATTTTTTCTGATATCAGATAACTGCGCTCTATCGGAAAACGTTGAAATTATTCCTAATCATTTGCGGCTGCGGAAGCAAATGATTCGGAATAATTTAAACGTCTTCCGATAGAGCGCCGCGCACAAATTTTTTATTCGGTAAAGCAAAAAAAACGGATTATTCGAAAATATTCGTAGATAGAAAGATAGATAATTAAATTATCTTTAAAATGGTGCAGGTTTCATAATAATACGCCAGATAGTATTTGCGTAGTAGTCGTTTTTGCGTTCGGTTTGACCTAATTTCACAAATTAATTACACTATGTAATATAAACAAAATCTAAAATATTCAAAGCTATGAATATTAGGAAAATGTTCTTGTTTAACATATATTTTTTTCGAATCGTAAGCAGTACTCGTTTAGACGTAATTATCAGTTTAAAATTATTAATTTTCGTTAAAAAATTTCTTCATTTGGTCGCCGCGCTGGCCTAGGCCCGCGATAAAAGCTATGCAATAGCTTAAAAATTGTTAGTTAATTAGTTCAATGATAAAATATAATCAACATACATCAACAACATCATATATTTGAAATATAATCATAATGTGTGTTGTATCACATTATAATTTCTAACATTTCATGTATGGTTTGTCTGACATGACTAACCATTACTTTATTGTATTTTTAAATATGCTAATATCAGATTCATTTTTATTTCCATATTTATCATATTGTAATGAAAGGGTAATGTCTTTGTCCAAATAATATTTTCATCCTAGGAATTACTAATTTATTTTCTAAAACCTGTCTCGTTGGTGTTTGGTTCTGAATTATTACGAAATATGAATTATTTTCCAAATATAGCTTTAAGAGGAAATATTTTAGAAAATGTTAAGAGGGGAGTTCTTAGAAAAAGTATGAAATGGATTGTTGTTAGCATTCGTAAGGGGAGGGGCGGGGGGGGGGGGCGAGGACAGTTTAAGCATTCACCCTTGTGCCTTGGTGTCTGTTTGGGGAACATGCATTCGGGAGCTAGCCTAGTGGTAGCATTCTAAAACTATCAGCATTCTAGGGCAAGCTGTTACCAGAATCGTGGTATCTGCAAGGCACCAGTATCCTGCTGTTATCCTCATACCAGTATCCTGGTGCTAGCATCCTGGTGGCAGACTTATGTCAGTATTTTGATGTGAGTCCGGTACCAGCAACCTAGTGCTAACCTGGTACTTGCATTCTCGAAATAGCCTGGTAGCATTCTCCTAGTGCTCACCTGGTGCATGCATCCTCGAAATAGCCTGGTGGTAATATCCTGGTGGCAGACTGGTAACAGCATCGGTGGCATCAAACAAAGGCAAACCCAATGGCAGCTTCCTGGTATAAGTCTAGTACCAGCATCTTTGTGTCTTCATCCTGGTATTACCCTGGTATCAGAATCCTTGTGGATGCATCCTGGTAGCCTTGCCGTATTCTGGCTCAAATCTGGTGACAGCCAGTTTTGCCCTTGGTAACCTCTGATACCCTGAACCCTCCCTCACCCCCCCCCCCCCTCTCCTCTGCTCCCAGTAGTCGCCGGAATTTGATTGATTACATTTCTATTACAATATATATTAAAAAACGACTGCTTTCATAAAATGGTACCTATCAGTTAGACCTATTTAAACGTACATCCTATTGTTTACCGGGCAAACCGACAGTTTTACAAAAATCGATACCGATAGTTATCTGTCGTTTTTGAAAACGGGCTAAGCCCCTTGCTGATATTGCGAGTGATCCTCTCACACACAGGAAGGTATGGATAGAACAATCGAAACCTTACAATTATCGAAATTGGATCGATGATATCGTTACGAAATCAGGAAGATGGAATAATGGCGACGAGGATAATAACAGGATTTGGCAAATTGCCCCCCACTAGAACACACTTTAAATCGAATTAGCGCAATAGGGCTTGATTAAATGATTCTAAGAATGAAGAGCAAAACATAGGAACATAATTCATCAGGACGTCGATTGTTGTGAAATCGAGATGTGTTAAATATTATACATGTAATGGCCCTTAAGTACCATTACATACGATCAACAAATACATCGAATTCCAGTGAAATACACTGACACAATTCAGCTATTATTTTAACCCACGCAGCGATGAATCAGCACGATGAAATTTACTCAGCACTTTTACTCAGAATATTTCGGATTGCATCATTTCCCGGGCCTATATAAACCGACGAAAAAGCAACCAAAGTATCATTCCCCGAGTGATCACCTTCCCCCAAGGTTGCAACGGCATACCCGGCACTCTCTCTCACGAGTTAGGTCAACGGGTCCGGCTCCTTGGTTTCCTTTCCTTATCTTTCCCAGGCCTCGCGACTGGGCAAGAATCCTTCATCCACTATTCCCATAAAATCTCCGTCGCGCAACCCTCGCGTCTCGATAAACCTATTCGAGCACTCGTTACTCACTGGCAAATACGTTCCTCTAATTGTTAAATTCACTTCAAATCGGTCGAGGTATCCTTACAATCAGTACACTCGCGACAACGTAAACTACTCGGGAAGCGTTATAACTGGCAATATCAAACTTTCAATTATTAAATACTTTCTACTTCATTCAAAACCGCCTTTCAATACGGAGATAACTCGTAAGTTGATACCACCCCTCACACAGCACAACTTGAAGTTTAGTGAGGGGTGGTCCCTCACATATATATTTAAATTAGGCGACAGTTGCTTTGCGGGCAACTAAGCCATCGCCATTGATTGATCAGCCTCTAATTAGCTGTTATAACCATGTGCGCCCCCCTCTTAGCATGCGGCTTAAGGGGACAGTTGCTGTAACTCTACCTCGCACTAATTGCAAGAGACACTAAGTTACTCAGGCTCCAATACCAAGCCACCCCACACCTAACACTGCCGCCACAATGTGTATTCACCAAGAGATAATGGAAAACATTGACCTAGCAATCAACAATGTAGAAATTTAAAAGGTTTATTACAGTGTATTCTTACTTTGGAGTTGCCAACTACTCCGGGCGAACCCGCCACCCCAGGAAGCTATAACGATATTAGATCATTCTTTCATCCATCAGGCGTAGAGACTAGGAACAAAGCAGTCTGCCGTCTAACTACGCCAAAATGCCTGTAAAAGTCCAACGCCTTACCACGTGGCGCTGGGAAGTAAACCCAGCAAGACCACTACCAGATTATCCGTCCGCCAATCTGGTCGCAGATTCAAAGTCGCTTGCGCAGCCTCTTCCTGATGTTAGCGGTAATTCAGTTCGAATTTATCGCGTATCGCGGCGCCCTTTTCCAGCGTTTCACAGGCGGTCGGGTACCCAACGGGTCGTTTTAAGAGCAGCTGACATCAACGAGCATCCCCCCCCCCCCCCCTGCTTAGGAAACGTATAAGACCATTTACAGACTGCCCCTCCCGGGTCAACACCTCCGACGGCCTCCACGCATGAAGTGCGAGCCTGGGTAGTACTCTGACCCTATGGTTAGTTTCCCCTGGGAATCAACCATCTGGCGCTCCTGGACGGTCTGCGCACCGTGCGGTGTAAGCCAATCGACTGTGCACTCTGACTAACACTCGGGGGAGCCTGGAAGCAGTACTGTTTCCTATAGAGCGGGGGTGGTTGCGGACCTTACGGTGACTGCTCTTGAAACGACCATCGGTTATCCGATCCTGGGTGAACAGCCGGGCAAAGGACGCAGTGGTCCGCGATAGATTCGCTAAACACCGTTTCACCGCTTCGTAAGGGAGAGGACCGCGCAAGCGACCTCGAACTCGTAACCAATCGAGAGACTGGAGTAATCTGGTCACAATTTGAAGTAAGGGCGTGAGTGTAAGCCCGCCGGGTAACACTCCTGGCTATCTCGCGGTTAAGGCGTTGGCCTCTTACGGGCTTGTGGCGGAGCTAGATGGTGGACTGTTTTGTTCAAGTCTTCTGCGCTCACTCCAGGGAGATAGAACGAGTAATCGTTCAAACTTCCTGAGGTGACGGGCTCGCCCGCTGTAGTCGACAACCCTAGTTGCCCCTCCCCGGTTATTCGCCGAAGGGTACATGATGTGAAAACTGACATGATGGCTGACGCCGCGTGATGTGAAAACCACCCAGCAGCGCCAGGAGTCTTCCCCTAAGAGGAGGCTACCGGTAGCGAATGGTTTCGTGCAGCTTGGGCCATAAGATCCATTTTGTTCTCGGATCGGCTCAACTTATGAATACAGAAGCATCCACGTGCGGAAGGCTCCGGGGGTAAGACTCTGACGTCTCAGGCCTCACAGCTGGTGGACCGATTTCTCCTGGTAGGATTGCATGCCGGCGCTACTGAACGGTTTGCGCACCGTTCGGCGACGCCAATCGGTTGTGCACTCTAACTAATTGCTGAAGGAGTCTGGAGACTATGGAAATATACTGTATTCTAAGCAGCGGGGATGGATGTTGACCTGCCGTCAACCACTCTTGAAATCACCATTAGGCTACCAGCCTGAAGTTAGAGCCGGGCAAAAGATGCCTTTGGTACACGATAGATTCAAACCGAATCACCGCTGAACATACGGTAGGTAAACGTTGCGCAAGTGACTTCGAACCTGTGAATATCGGGAGTACGGAGGAATCCTGAAGGTAAATTCCAGGCGGAGATATCCTTCCAAAACTGGTAGTTACTTTTCCCGGTGCCCCGCCGTAAGGCGTTGGCCTCTAACGGGCTTGTTGGCTGAACTATACAGTAGATTGTCTTGTCTCTACGTCTTCTACGCTTATCCCATGGCTGAAACAATGATTACATATCGTTATACCAGCCTGGGGTGACGGGTTCGCCCATTGTATTCAACACCGTCCTACTGAGGAGGCTACCGGATGGGAGTTGAACCGTGCGATGTGCTGACCCAAGGTAACCAGCTGGTGTGTTCTTACTTCTTAGCCGCCATTGTGTTCTTACTATAGATAATTTATGTAAGAAACAATCTCTAATATTTCGGTAGCCATTTGCCGGTGTTACAGTCCTACCAGAGTTTCTTTTATTTCGGCCTTTAAAAGCAGAATTACGCGCGTAAATTTACCGAACGTGTCCCCTCATAGAGTATTCATAGCCGTTATTTGCTTTATAAAGTGAAAGCCGACGTTACGCTGTTATTACCTCAAATTTATAAACAGCCTGCTGGAATACTAACCGGGCGGCGAGCGGAAAAGATAAAGGTACTAAAAGTGGGGCGTAGATTTTTGGCTATATGGAATTAGACGTATTTTGTTTTACAAATAACGTAATACTGTAAGTACTAGGTGGATATTTTAACGTCTCTCTCGCACCGGCATGGGGTCTCTCTCTCTCTCTCTCTCTCTCTCTCTCACACACACACACACACACACACACCCACACACACACACACTCTCACTCACTCATTCTCACTCACTCTCGCACACACACTCTCTATAAAAAAATAACAGGAACCGATTGGCAAAACGTTAACCTTATGCTATTTGATTTTGTCACCCAAATGGGAATAGCCCGTTCTAGGATGGACAGGGCTCTATTAATACAAAAAAATATGTAAAAGTTTTAGTATTTAAAAAAAAAACAAAATTGCCCTAAAATGAGGTACTAGCAGAACAAAATAAACTAATCGCACTTCTAATATAAAATCGGTAATAAATGGAACATAACAGTTCGTTAAATAGAGTGTGATAATTAAAGTAGACTTAAAACTTAAAGAATGAGAAAATAAAGAACGAGATGTCTCAGAAAGTAGTTCTAGAGTCTCTCAACTCTATATATATAGAAAGTATACTGAGGCGACCAAATGATAGACCCGTATTCGAGAATGCTGTGCACTTAAGGAGTATAAAATCTTAAGGGTTCTTACATCGCTAAACGGTTTACACACTCGCTGGATGAATCCTAATATTTTATAAGCGTTTGCAGTAGCATAGTTTTTTTTTCAATAATGCTTTTTTTAAGAGAAAGTAGTATAAAAATTATGTCCTAAAAACTACCCAACTAGGTTAATGCCCGCACTAGGGTAGATTCTTTTCTTTTACAATAAGATGCGCACGTAATTTTATACTTCAATTAAAATCTAGGTAATATTTTATATGTTTATAAAATATCATTCATATATTATATCATACTACATATATTATAGCATTATACATATATTATTTTCATTATATATAAATATATACATATACCTAATTGAAATATTTACATGCATTTCAATTTACATAGACGTATTTATCCCACTACTATTATAAACGCGAAAGTTTGTAAGAATGTATGTATGGATGTTTGTTACTCTTTCACGCAAAAACTACTGAATGGATTTTGATGAAACTTTACAATAATATAGCTTATACATCAGAATAATACATAGGCTATAATTTATGAAGATATATAGTTTTCTATCATCATTATCACAATTTTCCATCACCACGAGGGTGAAACCGCGGGGCGCAGCTAGTGAGTAATGTGATATATTTACATACACGTATTTATGAGATAACTTGTCGTTTTAAACGAGGATATGTGTAATAATTTCAGCTATCTTTTCCCTGCCGGTCTCAAACAGCCACAAAGTAAGTTTTCCCTTTATCATTTGTAAGCTTCTGCATTGTTTTAACTTATCCTAAAAGTAATTGTGGAGTTTAGGAGCTACACAACTAAAGTGCCTTTGCGCAAATTTAGTATTGTTTTTTTTTAATGAGATGTTTTGCTAACGCACAACCTCTAGTTAGAATGTTGTGGTCAGTGTTGTTGTGTATGTGTGTGTGTGTGTGTGCATTGTTGAGATAATAAAGTAGGGTCACTTTTGCATAAATCTGTCTAATGTCCAAAAGTCCCAGCTGTATAAATAGTTCGTTTGTTGGATATCGATGTGGCTTTCTGGACATGACCCTCAGGAGAGCTTTCTGCGGTTTAACAAGCTGATCTAACGCCGAATGTTTAGAACCCCCCCCCCCCCCCCCATCCCAATATTCCACAAGTATTCGTGCTTCGAGCTAGCGCGTAGTAGACGTTAATAAGGTTTCTTAAAGGTAGAACATTTTTAAGGGCCTGTGAGGGACCACCCCTCACAAGACTCCGAATTATTCGATGTGAGGTGGTGGTGTCAACTTACGAGTTATCCTCCGTTAAAGGCGGTTATGATGAAGCAGAAGATATTATTGATTGAATCGATTGAATATTGCCAGTTATAACGCTTGCCGAATTAACGAGTACCCGGATTACTTTATCGAGACGCGAGGGTTGCGCTACGGCGGTTATGTAGGAAAGTGGATGAGGATTGTATGTGTGCTCCTAGTATCTTTTACTGGGCACGGCACGAGTCTGTGGGATTGTGATGCTTCGAGACGCCTTGGTCCGCGATAGATTCGGTGCACTCCGTTTCACCGCTTCGTAAGGGAGAGGACCGCGCAAGCGACCTCGAACTCGGAACCAATCGAGAGACCGGAGAAATCTGGTCACAATTGAAAGTGAGGGCGCGAGTATCTCGAGCCCGCCGGGTTTATTCCTGGCTAACTCGCGGTAAGGCGTTGGACTCTCACGGGTTGTGACGTAGCTGGACGTAGAATTGTACTGTCCAAAGTCTTCTACGTTCACTGCAGGGCGACAGAACGACTAATCGTTAAAACGTCCTGTGGTGACGGGCTCGCCCGTTGTAGTCGACACCGCAAGATGATGCTTCGAGAGGTCTCCGTTCGCTCACCCCTCACGCGCCTACCCTTCCGGCACGCGTGAGGTTGTCGTTGCATGAGATCCTGGGCAGATAAAACGACCCACGTCGTTAGAACTGCCCAGGTGGTGGGCGGGGTTTTCAACCCTCCCCTGTCGCCGCGTAAATATTGAATGACGCTTCGAGATGCTTTTGGGAGCTAACGGGCCCATGTTGGGTTGGCCACAAAGACCCATGTGTCGGTCGGTCATCCTCACGGGTCAACACCCATCCGACGGCCTCCACGCACGGGGTGCGAACCTGGGTAGGACTCTGGCCCAGGTCAGTTTTCCCCTGGGAATCAAACCTCTGGCGCTCCTGGACGGTCTGCGCACCGTGCGGCGCAAGCCAATCGATCGTGCACTCCGACTAACATCTTGCGGTGTCAACTACAACGGGCGAGCCCGTCACTATAGGACGTTTTAACGATTTTTCGTTCTATCGCCCTGCAGTAAGCGTAGAAGACTTTGGACAATATAATCCAACGTCTAGCTACGTCACAACCCGCAAGAGACCAACGCCTTTACCGCGAGATGTTAGTCTGGAAGCTGTATTGTTTCCTATAAAGCGGGGGTGGTTGCGTACCTTACGGCGACTGCTCTTGAAATGACCATTGGCCATCCGATCCCGGTTCAGAGTCGGGCAAAGGACGCCATGGTCCGCGATAGATTCGGTATACACCGTTTTACCGCTTCGTAAGGGAGAGGATTGCGCAAGAGGATGACATCGAGACAAATGTCATCTAATCTGCTTTGGTTTGAAAAAATAATAAAATATTATTATTTATACTCTTATTTTTGCCAATACCCATTTATTTTATTGGATAATTTATAAAATAAAAAATAAAAATAAAATTTGTGTAATTATAAGCTTTTTCGCAAAGAACGGAGTGAGCCAACATTTATATGGATGAACTGCCCTGATCGAGTTGTCTCGCTCACCCAGTGTTAGACGCATCAGGTTTTAGAAATGTAAGTACTTTGCTATTCCGAATTCAGAGGTTAAATGCGCAGCACAATCCCGTATCCCTTTCTGTGTAACCTGTTTCCATTCATCACGGGTTATCACGTCGGGATCAGTGGCTGCTTTAACTGGATATAAGCAGCTTGCGCTCGGTTACGACGCGCTGTTACTACGTTTAGGTAAATGGGCTATTAAAGAAATTTGTTTCCCTCGTATTGCGTCTGGTACCTGCCAACGACTTATTAAGGCCTGTTTCACAGTGTTTGTCGGTTGGTCGTTTGTTTGAAGGTCCTCGGCGCTTTCGGAGTAGCATAGTGCGACCGGTTGAGTGTTGTGTCGGTCGACCGGCGATTTGTCGCAGCCGTCTGCGGTTCCGCGCCCATACCACGGTATACCGAGAGATGAGAGCCCTTAGGACTCGCGGCGTAGCTCTCTTCAATTTTAATTTTGTTTTGAGAGAATCTACTGTCTGGTACACTGCGACCATATTGAGGTGCAACAAAAATCAATACAAGATGAACAAAAATACTGCAATTTAGGAAGATATTTTTTTTTATAAAAATACAAAATTCTCATTATTATTATATCAAAATCTACAATCAAAAAGTAGTTATTTAACATTAGGAATATCAAAAATTTACAAGCATTATTTGGAAAAGACCCGAACTTAATTATTGTACAAAGCCAATAGACTTTATTACTTATTACTATTATTACTATTTTACACATTATTACTATTACGTAAATATTATCCCCATATATATCGTATATGGGGATAATATAACCAGGTCCACCGAGCGGCTTGCGCCGCTCGGTGCGCAGACCGTCCAGGAGCGCCAGAGGTTTGATTCCCAGGGGAGACTGGTTGACCCAGTGTCCTACCCAGGTTCGCAACCCATGCGTGGAGGCCATCGGATGGGTGTTGACCCGTGAGTGTGACCGACCCTGAACACATGGGTCATCGTGGCCACCTCATCATGGGCCCGTTATCTCCCTAACAGTCGGGGGACTAACAGTCGGGGGAGTCTGGAAGCTGTACTGTTTCCTATAGAGCGGGGGTGGTTGCGGACCTTACGGCGACTGCTCTTGAAATGACCATCGGCCATCTGATCCTGGGTGAAAGCCGGGCAAAGGACGCCGTGGTCCGCGATAGATTCGGTATACACCGTTTCACCGCTTCGTAAGGGAGAGGACCGCGTAAGCGACCTCGAACTCGGAACCAATCAAGAGACCGGAGAAATCTGGTCACAATCGGTAGTTAGGGCGCGAGTGTCACCCGCCAGGTAACATTACTGGCTATCTCGCGGTAAGGCGCTGGTCCCTAACGGGTTGTGGCGTAGCTAGATGGTGGACTGTTTTGTCCCAAGTCTTCTACGCTCACTCCAGGGAGATAGAACGACTAATCGTTAAAACTTCCTGTGGTGACGGGCTCGCCCGCTGTAGTCGACCACCCAAGTTGTTAGTCAGAGTGCCCAATCGATTGGCTTATGCCGCACGGGGCGCAGACCGTCCAGGAGCGCCAAAAGATTGATTCCTAGGGGAAACTAACCTTAAAAGGCCAGAATCTTACCCAGGCTCGCACTTCATGCGTGGAGGCCGTCGGATGGGTGTTGACCCGTGAGTGTGACCAACCCTGAACAGAAAGGATCTTCGTGGCCAACTCAGCAAGGGCCCCTTAACGCACGGGTGTTGACCCGTGCGTTTGGCCGACCCTACAGAAAAGTCTTAGTGCCCAAACTGCAACAGGGCCCATTAGCTCTCATGCTCCAATGGAGTGTGGTTAATTGATAGAGAAGCGCCGAACTCTGAAACGCGGCATACGCACATCCGAACGAACGGCGAACTCTAAAACGGGCCTTAGATTATTAAGAATATTATTTGGTTGACAATGGCATAATAAAATCGTTTTCATCCCACAATGAAATTGGCGATATAACGACGGGGTGTCTTTCTGCAGTGGCACGGTGAAATTCGCGAAATGACGTCACGTAAGCGCTATTTCGTGCAATTCTCAGCGGGGGACGTGCTTTACTACAGCAAAGCTGCGACACCCTGAATATTCAGTGACGAGGATACGGGGAACGCAGAGCGCTGCATGCATTGCGGAAGGAGCTAGGTGGAGCGAGATGGAGCGATCAGAATTGGCCCGTCTTACAGGCATGAATGAATGAATGAATAAACTGTATTGCGTCAGAGGTGGAATAACATAAAGCGTAGAATGCCTAACGACTTTCTGATTTGCATTCCTCATATAAGGATACTTGCCAAAGCGTTTGTTGCGATAAGTGTAACCCGTTAGCACAGTATATACTTTTTGTATGACATAGTATTTTATATTTACGTTTGCATACATTTGGTGTATATAAAAAAAACTTCAATAGATCATTAGTAGCATAAAATAAACTAAAATAGCTTAAAGAAGCTTGTAGGGGCTTTGTTTAAAAAATCTATGAAGAGACATGAATCTATGCAAAAGTAACCCTACTTTATTATCTCAACAATCCGCACACACACAACATCACTGACCACAACAATATAACTAGAGGTTGCGAGTCAGAAAAACATCTAATTAAAAAAAACCAAAACTAAATTTGCGCAAAGGCACTTTAGTTGTGTAGCTCCTAAACTCCACAATTACATTCAGGACAAGTTAAAACAATGCAAAAGCTTACATATGAAAAAGGGAAAACTTACTTTGGGGCTGTTTGAGACCGGCAGGGAAAACGTAGCTGAAACTACATATTACACATATCCTCGTTTAAAACGACAAGTTATCAATTTAATTTAATATTACAATTATGTATTACTAATAAATAAGTGTGTGTAAATGCAAATGTATGTAAATATTACATGTAAATGTATATATTTATATATAAATGAGAATAATATATGTATAATGTTTAATATCATATAAACATTTAAAATATTACTTGTTTATATCTTAATTTAAAAGAAAAGAATCTACCCTAGTACGGACATTAGCCTAGTTGGGTAGTTTTTAAGACATAATTTCTATACTACTTTCTCTTAAATAAAGCATTATTATTATTATTATTTATTACATTTAATTAATGTAAAAAGAACGCCCCCCCCCTCCCCGCCGCCTCCCCTCTTCCAATCGTCTCCAAGCTTATTTTATTTATTTTTATTTATTTATAACAACAAATCAACATTACAGTACACACCAATTCGTTGGGATGTAATATACATACATATAAAAAGTTAAAGCATTAAAAATAGTAAGAGTAACAAAATACATTTAAAAAAAACAACGGTCTTATTTAGAATAAATAGGTAGCGCAATGCCCATGCCTGTATGAGATGATAACAAATATGGCATCTGAAATTAAGCACCAAATCCTACTTGGGACAGGAAACGGGAACTCCCCATGAATGTAAAATTATAAAAGATTCTGCTACAAAATATTTATGGAAATATACCCAAAGAAAGACCCAATGTATGAAATAAGCCAGCGATTTTCAACCAGTGGTTCGCGACCCTCTGGGGGATCGCGATGCGGGAGATCAAATATTCTTGAATTCGCGTCTCCCATTTGGTCTCCGCAATATAGCGTGCACAAAGCCCAACTGGAGGGGATTCAAAGACGTTTCATCGGGTGCATAGCCCGACGCGAACATCTCGCCTTACCGTGATAGGCTACAGCATTTTAATATGCTGTCGCTTGAGGATCGGCGAACTGCTGCGGATATGACCGCACTACATGACATCGTCAATGGGACGCTGGATAGCCCATACATAGTTTCGAGTATCGCTCTGAAGGTGCCGCAACGTAAAACCCGATCCATACAGTTATTCGAGCCCCCGAGACGACATTCTAACTACACGAGCAATTCAATGCTTAACCGATTGCCACGTACGTATAACGATAAATTCGCAGGGCTTGACATTTATAGTAGAAACAAAATTAGCTTCAAATCGGCAGTACGAACCGCCCTTGAAGCTGCAGCGACAACTGCCAGTAATTATTGATTTGTAATATGTATGTATAAATATAATATAACTTATATATGTATTCCCATTTACTTATTTTGAATTTATGTTGTATAAGTTTATATGTTTGCGGTTAATTCTACAACTTTTGAGGTCATTTGATTAATAAATATTTACGGATGTATTGTATTTTTTGTTTCATAATTCAGTTTGTAAAATATTTTTTAAATAATTTCGAACGGCGTAAGTTATAATCGGCATAAGAACATGTTTTTTTTAAGGATTATGTATCTAATTATAAGTTCATTCTGTTACTTACCTAAATAAATAAAATAAAATAAAAATTACAAAATTGTTATTTATATGAAATTCAAACATTTACAGCTCCAGAGGAGAAAAATATTTATTATTTCTTTTGCTATTTCTTTTAGGAAACCTAATGGTACACCCTAAATATCCTCAGGTTATTACCTATCTATTCGTACAAAAGAGTCATAAACTTTTTGACTCCCTGATGTACTGTATTTTATAGTTGTAACTTAGACGAATATTGTTTATTGACTATTACTTTTAATGTTGACTACATTTTAATATTTTTATTAACACTTTTTTAGGATCATTTTAAAATTTAATTTAGATATTCATTTATTTGAAATACTTTAGACTACTTTGGACTAATTCTTCAAAATGATATTTTATGATTTTTAAAATAACTATTAGGACCCAAAAAAAATCTTTTAGTTTTTTCTTTTTAATTATACCCCAACGTACCGGCCTAAGCCTAGTTAGGCGGCGTTGTCATTTACTAGGGGATGCCTGAGTGTGCTTAATTGACGTGTGCATTTTTTATATGAGTTTTGGAAGATTCCTAACATCCCTAGAAAACTTTTTGATTTATAATTTGACACTCGGATGTATTATTTTAACAATCAGAACTTGACAAAAATTGTAATTATTTTTGTTTGTTTTATCGATAGTTTTTTGATATTTAAAACCTTTTAAATGAAACTAGACCTTCATTAAGCTATTCGTATAATTTTAATACATTATTATACGACTCCCCAACAAAAAGGAGTGTATTGTGTTCAGAGTTCATCTATTTATGATTTCCGTTTCTTTATTCCACCATAACTTCTAAACGCTCAAACCGATTAAAAAGTATATGGTATTGTAAGAATCGTTATATCATCCCGAGTGTCCTAGTTGTCTAAACGTCTAAATCTTTAAATGTCAATAAATTTACATAAATATATTTTATTTAGTTTTAAATAAAAGGTCTGATTGAGTATATTCCGAAAATATATATGCATCTATATGGATAAATACATAAACCACAAATATGTCATAAAAAAACCGTAATAAAAATATAGGTATATAAATATAGTAGGTAGTTCACTTTTTGTAACAACAGTTGTGTTTTTTATGACTTATAATATATTTACTTGTTTTTATTATGTGATGTGTTATTTAGGGTTATAACCCTACTTAATCTATAGCATTGGACAAGATGCTAACATTTCCTGGTTCTTTAACTCTGATTGGGTTTAATTAAAATAAATAAATTTGATCTCTTCAAACTCGTATTAAAGAATTTCTTTCAGATTTTAGTCGTTACGCCGACTTCAAACTCGTTATCGTATGGCATTCTACCGCGTATTTACCGCACGGCAAGTTCTTGTTTGGCTAATCTACTTGTGGAGAGTGGAGTCGACCATCCCTTGAGATGTTTACTTGAGAGACGCAAGACTACTTAGCGGACCAACATCGCCAGGTAAACTCGCGTTAATAATACGTCGACGAACACTTAGCGATACGGATGCTTTGTTAATGCTGCGAAGCATTCTGAAACCACGTACTCCAAATACACTTCTTCTTCCAGCAATGCAATTGTAATATTAGCCTTCTATTTTCCGAATTAAATACTTCGTATTTTCTCGAAATTCGAGTCCTAAAATATATTCGCATAGAGCAAAATAAAGGACTAATAATACATTAGCGTCTCAGAAAAGTTTAGAGGCTCTAATAATGAAGCCTCAGGTTTTGAAGGCTTTACTAACAGTACCTTGTATATGTTCGTCGAATGTCAATCAGTGATCGAGCCCAACGCCAAGATGGCGAATGCTTTATACTTTGGGAATTGGATCATTACTAATGTAATACTGCAAAAGGAACTTTTGTTATGGCTAAATTAATTTGTCTGCACTTCGAAGCGTTGATAAAGAGTCTGTTCCTTTCACAACACTCAAAGAATGTTGATAAAATCCATGTGTCCTGTGTCCTGGATAAAAAAGTAATCGGTGATGCTTTCTATCCGGTCGTACATTTTTAGGTCGTCAGCGTAAAGATTATAGACCAATTCTTGAAACATAATCTTATATTATTTAGATACACGTCGAAAGCGGGTGAGAAATCTAATGTGAATCTAGGAGAGAATATGCAGATCTTTAGAAGAAATTAACTCAACATTAGATCTAAATTCGTCCACGGCTACAGCTAGTTATGTAAATTTACTATAATATCTATTAGATGTGATTATATATATTTTTTTTGTAATATTGTGAGTATTTATATTATATTTATTATTAATGTGATTATATAAGTATTTATTTATCGATATTAGTTGAGGGATATAAAAGCAAAGGCGCCACTGTCCATTTTAGACTAATTTGAACTATGAATGCAGAAATATTCTGTGTAAAATATTCTTTCAAATGTCAAAATTAGTTTGTATGCAATGTTCTATCAATCCCATACAAAAATCAAGTCAAAATTCATGTTTACATGCAAAATCGACACTGTCTACATTAAAGTGAGCAGCAAATGTGCCACTGTCCTTTCCGACCAATCACAGTCGTTAATTTGGTGGCGTGACAACATAATTTAGAAAATAAAGAAATAATACTAATTTCGAATGCTCTTTTATTTGCAGTCAGTACTTTTTCTAACAATTATTTGCAAATTTGCTACTGTCCATTAACAATAAATGCAAGCTTGACACTGTCCATTATTGATATGCAAAATCACCACTGTCCTGGCAAATTTTACTGAAAATATTAATTTCCTTTATTAAAATTCTTATTATCAATTTAAAATCAACATTTGTTTACATTTGTTTAAATTAAACATTACCTCTGAATTTAATATACTTCAACATAATAGGGAAACGTTTTTTTGTGTTTTTGTTTTCAACGGGTTGAGGACAGTGGCGCCTTTGTTTGTATACCCCTTAGTTGTGATTATACTAATTATTCATATTTTAAAAAATTGTTTATTTAGTATATTTGGTACGCAAAAAATACTGCAATAATACATTGATTATGACTAATATGTTTATATTATTACTAATTGGAGTATAATATCTTATGCATACTCCGCATGCTTAATTAAAAATTTCGTATGTGCCGTTCATCTCATGTGAATAAAAAATGTGAATAAGTTTACAGTGAATTCTGAAAAACAGGTCAATAGAAAAATATGAATTTGATGAAAAATATTGTCTGAAATAAAATAATAAAAATATACTGTAAATTATCAATTTATCTCATAATATGCTATCTATAATGAACTTAACTGTTAAGGGTCCCGTTAAAGGAAAGCTTTATGATTTATGGAATTGTTTTCCTTTTACTTTGGATTCATTTCTTTTGTTCAGCCTACGTTAATATTTAATCAGAAGATTATTGTTATCTTCTTATTTTTTGACATTTATAGTTGAGTTTTCCTTTTTGTTAACCAGCTCTCTGATAACATTAGAAATTCTATTTATTATCTGTGATTACCTCATTATATTTTTGTTTTTTTGTTATTTATTTTGGAATTATGTTCAAATGGCATCGTTCTAATAAGTCTATACCTATATATTTATATGAACATACGTACAATATGAATGTAGTGAAAATATATTTACGCCTATGTACTAAAATATATGTAAATATTTTTAAAAATGTACGACTTGTGTAAACTGGATAGCGCATAATCTAACTATCGATTTTGTACGACCTACTAACATTATCCAATCAAAATTTATTTTGTTGTTACGTTTGGTGATATATGATGATATATATCTAAAGAGGTATGTATAACTTTTTCATAACTCTCGAAGATTTATGTTTTTTTTGATTATTAATTGTAATAATACAATATATAATAATTTGATGGAACTTTGACTAATAAAGCGGAAACTTTATCCAGAATATGTATATCTGTCGCCAAGTAAGGCTAACTTGGTTAAGTCAGTATCTACGGCGCTGAAATGCCGTGCTCCGAAATTATTATAATATGAAGACGGTCGTGTTTGCGGATTATCTAGCATTTGAATCCGCAAATCCGCAAATCCCTCCACCAACTTATCCAATTATTTCGACACGTGAACGACTCTTATCCACTAGAGCGAAGTTCCTTCACTTGTCTGCATGCGAATATGCAGGCAATTAGGATCATGTGTGCAAAATGCCATTGAAAATGTAACCATTCTGTAAAGTTGGCTGATTAAGTAAACTATTCACAATGCTAGTTTTCTTTAATTCAACGTTTATTCATTGATAGGATGAAACGGAAGGGTCGCGGAAGCTATCTTTTATTCGCTTAGTCCGGTGGGAAAATCGGCGATGAGCACCCTTCGCGACTTATGCTTCCGTAAGCCTCGCAAAGATAAACTGAATTCGACTTGGGTGAATGCCGACTGACTCCAGCGGAAGAGTGTTAAGTGGGACTCTAAGATGTAAGGAAATTCGCCCCGAGTAACGTCGCAGCAATATACAATTTTACGATCTGCTGAATATTCGTCGAAAACTTATATATCGTCACGTCTTCTGTAAGACGTCGGAGTCGTCTTAATATATATAATGCTTTCTTGTGGATATAACCGTTAGTTAGAGACTCGCATAAACACAGAAGTATCATTGTACATTTGAAGACTGAAATAATGTTTACCTTGTACTTTGTAATGGTGTATCAATGAGTAATGGTGTACCTATTAATGCAATTTGGGCGATCCAGAAAGAAAGGTGTTCTGAAGAAAGCCTATTTAAAATATATATCAAATTTCAGCTGTTAGTTTCTCGAGGTACAAGACCCAACTCACTTCTGGCAGTCAGCTTGATTAAGCGCCATTGAAGTACTATAGTACAAATTATTCCTGGTATCACTTTAGATAAAAAGCTACAATGGGGCCCACACATTAAGAAATTGGCCGACAGGCTAAGTTCTGCGGCATATGCTGTAAAAAATTTCGTAATTTAACAGATATAGACACCGAGAGGCTGGTTTACTTCAGCTATTTTCACAGCTTGATGTCGTATAGCATCTTGCTGTGGGGTCATGCTGCTGACACTGATAAAATATTTATACTACAGAAACGAGCCATCCGCGCTATTTATAAATTAGGTACTAGACAGTCGTTACGCGGAAAATTTAAAGAAATCAATATTTTGACACCTGCATCTCATTACAACTATGAAAACTTAATGTATGTGCATAAAAATAAAGAACTGTTTTTAAAAAACTCTGATAGGCATGGTGTCAATACTAGAAATAAAAATAAACTTGCTGACCATAAAAGTCGACTCTCCAAAACCACAAAATCATTCAAAGGGCAATGTATACGCTTCTACAATAAAGTTCCTGATAACATGCAAAATTTATCTGATACAATTTAAGTCATTTATTAAGAAGAAGCTGTACTCAAAGGGCTACTATAAAATAAATGATTATCTAGATGACAAAGACCCTAGGAAATAAAATGGTTACCTCGATGATTTATATCACATTATATGTCACAATAATTTGTTATAATGTCACAATAATTTAATTTTTATATCATTTATGTATGTTTGACGTCTAAAAGTTACGATTTAGTACTATTTTGAATAAAAAACTTATGATTATGATTATGATTATCTAGAAGATCAACGCACTATGGTTGATATACAGTTACTTAAAGTAATCCACAATACTAATCCATAATAGACAGTCTATATATTGTTGAAAACCGCGAGTGGTTCGCAATTCTCGAACGGTTAAGGCCAACGCAAACTACGGGAAAACTTTATCGCTTACAGGATGATACGTTCAGGTGATTCATACGATATTTACTATAAGTAGTATCTGAATTTTATTTATATATCGATAAACCATCGGCTCCTCCTTCCTCCTCATAATTTCCATTTCTCTGCCTTTCTCGGAGTAATTTTTATTTAAAAACTGAATATTAAATTTTAATTTGTAATTTTTAGTTCAAATTTGCTTTTATTTTTTAAAGCTGTAACTATAGCAGGACATGATTATCGGCCGAACGTTTGTTTCTGTATAAGTACCTATGCATAACACGCTTGATTATGGTACGCGATGTATGTTTTCCGAATCTATGAATAAATAAATTAAATATTTTGAAAAACCTCCTTCTCTATGATTTATTTTTGCTATAACAATAGGTTTACTAATTTTTCAAAGCATTTTTTTAAAAATGCTTTAATAATATTTTATTGGTTTTATTTGCTTTAACTGCTGTTATTTTAACAAAATGTTTATATGTTTTTTTATTGAATAAAATATTTTGCAATGTCAACACTCTATAACTTCTTTCAGCCACGTATTTCATCTTAGCTTGTATAAAATGAAATGTTACACTTGTAACATGCTTTCGTTTGGCATATCGCCAAGTGTGTACCAAATTACTCATTGTCTTTTGTGGATTGGAATTATAATAACATTACGTTTCCTTAAACTTCACTTCAAATAGATGTCCATGTAATGCTAATATGAAAATACACTAGTTAATTTAGGTTTAAGCTGCGTTAAAATGACCTGCATTTATGAATTATTTTATTAATAGTTTCATCTTATTTTTATATAAATCGTTTTAATTTCAAGATAATCAATTTCTATAATATGTTCTCTTATTTTAGGTGATTACTGGATTTAAATAGGAGAATAAATGTTTTTAAAATATCTAAACATTTTTAATTAAAGATAATTTTCAGTGGCTGTCTCGAGATTGCTTCAATTTAATTTAAATGCTGTCAGAATGGTGTTACAAAGGTCTCTCCCTTCCCATAGATCAAAGAGGCTTGAAGAAACATTATGGCGCCTCCGCAATACGGCCAGATAAAATAGGACTGCCTCGCCGAAAGGCTTAATTGAGGAAGTCAGTTTAAATTCGAGCTCACAAAGGGTGTGCGGTCAAACGCCATCAACAAGATATTTTCAACTCGCGCCCCTCCCGAAAACGTGCACAACTTTGTTGCGGTCGGGCCGATAACCCAAACGAATTAGGCCCATCGAACCCCGTGAAAGGCCTGCGGCTGGGGAGAAACGGACCTGACTACGGCGCGGTCAGTGAGATGCCTCCATTCGTTCATCTCGCTCGCACATCCAACTTCTAGATTAGGATGCCGCATAGTCACTAGAGCGACGGTCACATGCGGTCGCGTCGCGCGGTCCCGGCTGAGCGGGAAGCTTGAGCTCGACACACACTGCAGGGAAGATTGAAAATCAGCCGAATGAAATCCGGAGATCCGAGAATACTATCGAGAACCCCTGCGCAAAGCTAGCAGAAGACGTCCAGGGTCAGTGTTCGTTTGATCGCAAAGTGAGAAGCCCCAGATCCCAGACCCTCGGAGCGGAACAATCCATCTGAGTAATTCTCCAGAACTACGAAACTGTGCATATGCTCTACAGTTGCATATCGTCGCTTAAAATTTAACATAGCGTAACTCATTTTTTGTAACTTTTCAGGAGAGACAAAAAACATATTTTTTCTTTAATAGCAAAACAAGGTTGAAATTTTTAAAGCAGATATATTTAAATTAAATTAAGAAAACTTTAAAAGTGATTTAAAATAAAATTATGATAATATTTATATAGTTAGTTATCTTTATTAATTATTTTTAGTTACATAACAAATTTAAGTTACATAACAAATTTACATTTATGTTACATAACAATTACATTTACATTTATGTTACATAACAAATTTAAAATTTCAATTTAAAATTTTATCGAGTCACGTAGTGTTTACCAAATACAAAAATGTTACTAAATGTGGCGTCTGACTGACATACGCTGTGTTGACATGATTATTCTGAGAATTAGATTTACGCAGTGTTACTAAAGTACAAATAAACTGCTCTGATTGGTAAGAAATACTGTGTTTTCAGTGGCGAATTTTATGAGATACGCTATGTTAAATCTTAAACGACGATACCTTCCTTACATTTTTTTTGTGGTGGCTTTTCTGAGGTCTGTATGAGCCTTGTAACACTGCCACAATTGCTGAGCTATTGTGTTCGCCACCTACTATAGTTCTGTGCTAAGCCTCGTGCTATTTAAGAACCGCAACAGGCTTTTGGCGCCAGATTGTTTTACCACCTCAGGTTAAAGGTAATGACAATCCAAGTGAGTCTATATTTTACGCAACAGCGGGCCACACTCGCACATGAAGTGCAGGGGTTTCCTCTGCCCCTTGGCAGAACCTGCACAGTTTCGTGTCCTTGAGGTTGTACATGTGTTTGTTCAAGCCACGATGCCCCGCGAGCGCCCTCACCAGTATGCTTAGATTGCTCCTATTTAGCGATAAGGCCTCACGGGCAGTCTTACGGTCGTAAGCCTTAATTAGCGCTTTGGACTGATTCAACCCTGGCGTGTTGTCCCACTGGTTGACGGATTGTTAAAACATATTTTTTGAGCATTAGTTGCCGCAGCCACCGCTCCTCCGCGAGTCCCACCGCGAAGCGCCTCACCGGGCGCCTCGACCGCCGCCGCGCCTTCGTCGCCTCCTCCACGCCCAGCGCCGAGGAAGACGCAGGCGAAGTCTCAGCCTGCCGCCGCCCCTACGGAGCCCTTGTCGTGGAGGAAAAAGCCGGCGCCGCCGGCCACTCCACAGCAGCCAGCTGTGGAGAGGAAGAACCGGCGACGCCGCTCGAAGCCACTGCAGCAGCAGTCAACAGGGCCCCATCCGCAGCAGGAGGAGGGGATGGAGGTTGAGGCGACCGCCCAGTCCACCAGCTCCCAAACGCCCACAGCAACCACAGAGTCCGCATGCACGCAAACGGACGAAGAAAGTGCGACTACACCACCCCCACAACCCCAGCCAGAAAAACCAGAATATCCAGAATACCTGGACGAGATGCGCTGCCTCGAGAGCGACGAGCTGGTCTTGTTGAACGTAATTCAGCTGCTGGAACTCATTCGCGCGTGCCAAATCGGCACGAACGAGGAGAACGCCATGCTGCTGAATGTGTGCTTCCAAACAGACCTACCTCGTGCCTCGAAAGTAGCATACATATTGAAGTCTGCCTCAGGGTGAATAGCCCTGAGACGCCATACTCATGAAAGCCGGGCCTATGGGCCCGATTCAAGAGAAGCCCCACGAAAAGGCAAAAGGCCTAGTGGTAGACGTCACAGGCCGTTCTAAATGGCCTGTCGACTGATTTCGTTGATTCTAAGGACATCGTCAAAGAATAGCCACGGAAAGCCCCTGTTAATTTAGGCGGTAGTGGAGTTCAGAAAAAGTCAAACTTTCGACGATGAATAAACCCGACCAAAAAAAATACAGTTATTAGTGCATAATAAAAAGATAACCGCAAGGACGGCATTTTTATTAGGATGCCTCGGCATGGAGTGGCGGATGCCTGGAGTGCCTTTTCAGCCGCCCAACAATGCCTTCGCAAATGAGAAAAGTTTTAATATATGCGCAACTGAACCGCCTCATGATTTTAACCCTACTATAGAGGAGCTCACTCTACATGAAGCGCGTAAACATACCGCCACTTCATAAGGGGAACTTACGCAATGGACAGTTTGACTATCGATAATCGCCAATAAGGCCCGTTTTCTAAAAGCGATGGATTCCAATGGGTAAGAGATTCAGAAAACTGTTGGTGTTCCATATTTATTTATAACCTCGATATATTCATTCATGATTTTCGTAGTACGACTTAAATTATGCTTTTCATGGTATATTCAAACAATATGATGCGGGTGCGAGAATAAGCATTTATGCTGTTTTATGTGGTAATCAACCAAAATCGCAGTAGTAAATATTTAATAATAATAAACATTTTTGACAACTCTTAATCAAATGTTTTTAACATAACGGCAGGCATATCGAAGTATTTATTTATTTATTTTATTTATTTATTGCTCCACAAAAAAAATTTACACCGTTAGCACTTAACATTGATTGTGTTGCTCCTAACTAGGCAGAGCCTGTTCTAAGGAGAACACCAATACAAATGATTAAAAAATACATACTAAAAATAAAAAATTGAATCAAATCAAGTTAAATTCCAAACCAAAAATATATTTTTTTTAATCAAATCAAGTTAAAATGAAATTCTCACTACACCAAAATAATATTAGAACTATAGACAAGTAATACTAAATAATAATAATAATTATATATAATAGCAATAATAAATAATGATTTATAATAATAACTAATAATATATAAGAATTAATAAAAATACCTGTATAAAATAAATAGAAAATAAATATATTTATTTATTTTAAAATTGTGATGAATGTTTTCTCGGTCTCTCTCCTACCAAGGTTTATTAACCATGATGTAAGGTGATATTTTTGTTGTTTGCTGCTAATTTCCAATATGTTCTCTTTACTCATGATATTAACCATTCTTGGAGCAAGAAAGCTGTAATGACGTTGTCCAAAAGACGTTAGACGTTTCGGCACTTCAAAGTTTCCCTTATAACGACCTGATCTCTCCCTGTTTTCCGGAGAAACACAATATTCGTCTTCATTGTTGTTTTTAAGACGAATTATTGCTTTGAGGCAATACAACTGCCTCAAATCAAGCAATTGTGCCTCAACATACAGGTCGTCAGAAGGATAACGCCTAGGCTTCCTTAACATGATTCTAATTATTGCCTTTTGGACAACGTTCACTTTCTGGAGGAGGGTTTTTCCGCAAGCTCCCCATCCAAGTATACCGTATGTCATTATAGATTGGCATATAGCGTAATATATAATTTTTAAATAGGGCAGGCCGAGAATATCTCGCAATTGAATAAATATATAAATCAGTTTCCTTAGTCTTTTCACTAGACACTCGGTATGTAATTCCCACCGTAGGTGTCTATCTATAATTATTCCGAGATATTTTATCTCTCTGACTGGTCCGATTGGCTGACAACGACACGTGGCATCTCTCTTGCAGTCGTGAATGATAAGATGATGGTGATCATCCGGCTGGCCTCTTACATCGATGCTAAATGGGATGTATTTTGTTTTGCCAACATTTAATGTAAGTAGGTTTAGGTCTAGCCAGGTTTTGATTGAAGCCATCGCGATGTTAGTACGATTATATACCTTTTCCCAATTAGAACCGGAAATTACTAACACCGTGTCATCAGCATACGCTATTGTTCTACCAAAACCAAGCTCGCAAAGCGGATTTATGTACATAGTGAACAGTATTGGTCCGAGCACGCTACCTTGAGGAACGCCAAATGTTAGTGGCAGGGATACACTTCGAACACCGTTGAGGTTAACAGTATGTGTTCTGTTTTTTAAATAATCCGAAAACCAATTCAATGCGAGGCCATTGATTCCATAACCCTTTAATCTTTTACAAAGTATTTTATGGGATATAGTATCAAAAGCCTTCGCTAGATCTAAAAATACCGCAATATAACAGTATAGTACGAAACTTCTTTTTTACCGATGATAATGTTGTTTGATATCACTGTATCTCAAAGTAAGTTGGCTTCAGGTGAGAAACTGGGATCACTCTTAATCCAGAAGTAGGTTTTTTTTTTAAATTAAGAATTAATTACATTAAACATTGTTTTTGCTTACAGAAATAACAGCAACCGCATGGCAAAACTTTAACCTTTTGCTTAGTTGATTCTGTCACCCAACTGGGACTAGCCGGTTTTAGGGTAGTCAAGGCTCTAATATTACAAAAATTGCCTTATAATGTGGTCATATTGCCTCATAATACTAAATTGCCTTATAATGTGGTCCTCAAAAAAAAAACAAATCGCAATTTTATTGTAAAATCGGCAATAAAGGGATCCTAACGTTTCGTAAATAGAGTGTGATAAATAAAATAGACGTAAAACTAAAATAAAGGTATAAGAAATAGAAAAAAAATATCGTAAGAAAATAAAAAAAATTTTTTTTTATACGTTAAGTAATATAAAATTTAATATAATATTACCTAGTAAAAATAAGTAGAAATCATTTTCAAAACATTGTACAAAAACATAATAAAAAAATTGTTAGTTAATTAGTTCAATGATAAAATATAATCAACATACATATTTGAAATATAATCGTAATGTGTGTTGTATCAAATTATAATTTCTAACATTTCATGTATGGTTTGTCTGACATGACTAACCATTCCTTTATTCTATTTTTAAATATGCTAATATCAAATTCATTTTTATTTCCATATTTATCATATTGTAATGAAAGGGTAATGTCTTTGTCCAAATAATATTTTCATCCTAGGAATTACTAATTTATTTTCTAAAACTTGTCTCGTTGGTCTTTGGTTCTGAATTATTACGAAATATGAATTATTTTCCAAATATAGCTTTAAGAGGAAATATTTTCGAAAATGTTAAGAGGGGAGTTCTTAGAAAAAGTATGAAATGGATTGTTGTTAGCATTCGTAAGGGGAGGGGCGGGGGGGGGGGGGGGGCAAGGACAGCTTAAGCATTCACCCTTGTGCCATGGTGTTGTTTGGGGAACATGCATTCGGGAGCTAGCCTAGTGGTAGCATTCTAAAACTATCAGCATTCTAGGGCAAGCTGTTACCAGAATCGTGGTATCTGCAAGGCACCAGTATCCTGCTGTTATCCTCATACCAGTATCCTGGTGCTAGCATCCTGGTGGCAGACTTATGTCAGTATTTTGATGTGAGTCCGGTACCAGCAACCTAGTGCTAACCTAGTACTTGCATTCTCGAAATAGCCTGGTAGCATTCTCCTAGTGCTCACCTGGTGCATGCATCCTCGAAATAGCCTGGTGGTAATATCCTGGTGGCAGACTGGTAACAGCATCGGTGGTATCAAACAAAGGCAAACCTAATGGCAGCTTCCTGGTGTAAGTCTAGTACCAGCATCTTTGTGTCTTCATCCTGGTATTACCCTGGTATCAGAATCCTTGTGGATGCATCCTGGTAGCCTTGCCGTATTCTGGCTCAAATCTGGTGACAGCCAGTTTTGCCCTTGGTAACCTCTGATACCCAGAACTCCCTCTCACCCCCCCCCCCCCTCTCCTCTGCTCCCAGTAGTCGCCGGAATTTGATTGATTACATTTCTATTACAATATATATATAAAAAAAAATACTGCTTTCATAAAATGCTACCTATCAGTTAGACCTATTTAAACGTACATCCTATTGTTTACCGGGCAAACCGACAGTTTTACAAAAATCGATACCGATAGTTATCTGTCGTTTTTGAAAACGGGCTAAGCCCCTTATTTATTTATTTATTTATTTATTTATTTATAACGTACAAGAACAAAAAAATACAAGGACATGCATACTGTTGTACATGAGGAATAATTAAGAACAAACATTATTATAGCGAAAAACATAGCTCTATGCATATAAATATGCTAGCATATCCGAATGAGGCGAAATCGCACAACCAACTAGACCTAGAAGGTCTGTCTCTGGCTGTGCTGTGTTGGCTGGCCTTGCTGATATTGCGAGTGATCCTCTCACACACAGGAATGTAAGGATAGAACAATCGAAACATTACAATTATCGAAATTGGATCGATGATATCGTTACAAAATCAGGAAGATGGAATAATGGCGACGAGGTTAATAACAGGATTTGGCAAATTGCCACTAGAACACACTTTAAATCGAATTAGCGCAAAAGGGCTTGATTAAATGATTCCAATAATGATTGCAAAACATATGAACATAATTCATCAGGACGTCGATTGTTGTGAAATCGAGATGTGTTAAATATTATACATGTAATGGCCCTTAAGTACCATTACATGCGATCAACAAATGCATCGAATTCCAGTGAAATACACTGACACAATTCAGCTATTATTTTAACCCACGCAGCGATGAATCAGCACGATGAAACAATACTTTTACTCAGAATATTTCGGATTGCATCATTTCCCGGGCCTATATAAACCGACGAAAAAGCAACCAAAGTATCATTCCCCGAGTGATCACCTTCCCCCAAGGTTGCAACGGCATACCCGGCACTCTCTCTCACGAGTTAGGTCAACGGGTCCGGCTCCTTGGTTTCCTTTCCTTATCTTTCCCAGGCCTCGCGACTGGGCAAGAATCCTTCATCCACTATTCCCATAAAACCTCCGTCGCGCAACCCTCGCGTCTCGATAAACCTATTCGAGCACTCGTTACTCACTGGCAAATACGTTCCTCTAATTGTTAAATTCACTTCAAATCGGTCGAGGTTTCCTTACAATCAGTACACTCGCGACAACGTAAACTACTCGGGAAGCGTTATAACTGGCAATATCAAACTTTCAATTATTAAATACTTTCTACTTCATTCAAAACCGCCTTTCAATACGGAGATAACTCGTAAGTTGATACCACCCCTCACACAGCACAACTTGAAGTCTAGTGAGGGGTGGTCCCTCACATATATATTTAAATTAGGCGACAGTTGCTTTGCGGGCAACTAAGCCATCGCCATTGATTGATCAGCCTCTAATTAGCTGTTATAACCATGTGCGCCCCCCTCTTAGCATGCGGCTTAAGGGGACAGTTGCTGTAACTCTACCTCGCACTAATTGCAAGAGACACTAAGTTACTCAGGCTCCAATACCAAGCCACCCCACACCTAACACTACCGCCACAATGTGTATTCACCAAGAGATAATGGAAAACATTGACCTAGCAATCAACAATGTAGAAATTTAAAAGGTTTATTACAGTGTATTCTTACTTTGGAGTTGCCAACTACTCCGGGCGAACCCGCCACCCCAGGAAGCTATAACGATATTAGATCATTCTTTCATCTATGAGGCGTAGAGACTAGGAACAAAGCAGTCTGCCGTCTAACTACGCCAAAATGCCTGTAAAAGTCCAACGCCTTACCACGTGGCGCTGGGAAGTAAACCCAGCAAGACCACTACCAGATTATCCGTCCGCCAATCTGGTCGCAGATTCAAAGTCGCTTGCGCAGCCTCTTCCTGATGTTAGCGGTAATTCAGTTCGAATTTATCGCGTATCGCGGCGCCCTTTTCCTCCCGGGTCAACATCTCCGACGGCCTCCACGCATGAAGTGCGAGCCTGGGTAGTACTCTGACCCTATGGTTAGTTTCCCCTGGGAATCAACCTTCTGGCGCTCCTGGACGGTCTGCGCACCGTGCGGCGTAAGCCAATCGACTGTGCACTCTCACTAACACTCGCGGGAGCCTGGAAGCAGTACTGTTTCCTATAGAGCGGGGGTGGTTGCGGACCTTACGGTGACTGCTCTTGAAACGACCATCGGCTATCCGATCCTGGGTGAACAGCCGGGCAAAGGACGCTGTGGTCCGCGATAGATTCGGTAAACACCGTTTCACCGCTTCGTAAGGGAGAGGACCGCGCAAGCGACCTCGAACTTGTAACCAATCGAGAGACTGGAGTAATCTGGTTACAATTTGAAGTAAGGGCGTGAGTGTAAGCCCGCCGGGTAACACTCCTGGCTATCTCGCGGTTAAGGCGTTGGCCTCTTACGGGCTTGTGGCGGAGCTAGATGGTGGACTGTTTTGTTCAAGTCTTCTGCGCTCACTCCGTAATCGTGCACATAGAACGAGTAATCGTTCAAACTTCCTGAGGTGACGGGCTCGCCCGCTGTAGTCGACAACCCTAGTTGCCCCTCCCCGGTTATTCGCCGAAGGGTACATGACGAAGGGATGTGAAAACTGACATGATGGCTGACGCCGCGTGATGTGAAAACCACCCAGCAGCGCCAGGAGTCTTCCCCTAAGAGGAGGCTACCGGTAGCGAATGGTTTCGTGCAGCTTGGGCCATAAGATCCATTTTGTTCTCGGATCGGCTCAACTTACGAATACAGAAGCATCCACGTGCCGAAGGCTCCGGGGGTAAGACTCTGACGTCTCAGGCCTCACAGCTGGTGGACCGATTTCTCCTGGTAGGATTGCATGCCGGCGCTACTGAACGGTTTGCGCACCGTTCGGCGACGCCAATCGCTTGTGCACTCTAACTAATTGCTGAAGGAGTCTGGAGACTATGGAAATATACTGTATTCTAAGCAGCGGGGATGGATGTTGACCTGCCGTCAACCACTCTTGAAATCACCATTAGACTACCAGCCTGAAGTTAGAGCCGGGCAAAAGATGCCTTTGGTCCACGATAGATTCAAACCGAATCACCGCTGAACATACGGTAGGTAAACGTTGCGCAAGTGACTTCGAACCTGTGACTATCGGGAGTACGGAGGAATCCTGAAGGTAAAGTCCAGGCGGAGATATCCTTCCAAAACTGGTAGTTACTTTTCCCGGTGCCCCGCCGTAAGGCGTTGGCCTCTAACGGGCTTGTTGGCTGAACTATACAGTAGATTGTCTTGTCTCTACGTCTTCTACGCTTATCCCATGGCTGAAACAATGATTACATATCGTTATACCAGCCTGGGGTGACGGGTTCGCCCATTGTATTCAACACCGTCCTACTGAGGAGGCTACCGGATGGGAGTTGAACCGTGAGATGTGCTGACCCAAGGTAACCAGCTGGTGTGTTCTTACTTCTTAGCCGCCATTGTGTTCTTACTATAGGTAGATAATTTATGTAAGAAACAATCTCGTATATTTCGGTAGCCATTTGCCGGTGTTACAGTCCTACCAGAGTTTCTTTTATTTCGGCCTTTAAAAGCAGAATTACGCGCGTAAATTTACCGAACGTGTCCCCTCATAGAGTATTCATAGCCGTTATTTGCTTTATAAAGTGAAAGCCGACGTTACGCTGTTATTACCTCAAATTTATAAACAGCCTGCTGGAATACTAACCGGGCGGCGAGCGGAAAAGATAAAGGTACTAAAAGTGGGGCGTAGATTTTTGGCTATATGGAATTAGACGTATTTTGTTTTACAAATAACGTAATACTGTAAGTACTAGGTGGATATTTTAACGTCTCTCTCGCACCGGCATGGGTCTCTCTCTCTCTCTCTCTCTCTCTCACACACACACACACACACACACACACACACACACACACACACACACACACACTCACACTCACTCACTCACTCACTCACTCACTCACTCTCACTCACTCACACACACACACACTCTCTATAAAAAAATAACAGGAACCGATTGGCAAAACGTTAACCTTATGCTATTTGATTTTGTCACCCAAATGGGAATAGCCCGTTCTAGGATGGACAGGGCTCTATTAATACAAAAAAATATGTAAAAGTTTTAGTATTTAAAAAAAAAACAAAATTGCCCTAAAATGAGGTACTAGCAGAACAAAATAAACTAATCGCACTTCTAATATAAAATCGGTAATAAATGGAACATAACAGTTCGTTAAATAGAGTGTGATAATTAAAGTAGACTTAAAACTTAAAGAATGAGAAAATAAAGAACGAGATGTCTCAGAAAGTAGTTCTAGAGTCTCTCAACTCTATATATATAGAAAGTATACTGAGGCGACCAAATGATAGACCCGTATTCGAGAATGCTGTGCACATAAGAAGTATAAAATCTTAAGGGTTCTTACATCGCTAAACGGTTTACACACTCGCTGGATGAATCCTAATATTTTATAAGCGTTTGCAGTAGCATAGTTTTTTTTTCAATAATGCTTTTTTTAAGAGAAAGTAGTATAAAAATTATGTCCTGAAAACTACCCAACTAGGTTAATGCCCGCACTAGGGTAGATTCTTTTCTTTTAAAATAAGATGCGCACGTAATTTTATACTTCAATTAAAATCTAGGTAATATTTTATATGTTTATAAAATATCATTCATATATTATATCATACTACATATATTATAGCATTATACATATATTATTTTCATTATATATAAATATATACATATACCTAATTGAAATATTTACATACATTTCAATTTACATAGACGTATTTATCCCACTACTATTATAAACGCGAAAGTTTGTAAGAATGTATGTATGGATGTTTGTTACTCTTTCACGCAAAAACTACTGAATGGATTTTGATGAAACTTTACAATAATATAGCTTATACATCAGAATAATACATAGGCTATAATTTATGAAGATATATAGTTTTCTATCATCATTATCACAATTTTCCATCACCACGAGGGTCAAACCGCGGGGCGCAGCTAGTGAGTAATGTGATATATTTACATACACGTATTTATGAGATAACTTGTCGTTTTAAACGAGGATATGTGTAATAATTTCAGCTATCTTTTCCCTGCCGGTCTCAAACAGCCACAAAGTAAGTTTTCCCTTTATCATTTGTAAGCTTCTGCATTGTTTTAACTTATCCTAAAAGTAATTGTGGAGTTTAGGAGCTACACAACTAAAGTGCCTTTGCGCAAATTTAGTATTGTTTTTTTTTAATGAGATGTTTTGCTAACGCACAACCTCTAGTTAGAATGTTGTGGTCAGTGTTGTTGTGTATGTGTGTGTGTGTGTGCATTGTTGAGATAATAAAGTAGGGTCACTTTTGCATAAATCTGTCTAATGTCCAAAAGTCCCAGCTGTATAAATAGTTCGTTTGTTGGATATCGATGTGGCTTTCTGGACATGACCCTCAGGAGAGCTTTCTGCGTTTTAACAAGCTGATCTAACGCCGAATGTTTAGAACCCTCCCCATCCCAATATTCCACAAGTATTCGTGCTTCGGGCTAGCGCGTAGTAGACGTTAATAAGGTTTCTTAAAGGTAGAACATTTTTAAGGGCCTGTGAGGGACCACCCCTCACAAGACTCCGAATTATTCGATGTGAGGTGGTGGTGTCAACTTACGAGTTATCTCCGTTAAAGGCGGTTATGATGAAGCAGAAGATATTTATTGATTGAATCGATTGAATATTGCCAGTTATAACGCTTGCCGAATTAACGAGTACCCGGATTACTTTATCGAGACGCGAGGGTTGCGCTACGGCGGTTATGTAGGAAAGTGGATGAGGATTGTATGTGTGCTCCTAGTATCTTTTACTGGGCACGGCTCGAGTCTGTGGGATTACAGACTGATGCTTCGAGACGCCTTGGTCCGCGATAGATTCGGTGCACTCCGTTTCACCGCTTCGTAAGGGAGAGGACCGCGCAAGCGACCTCGAACTCGGAACCAATCGAGAGACCGGAGAAATCTGGTCACAATTGGAAGTGAGGGCGCGAGTATCTCGAGCCCGCCGGGTTTATTCCTGGCTAACTCGCGGTAAGGCGTTGGACTCTCACGGGTTGTGACGTAGCTGGACGTAGAATTGTACTGTCCAAAGTCTTCTACGTTCACTGCAGGGCGACAGAACGACTAATCGTTAAAACGTCCTGTGGTGACGGGCTCGCCCGTTGTAGTCGACACCGCAAGATGATGCTTCGAGAGGTCTCCGTTCGCTCACCCCTCACGCGCTACCCTTCCGGCACGCGTGAGGTTGTCGTTGCATGAGATCCTGGGCAGATAAAACGACCCACGTCGTTAGAACTGCCCAGGTGGTGGGCGGGGTTTTCAACCCTCGCCTGTCGCCGCGTAAATATTGAATGACGCTTCGAGATGCTTTGGGAGCTAACGGGCCCATGTTGGGTTGGCCACAAAGACCCATGTGTCGGTCGGTCATCCTCACGGGTCAACACCCATCCGACGGCCTCCACGCACGGGGTGCGAACCTGGGTAGGACTCTGGCCCAGGTCAGTTTCCCCTGGGAATCAAACCTCTGGCGCTCCTGGACGGTCTGCGCACCGTGCGGCGCAAGCCAATCGATCGTGCACTCCGACTAACATCTTGCGGTGTCAACTACAACGGGCGAGCCCGTCACTATAGGACGTTTTAACGATTTTTCGTTCTATCGCCCTGCAGTAAGCGTAGAAGACTTTGGACAATATAATCCAACGTCTAGCTACGTCACAACCCGCAAGAGACCAACGCCTTTACCGCGAGATGTTAGTCTGGAAGCTGTATTGTTTCCTATAAAGCGGGGGTGGTTGCGTACCTTACGGCGACTGCTCTTGAAATGACCATTGGCCATCCGATCCCGGTTCAGAGTCGGGCAAAGAACGCCATGGTCCGCGATAGATTCGGTATACACCGTTTTACCGCTTCGTAAGGGAGAGGATTGCGCAAGCGACCTCGAACTCGGAACCAATCGAGAGACCGGAGAAATCTGGTCACAATTGGTAGTTAGGGCGCGGGTGCCGCCCGCCAGTTAACATAACTGGCTCCACGCGGTAAGGCGTTGGTCTCTAACGGGTTGTGGCGTAGCTTGACGTCGGATTGTTTTGTCCAAAGTCTTCTACGCTCACTGCAGGTCGATAGAACGACTAATCGTTAAAACTTCCTGTGGTGACGGTCTCGCCCGTTGTAGTCGACAACTCAATATGATGCTTCGAGACTCAGGGAAAATGAGGAAAGGAAACCAAGGACCCGAATGCGTTGAGCGACCTCGTAGAGGGGTACCGAATATGCCGTCGCAACCTTGGGGGAAGGTGATCAATCGGGGACTGACAATTTGGTTGCTTTTTGGCCGGTTTATATAGGCCGTGAAATGATGCAATTTGAAATATTCTGAGTAAAAGTATTGTTTCATCGTGCTGATTCATAACTGCACGAGTCAAAATAATAGTTGAATTGTGTCACTGGATTTCACTGGAAATCGATGCATTTGTTGATCGTATGTTGTGGACTTAAGGTCATTACAGGCCTTAAGGTGACGCTATTGGCTAAATCAAATTCAACTTTCTCTTGAGACAGGCGAGGGGTGAGATGAAGCGGGGTACGATTACGGTAGGGGTATTTTTTAGCGCCCTCTATGAGTACACGGTTATAACTACTTGATTGCGCGCGACCACCGCGCAAAATTAGCGCTGTCGTCGCTCACCGCGCGCACGGTGCCATAGCGACATGTGACGTCGCGATTGGGACATGCGCTCGCAACCTAAGATCGCGGTCGGCGCCACTGTGTAAGCAGTTTTAATCTATACTAATATTATAAAGAGGTAAAGTTTGTGACGTTGTAGGAAGTAATCTCTGGATTTACTGAACCGATTTTGAAAATTCTTTTACCAATAGAAATCCACGTTATTTGTGAGTGTCATAGGCTAAATATTAATCCGAGAAATGTAAAGACTTTTTCGTGGTAGTAGGATTTCCAAAGTAAGTCGGAAAAAACGGTCGAACGAAAACGTTTCTAACTAACGCTGCCTTAACGATGAGAGATATATGATTAAGTTCTAGAAGAAAGGTGTAGAGCTTGATAATGCCTACAAAAAAGTCAGCGACAGCATATGTGTAACTTTTATATTTAAGTCACAAAAAGTAGTTTTTCAAATTAAAAAAATAATTTAAATCGTTAGGTCATGTTTATTGGTCATATTATCAACAATTATGAATTATTATCAAAATAAGTAAATTTATCGTCTTAAGTGTTTAAAACAAAAACTTTCCCATTTACTGCATAAATTGTTAAAGAGATAATACGACATAGGTATGGAACCGCGACCGTGTCGTCTATCTATACTAATATTATAAAGAGGTAAAGATTGTGAGGTTGTAGGAAGAAATCTCTGGATCTACTGAACCGATTTTGAAAATTCTTTTACGAATAAAAAGCCACGTTATTTGTGAGTGTCATAGGCTATATATTAATCCGAAAAATGTAAAGACTTTTTTGTGGTAGTCGGATTTCCAAAGTAATTCGGAAAAAACGGTCGAACGAAAACGTTTCTAACTAACGCTGCCTGAACGATGAGAGATATATGATTAAGTTCTAGGAAAAAAGTTGTAGAGCTTGATAATGCCTACAAAAAAGTCAGCGACAGCATATGTGTAACTTTTATATTTAAGTCACAAAAAGTAGTTTTTCAAATTAAACAAATAATTTAAATCGTTAGGTCATGTTTATCTATACTAATATTATAAAGAGGGAAAGTTTGTGACGTTGTAGGAAGTAATCTCTGGATTTACTGAATCGATTTTGAAAATTATTTTACCAATAGAAAGCCACGTTATTTGTGAGTGTCATAGGCTGTATATTAATCCGAAAAATGTAAAGACTTTTTCGTGGTAGTCGGATTTCCAAAGTAAGTCGGAAAAAACGGTCGAACGAAAAGGTTTTTAACTAACGCTGCCCTAACGATGAGAGATATATGATTAAGTTCTAGGAAAAAGTTGTAGAGCTTGATAATGCCTACAAAAAAGTCAGCGACAGCATATGTCTAACTTTCATATTTAAGTCACAAAAAGTAGTTTTTCACATTAAAAAAATAATTGAAATCGTTAGGTCATGTTTATTGGTCATATTGTCAACAATTATGAATTATTATCAAAATAAGTAAATTTAACGTCTCAAGTATTTAATACAAAAGACTTTTCCCTTTTACTGCATATAATTTTACTTTTACTGCATAAATGGTTAAAGAGATAAGATTCTCACAAATAAGACACTCACAAGAAGACACTCACAAATAACGGTAATATAGTCAAATTGGCATGCAAATACATACATACATATGCAGTAAAAATATAACCCGTCTTTTGGCAGTCAGGAAATAAATCATAGCACTCAGTACTAACCAAACCACACTCATAATTTCATCACAAGTAGGTTAAAAGTTTTACCGCCCAACGAAGTGGGCACGGGTCAGCTAGTATTAGAATATTTTCCTTCCAAAATTTCTTGCAAATAATAATATTATGTAGAAACTTATGTAGATAACTTATAGGTATTCGATCCTCTCAGGAACGAATTATATAATAATAAGATTGTATCTATTTCTTCTAGATACCCCTTCAGAATAAAAATATTTAGGCAAGTTTTGTAATTTATTAACATATTGAAGGTTAAAAGGTAATAGGGTATAAGCGACATAAACCGAATTGCCCAGGAGAGCAGTATAATGTTTGAAATTGCATAAAAATGGACTTAACTTTTTTATTAATTCTCACATCGTGAAAATGGAAACAGGTCTAGAATCAGGAAAAATAAAAGCATTAATTGGCACACTTACTTATTTATTTCCACGTTGTTTTATGTGGTTCTATGTCGCTTAGATCAATTGATCTCATTTTCCGTATGAGTTAATAGGGATCGTGCACGAAGAACACCAGCGCCCTCACGCGTACAATACTAAACAATCTGAGTGACAGTTCTCGCGTAGCCTGTGGTTTCGTATGGAGAATTGGTTTGTTTTGTTTATCGTTACTAAAATATGAGCGGCTCTAGCAAGGAGGACACCATGCCAAAACGTCACGGGGGCACTATATGTTGTGTTGTTGGGTGTAGTAACACCTATTACAACACGAAAAATGTAAAATTTTATAGTTTTTCTAAGCTTGCACATAACCTGCAAAGGCGAGAAAAGTGGATTTCTTTGATCAGTCGTACTGGGTATGTATATGAAATACCTTAATTCCGTGACATTATTAAATTGAGAGGTAGTCGCCTTAAGAAGGGTATGTTTGCATCAATAAATAACCCGCATGGTTGAATATAAATTCACTCTTGAATACTCAATTTTGACAATGCTATTTTTCATGTTCTTTACCATGACATATCGATGGTACATGGGACAAGGTCTTGGGATATAGCATTGATTTTTCAAAGCCGCTACAACTTGTAGGTTCCAATTTTTAACCACTTTGCCAAAGATAGAAGCTGTTAATATACTTCTACGTAATTTTAACCATTCGCTACTGTCGCTTTGTAAAATTTATTCTTGATATATATTATAGGGAAGCAGAGCACATCAACCTCCTATTTGTTTGGCCATCAACATATTTTTTTTGCAGTTACATGAATAACTGTGTAACTAATTAAAAAAAACAATATCTGCCACAGTTAGTCACGTAACTGCAAAACAATATCGTCAGTTTGGGAAAAATCGAAAAAATATTGAAAATCATAACACCGATACCATGAAAAACGCTAAACATACATTGGAGTGTTTCAGATAGGACTCGGCGTGCTAAAAAATGTAAGCACCTATACTGCATTAATGTATAGTTCAAGGTCCTACATTTTATGCATTTGCTATAAAAAATATAGAATAAACACGCAGGTAAAGGTAATAGAAATCCTAAAGAAATTTAATTACCGTGGCATTTTAATGTATATCGTTGCAGTTAATTTATGTACGGTGAACCATTCGAGCCCTCTTTGTGCTAAAAATATAAAAAAACGGGTTTTATACCACTAAATTAAAAGACATCGCTGGAATTTTCATGCTGGGTTGCTACTTGAGAAGCCCTGCCGCCTGTCGCCACACTGCTGTCCCCTGACTAGATGCGCCGCGTCGATCGATTGACATTATTAAAATTTGCTACATTGAAACTTATCGTTTTGATTCTGTCAGCCCAAATATAAATTTTAATGCATTATTGGATGCCAATGAATATTTCTTCCCCATGTTTTGTGATCGATTCCAAGTTAGCACCTTTTTGCAAAATAATATCTTGAAATAGATCGCGTTAGATTGTAAAAAAAAGCGACGTAGCTCCTAAAGCAATACTGTCGAGGTGTGCGGCCTCGCACGGACTGGACTTGCCAAGGGAATGTCGAGCGGGGCGCGATACACAGAAGGACTATTTTTGCTTGTGCAGCATACCATTCTACTAAAATGTCGATTGACAAAAAAATATTTTTTTGGTTTTTTGGAAGATTGTAATGGAAAAAGTAAAATAATTAAAAATAAAGCAATGTTACATTTTGAACATTTACTTCGTACTCATTACCAAGATAGTTTCAAGTTGCTAACCCTTATAGATTCCAAGAAAAATGCTATTTACAAAAAAGTGATGACTTCAGATTTTATTTATTTTTATTAGGAAAAAAATCAAAACATTAAAATTCGACATCGTAGAACAAAATATTGAAAAAAATCCTACAAGACTCATATTTTTATTATTATTTAAATGTTCGCGGGAGTCACGTAAATTTGATTGCAAAATGTCCGTTTTTCACTGTTTGAGAGAGGTAGTCGCCTTAAATCGGCTTCCTGGTTTTACCCGCAGAAATAAGTATGTGAGGATCCCACTTTAGGTTACTGTCAAAAATTATTTATTTCATCACTTTCATTGATAATGTCGTTAAGTTTCGTAGCTTCCGTATATAATTCAAGGTTGTTTTTATTCATAAAACCACCCCCCCTCCCCACATCTTATTCGGATTGTATCACTTTTGCATTGCTAAGTTTGGAGTGAGCTGGCACTCTCTTTAAAAAGACGGTCGTCAGTGAGAAACAAAAAGAAGCCGTGGCCCGAGAGTTCGTGCCGCTGGGGCATTTTGTATTCCGATCCTTGTTGAGTAAACATTTCTTCTCGCAGAGGTTCCATTACCGCGCCAAACTCTTCTTTAAGTAACAAGATACGCCTCAAGAGCCCGACGATGAAGGACAACCCCCTCATTCACCCTCAACCTACACGGCGCATACTTTAAATGAATAAGTAATGGGATAACTGATGAATAGCTAAGTCGCTTATTCACCTGCACAGATTTATATGTTGGAGTTTTGCTCTGCAATACTTCTTATATGTAAACTAGCTGACCCGTGCCCACTTCGTTGGGCGGTAAAACATTTCACTTGTGATGAAATTATGAGTGTGGTTCGGTTAGTACTGAGTGCCATGATTTATTTCCTGACTGCCAAAAGAAGGGTTATATTTTTACAACATATATATGTATGTATTTGCATGTATGTATGTGCCTATATCAACAAGCATTGTTAAATTAAACATATTAGAAACGAGTGCTTTCTCTTTTCTTTATTTTCTATATAACCAGACTTAGCCACAGCAGCGTGTGGCCGGAACAGCTATACTAGGGAAGATATGAGGCGAGCAAATGACTTGGGTTTACTTCTAACTATCTGTTATATGTAGCAGTATAGTACTGAATATTTAACACTTATGTAAATATTGTAACACGTTATAAAGGAATCTAAAAAGATTTGTAATATATAATGTTTTAGACAATATCGAAGCTATCTGTAACAGTTATTAATTAATAATATGTACACCCACTTGGGTGGTCACTACCTCCAACCTGAGGAGGTAAAACAATCTGGCGCCAAAAGCCTGCTGCGGTTCTTAACCCGTTGAGTATGAGTCAACCAAATCTGGTCGCGAAACAATTATCCGTTGAATACGAGTCGACCAAATCTGGTCGCGCGTTTTCACTTCTTTGACGTTCTCATATATATTCATAATTATCTAATTGTTTTACAAAATGATATTTCAATATTCTATATTCGAAATTTTAATGCAATCATTGTGCAGTTGTTCTTTTTATGATTGGTGTAGTAGTTTCGTAGTTATAGTACTTTAAGTCGATGTCGCCGAAAATCCTGCAAAAGAGACAGATGCATCCATGAAAATACCCATTTACTCCAAGGGTTAAATGACACGAGGCTTAGCGCAGAACTATAGTAGGTGGCGAGCACAATATGTAGATCAGCAATGGTCGCAGTGTTACAAGGCTCATAAAGATCTTAGAAAAGCCCCACTCAACAAAAAAGATAAATGTATTTGCATTCCAATTTGACTATATTACCGTTATTTATGAGTGTCTTCTTGTGACTGTCTTATTTGTGAGTGTCTTATCTCTTTAACCATTTATGCATTAAAAGGGAAATTATATGCAGTAAAAGGGAAAGGTCTTTGTTTTAAATACTTAAGACTATAAATTTACTTGTTTTGATATGAATTCATAATTGTTGATAATATGATCAATAAACATGACCTAACGATTTAAATTATTTTTTAAATAAAAGAACTTTTTTGTAGGCATTACCAAGCTCTACAACTTTTCTCTAGAACTCAATCATATATCTCTCATTGTTAAGGCAGCGTTAGTTAGAAACCTTTTCTTTCGACCGATTTTTCTCCGACTTACTTTGCAAATCCAACTACCACGAAAGTCTTTTCATTTTTCGGATTAATATATAGCCCTATTACACTCAAAAATAATGTGGCTTTCTATTGGGAAAAGATTTTTTTTAAATCGGTTCAGTAGATCCAGAGATCCTACAACCTAACAAACTTTACCTCTTTATAATATTAGTATAGATATGCTAAGGTATTATAGGGTGTGTATGGGCCTTTACGAGTTACTACTCAGAATAATCTTTTTCTGCACACGCGATGGCGCGCAGTGGCTCGCGCACGGGAGCAACGCGGTGTCGGTATTAGTAAAACACGATACGTTATCTGGCTGAAGATTTAATCACGACCATGGAGCGGACAAGGCGCTCACACGTTCGGTGTTTACAGCGATATATATCCGAAATCCGACTCGGAATTTTACGCAGTGGCAACATACTGCAGCGGGAATGTTTGAATTGTTATTGGGGAAAATAAAGTATATAAAATAAATAAATAAAATACGAACGGAACTGCCATGGCATTCACCGACCGAAGTCGGGCTCATCATATAGAGTTATTACACTTCTGGGGGGTGAGCAGTGGATTCCGGACTAACGACCGGCTGTGGTAGGTTTAGGACAGCTGTCTCGCCACATGTGAGCGTACACCTAACCACCCATTCACTCCCCCTTCGAAGCCATAGAATTTGAGATGCAAAAATCGCGGTTTTAGATATTTTTTCTAAGAAGGAGTTGATTATTTTCTGGAGAGATCAAGGTCTTTGAAAAGGTGAAACAGAGATTTCGCTGGCAGGCCACGAGCGCCAACTTCCACAGCGTGAAGGTGAACAGTGAAGCCATTCCAGGTGACGGCATTTGCGAGATCATGGTATTTATTTAATTTGTACTCGCGGTCTTTTGGGATATTTGATTCCCATGGAACAGTTAATTCTACGATAAGGACCATCTTCCGAGATAGAGAGTAAAGAGTTATATCTGGACGCAGGGCTGTGCATCCCAGACTTTCAGGGAATTTATACTGCTTAGAGACCGAATCGACTCCAGAATCCAATCTGAAGCATTCTCGATTATTGAGAAAGGTTTTGTAGTGAAATGTTTTTTGCCTTTAGAGCCATCCCGCACAAACTGTTGTTATGAGTCTAAATAAAATAAAATATAAAGATGTCTTTGATGGCTGCTATGTGTAACGATAAAAGTGTATTTATTTGTAGAGGCGCCAGCTACACATGCGAGAAATAGATGATAGACCATATAAACAAATGCAAAGGGCCTCCCTCCGCCTGGGAAGTTACCTTTGTGCGTGGGAGTGGAGCGACGCCAAGGATACCACGGTAGCTCAGTCGTGCTCAGGGGTGGTTAAAATCCTGTATTGACGTCGTCCTAAAGTCGAGAGCATTCGAATTGAATGGACGGTCAAGTACCCTAGTTATGTTTTATTATAAAATGAATTTCGATATATCTTGTGAGAGGACTAAAAGAAGAAGAAGAAGCGATATCAAGTTTAGTGCGCTGCGGCGACGAGATCGAATATTATGATTTACTCACCGCGCCCTCTATCGGTGTACCGACGAGGTACTGCGTCGGCGCGCGTCGATCGCGCCCGCTTGGAGCGCTCGGCCCCGGTCCCGGTCCGCGCTCTTACATAAATCAATGGCTAAATCGTCTAATGAATTTATTGGAAATAATTGCTAGATAATTATATTTAAAAAACGAGAAAATACTATTTGAATCTAGGTGCGCTCTAAACCAGCAGATGCTGCTATAATTAAATAATGTACTGCGGTTCTTTTCTCCGCTAAATGATAAAATTAAAATATATAATTTCAAAGTTTCTTTTATAAAATTATTCTTTATTTATTCCTTGCCCTGAAACATTACCCTGTCCAGTGCTAGTCGGGTACCTACGAGCCTGTTGCTCGCTCTGGCCCGGCGGTATTTTTAGGTACCGTCTCGATTTCTTTAATTCGCTAAATAATGATTAATTAACCAAAATGAAAGGTTTATTTGACAGAGTAACATATTTTATTTTGATTATAATAAATGAAAGCTAGGCCATAGCATATGGCGAATCCGAGTAGTTGGAATTAACAAAAATTCTAAAATTAGATTCGTGGAAAACTGAACGTTACAGCCTTTCAATTTTCAGGGATTAATTCGGCGAAGTGGGATTTTGGACAGGTACTTTGGGTTCTGGAATAGAGAAGGAAGACACTGCTACCCGCGGGAGTTATTGGAAGGTTGCTTCTAGATTTTTTAGCGCCTGCTCCCCGGATACGATTTTAAATTTTAAATTATTATTTTGGATTCAATATTTAGATGGTATTAGAGAAATCGATTGAGGCGAGAAGACGGAATGCGATGCTTAGACACCGGGAATTATAGCACATCCCACGCACTACCTACCTCTATTTCGACGTACTCAATTTAATAAATTTTGATTTATATGACTCTAATTTATTCGCCAACGAAGATATGGCAACGGTAATTTACGGGGGATTTGGCTTTAAGACAATCTTTTAATTTAAATTTATTATTTTTAAAATCTGACTTTATGAGGGGAAGCTAATGGTTACAGATAGAAGACTTGCCTGTATAAGGTATGGAATCCGCTGAGGTCCTGCCCGGATGTTGAACTGAGTTTAGTTATAGATTTTAGATATTCACAGAATTTAAGTTCTAGACTGTGTTGGCTGGTGTGCAAATGAATAATTAAATGGGCGGTAGTCGGCCCGCTCCGCCAACGGCGGAGCGGCCGGTGTCTTCTCGACCGTCTTGCTCGGTCGTTGCCAGCCAAAAAAAAAAAAAGAAGAAAGATCTCTTTTCTAAGTAAAAATATTCTACCTTACTGATTAAAATTGATTAGGGATGTGCGCGACTTGTCGTCTACATACGGTAAGACGTATCCGCTCGGTGTATCGCGTCTATGGCGCGATGGATAAAGTTAACTGATTAATTATTAAAATGATTTAGGTTAAAGTTTGTATACTATAAAAACTAGGCCCTAACATTGCCGGATAGAGACCTAGTCACCGTCCCCGGTGACCTACATAAGCAATCAATGTTAAAGATATAATGCTACGAGTGTTGTACACTAACCCCTACTTGCTACGATGCGTAGCCGCTAATACAATAAATATTGGTAACAGTAAGAAAAATAAGAATAAGTACGTAACGGTAATGAAGAAATTTGCCCTGTTTGCAAGGGTTGATACAAATCAAGATATTTTAAAAAAATATAAAAAAAAATAAATAACACCTAAACGAGAGAAGATGATTTTTGACAAAGTATTTTTTGATCCCAAAAAGTGCATAAGAGTTTCTTTGACTGCAGTATATGACGCTTATTCATATCAGGATTGGAGTTAAGAAAGTCAGGAAATGTGAATGTAGGGAAAGAATTCAGCCGTGAAAGATATCGCCTGTCCGTAACAGGGTTAACATAATTGACGGGTTGATCTTCTCCTGGGGCGTAGCGCGTGGCGTATCGTCTGGTTGCTGCGTCGCTCTCTCGGTGGGGTCGCTGCTTGGAGATCGACGTATGCGCGTCGTAGGGCCTTGGGTAAGACACACAGCGTGTCTCGTGGTGGTCGATTGATGAGCCGTACCTTGGAATTGCGAGAAAAATAGGCGAGCATTAGTAGGTTGCCTAGTTTTCTGATGTTGTGTCGTGATGATCTTAATCGAGGCAACTCGAAGAACATAATAAGTGGGCTGCTGCTTGGCAAATTGCGTCACTTTGCTTGTTTAAAAAAAAAGTCCGGTGGAAAATTTTTGCAGAGCTTCTACTTGGGACAAAACGTGGTGCTACACTAGCTGTTTCAAGTCTGTGTGCACGGAAGAAATTCAGATTTTTACACGTCGCTTGTTTGAAAAGTCCGGTGCGTTGTGGCTAGCGGGTGTAATAAGGAAGGTGATTTTCGTGCCTAAATGCCCTGTCCATTCCAGAGAACACTATTTCACTTCACTGGGTACACACTACGCTGATGCTAAAATGGCACTTAAAGCGTCCTTATTTGCATGTTGATGGTAATAGTATATGTGGAGGTTACTTGCGGTCTGGTTTGTGTGACTTCGCATCCTGGTCCACCTGGTTTAGTGATAATGTTCCTATTGATAGGGAACGCTCCTGCGGTCCTCGCCTATCGGATGTCGTCTATCGTGAATGCCGTCCTGGTTGTCATATAGAGATAGGAAAATGTATCTTTACCTCTAGACTGGAGTAGGTATCCTGGCTTCGGATGTCCATACTGGTTGGCTGGCAGAATTATGGTCCGTGGATTTATGGGCTGGTTTATTCGGTCGGCATTGCCTTCATTATGGTATCTAGCAGCTTGGCTCGACGTTTGAGGTTTGCTTCCCGCCTTGCCGAATGTCACTGGACTGTCTGGTCGGTTATGACCAATTTTCCAAATATTGTCTGGAACGTGAAAAGTTATGCGGCATCATCTCGTTCAATTATCTAGCTCAGTTTTTTACTGGAATACTAGGATAGGTGGTGAGAGAAGGAGAGGCTCTAGTATATGTAACCATTTGTGTGTTATCATATCTTCGCTTTACAATTCCGTTCGAAACTTTGTTTTTAATCTTAAAGAAAAATAAATGTATTTTCCGACTTCTTAAATTTCCTATGTGATTGGGGTCAAAACTGGTGCATATGTTCTGTCTGTATGCTACATTTTAAGCGTGATAAGAAAGATTGGTACATAACAAAAAAAAAACTTAAATTATTATAAATTACAAGTATTGTGAGACGCGTAGGTACACAATGTGGTATATTATTAATCCAACAAGGCATTTTAAAATCTATTCAACATATGATATTATTTTTTAAATTAGGAATATGCAGCTAAACTGTGCTGCTTAATGCGTATACTTACATATTATAATATAGTAATAAACAAAGAACAAGAAAAATTATTATAACAGTGGCAGTGCTCATATTGTGCAGCTTTACACATGAAATTCCATGGTTGAAAAACAAACAAAAAGAAATAAATAAATTAGAAATGTTGCTACTTTTTGTAGCTACATTCTTTGAAAAAAAATTAGAAGAAAGGAAGGGGAAAGGAAAAAAACTAAACTCTTTTTTTATCTCGGTCTATAAGCATCCATTCCGGCGGGTTATATTTTTGATTATATTCAGGCTTTATTAAATGAACGTATAGATAATTAATCCAATGGGGAACAGAAAAATTAATTGTTTATTAAAATGGTGAAAGGGGTGTAGTAGGTATGGGAGAGCAGGTGCTAAATGTTTCCGGTTTTTTTTTTTGTATAAACAAATAAAATTATGAAGGGTTCCGGATTTAAAAAAATTATAATATATTTTAATTTTAAGTTTTGAAATTATGATATGCATTTGCAGGAATGGTACTTCGGGTAGCGGTGTTTCCTTTGATTTTGTGCCCTTTTAATTATTGATTGTTTTGATATATTGTTTTAATGTTGTTTATTTTTGTATTTATGGTGTGTTTTATAGTGAAACCGGCCTTAACTAACGAAAGCAAGACTACCAATAGATGTCTGCTAATACGTTTTTTAAAATAAAAAATAATAATAATAATATATTTCGCAACAATGTGCAGTGTGTAGAAGCGTTCGAGCTTATTTTATCAAATAATTGTTAGCATAATGTGAAAGGCGAGATGAAAATTGTAGGCCGGCTCTTTAATCTTGTATTGACCATTTTGACGACTTATCTGAAATATACAGAAGCGAATTACGTAATTTTAATTTGCGTAAAATTCTGGTCGTATTGGTATTCAAGTTTATAATTTTTAAAAAAATATTGTATATTTGTGTTTTTTTAAAAAAAAAAAAAGAATTGAGCGTGTGTGTTTATTGTTGTTTGTGGACGGGGTAGAACGGCAGTGTGATTTTCTTTTACACGAACAACCAGTTCTAGATGTTTATAGACCTCGCGGTCTTTCACTCGTGATGGTACGAAGTTAAATTTTAGAGTTCCTTTATGCGTTGTTCCGCAGGCAACTCCCTAACTTTCTAGGATTTTTGAGGTCCTTAGTATGTGATGTTTTTATTGCATATAAATTTTGTGAGATGTAAATTTTGTAGTCATGGTGGTAAATAATAATATTCAGTATTTTGACTTAAGTTTTTCTCTTTCGTGTCCCGTTCGCGCTTCTGTCTTTCATCATCATGCAGGGACTTCCTAACATACTTTCCTTTCATTCTTAAAGCTGTCCGTCTTGTACTTATATTTAATATTTTGACTGTTTTTTAAAAAAAATGCGTTAAGACATTTATATGTAATATTTTCCAAATATTTATATCCAATTAAGATCATTGTCGTGATACTTTGATGAGTGTTTTATGGGCAAACTAATGGAGCTTTTTATTCATTTTAAAAAATAACGTTGCGGGAAATCAATGGGGGTTTTTTTATCTTACAATGAAGAAATTATGGTATGGAGAATTCCATATCTTGGCAAAAGCCAAGACCGAACAAAGAGCTTTCTGTAGCTTATGACTAATCTACAACGGTTTTTGAAGGGGTTCCTAGTCGCTACTTAGTACTAACGATCTACTTGCCGCGTGATTGTATGTCAAAAAAAATATAAAATAATTGATAGAAAATATAGAAGTATTTTTACAACAGAGCTGAGCATGTAGATTTTAATTCGACGATGACAGTTGATGCATTGAATACCCGGAACATAATAGTTCCTTGCGTTTTCACCTTAACGGTAGGATGAAGACTAAACCCAGTAAATATATAATTAAAAAAAATCCAGAACTTGTCCGGCGGTGTTTCTCTCGCAAGCGAACGGTTAAGCACCGAACCGTTTTAAAAATCGCATAGTTGCGTATAAATATAATTAAGGTAGAGAAATATCTTTGTTCTTTGATTTTGCCGCAACGGCCCATGCAAAGGGAAATGTATTTATTTGTGTTTTAATTGTGTGTAAAAATGCGCTCGATTTTATCTCTATATTATGATTTATCATACCTACTGCCGTGTATGTTGGTCGGTCGGATCTATTTATAAATAATCGCTTAACGCAGGTGTTGTGTAAGTGTGTTTGATTGCATTGACTCGAAATATTGTTTGTTTTTAAATTTGGGAATGAAAATACACTAATGATATTTATTATATTTTTAAGAATTTGGGGCTAAATTTGCCCACATGGTGAGGTACCGAATCCGGCGCCTTCTTGCCGGATGAGAGTACCTTTCAAAAAAAAATTTATATTTTATAAAATTTTTTTTTGTATAAACTATTAGTATTTGTGTTTGATTTTTGTTCTGTAGGTACTTTAGACCGTGTGTTCTGTTGTGTAATGTGTTTTGTGTGTGTGAATTTAGCTTATCTGTTGCGCTTTGTTTTGGATTTTGTATCTTGATAAAGTGCGTTAGGTTGTATATAATTAATTGTTTAATTTGTTTGTCTTATATCAAAGGGAGTTATAATTTTGAATCTTTGTTTTTTCTGTTGAATAGCTTATTTTATGCCTTATAGACGCAATAGTTAATACCTTTTTGTGTACCTTGTGCGATTTATACCCGGAATCCGCAGTTTCACGATGGAAACCGTGATGACGCGTTCGACTTCACCTCGGCGACGCCACGCTAGACCATATGTTGTTATAGGGTATTAATTACTCGCAATGTCCTTAATATGGAAAAGACCCCGCGGTTTTCCGTTCTCGTCGGCTAACTCGTAGGCGACTGGGGATTTTTTCGCAATGACTTTGCACTTTATGTACCTAGGGCTGAGTTTGCTACAAAAAAAATCTGCTTTTCTTGACAATGTATGGTTTTTGGCCCAGACCCAATCTCCTGTTTTAAATTCGACGTGTTTTCTTCTAAGGTTGTATCTCGAAGAACTATTTCTGAATGACTCTAACATTCTTTCCTGCACTATGTCATAGGCGTCCGCTAATGACTCTAATCCCTTTGCGAATTCGTGTGGGGTATCGAGTATTATTTTGGCGTTTTTGTCTGGCACGTAGCTTAACATTTTGTGATAACGTCCATCAACTATAGGTTCTCGCCCAAACATTAGGTAAGCTGGGGAGAAGCCTGTCGCTAAATTTATGTGGCTATTAAGTGCGTTTTGGATTAATAAGAGGTATTTATCCCATTTCCTCTGGTCTTTGCCTGATAAAATCGACAGCGATGTCTCAATTGTCTGATTATATCTTTCGACCATGTTTGACTGCGGGGCGTAGACACAGCCGAAAAACAGTCTGGGGATTTTATATTTATCTGCTAACGCCTTAAAGGCCTTAGATCGGAAGTAAGTTGCGTTATCTAGTGTTATGACCGCTGGGGTGCCGAATGCTAGGAATATGGTATTCTCGAGGTGTTTCGTTATGTTCGCGGAGGTGGCTTTTCTCAGGGGAAATAACCAACAGTACTTAGTAAATACATCTACCACGGATAATATATATGTGAATCCCGACAGTGATCTCGTAATAGGCCCTATTAGGTCGATGCTTATAGTGTGCATTGGAGTTTTTACGGATTTTGGAGTGGCCATGAATCCCTGGGCTGGTCCCGTTCTTATCTTGTAGGCTTTGCATGTGTCGCATCTTTTCACGTAGGCTTTTACCTCCTTCTGCATGCCGGGCCAATAGAAATACGATTGTAGTTTTTTTAATGTTTTAAATATGCCGAAGTGGACCGCGAATTCTCCTTCGTGAATATCTTTTATCGCTGTTAGCCTGTCTGCGAATTTTGGCACGATTTTCCACGGGTTCAGGAGTTTTTCGCCTCTCTTTGGGGCGTGATATCTGTATAATTTTTCGTTCTCAATTTTGTACTCCGGGTATGCGTAGGGGTCGTTTTGTACCGTGTTGTATATGCGAGTGTACCAATCTTCTCGGCGGAAATCTGCTGATAAGGCCATACAAGGTATTCTAGAAAGCGCGTCTGCGACGATGTTCAGGCTTCCTTTCCGATGTATGATTTCCATGTCGAACTGGGATAATAGAGTACTCCAGCGTGCCAATCTTCCTGAAGGGCCCTCCAGTTTCGTAAGCCATTTCAGGCTACTATGGTCCGTTATTACCTTGAAACGGGTGCCTTCTACGTACGTCCTGTAGTGTAAAACTGCTCTCAAGACGGCGAGTAATTCTCTTTCGGTAGTCGAGTAATGGGTTTCCGCTGGGGTAAGACTCTGTGAAAAGTAGGATATGGGGAGGTCCATTTTCTCCTCCTCAGAGTACTGAGTCAGCGCCGCTCCTATCGCGGTGTCGCTAGCGTCGCAGCTTATTGTAAATTCTTTACTGAAGTCTGGACACTTCAAGATCGGAGTAGTTGTCAGCGCGTGTTTCAATGCTATGAAGGATTTTTCCGCCTCCTCTGTCCATACAAAGTTTGATTTTACACCTTTTTTGCCCCCCGTTAATTTGCAGAGTGGAGCGGCGATTTTTGAGTAGTCTTTTACGAATCTACGATAGTATCCGCTCAATCCGAGGAAACTTCTTACGTGCTTTACGCGGTCTGGCCTTGGGAAATTCGTTATGCAAGCTACTTTCCCTTGGTCCGTTCTCAATCCTTGCCTGTCCACAACGTAGCCGAGGTACAGTAATTCGGGCCTGCAGAACTCACATTTTTTAAGGTTGATTGTCAATCCCGCTTCTTTTAGGCTCTCCCTCACGCGTAATAAGGTGTCGATGTGTTCGTCATAGGTTGTTGAGGCGATGATGAGGTCGTCCGCATACACGAAAACCTTGTTTCCGTATTCGGGGCCGAATATTTGGTCCATGAGGGTGCTTAGGTCTGATGACGCGTTACAGAGTCCGAAGGGCATTCGCAAAAAGGCGAACATACCTTTTCCAGGTATTGCAAATGCGGTCTTGTATATGGAGGCTTCTTCCATCGGGATCTGCCAGAATGCCTTCGATAAGTCAATTGAAGTTAAATATCGAGCATTTCCTAGATTGTCGAGGATTCTCTGCGAGGACACCATGGGGTATCGGTTTTTTGTAGTCACTTCATTTAATTTTCTGGAGTCAAGGCAGACCCTTGGGCTGCCATCCTTCTTGGTCACTACGAGGATTGGATTACACCATGGGGATTTTATGGGAGTAATCACTCCTAACCTTAGCATGTCGTCAATTTCGTCTTTAATCAGCTTGTCTTTCGCTGGCGATAATTGGTATGGTTTCTGACGAATTGGATCGCCCGTGGTTACGATCTTATGCTTCAATAAGTGCGTCTTTCCGAGACCTTTTTTTTCGAAGGAGATGTCCTCATATAATTTTTTAACGTGCTGTAATCGTCGTAATTGTTGCGGAGTAAGGTCGTCTACATTCCTGATTTGCTGGCTCGCGGTGTGGTTTAGCTGTGCCAATTGTATGTCGTGGTTCGTGTCGATTGAAATTTTTACGTCGAACTGTTTGATGAAGTCGATCCCCAGGATTACGTCTTTTTTTATTGTGGGGCAGATTAGGAAATTAATTTTCTCGCTTTTTCCTTTGTATTGCACTGGCAATGTCATGTATCCAAGTATATCCTGTTGTGTTCCGTCCGCTGTTGATATGCGGCTCTCTGCGTTTTTTATAGTTTTTCCGAGCTGTATGTAGCGTTCGTGCATTTTCCTGCCTAAAATGCAGACTGCGCAACCGGTGTCCACGAGTGCATTGTACGTTTTTCCTAATATGATTATTTTTGCATGTGGGCGAGTATCGTAGAATTTTGGTTCTGGTGACAGTGTGAAGTTTTCCACGGCTATAGCCCTGTCTATTGCCTGTATCCGTGGCTTCTCCCGTTTTTTGGTTGGGATTGGTGGTATCCTGGCGGTACTCCGTTACATCTTGCGCAAGAACTGGTATATGTGTCCTGTAATTTGCAGTTGAAACACATTGGTTTTGGGTATTTCCGGCACTCCTTGTAATCGTGCCCTCGTGTTTCGCACTTCCTACAGTATTTTTGCTGGGAAAATTGTGTTTGTTGAGGTTTTTGGTATTCTTGCGGGCGTTGTTCGTACGGTGTCGAGTTTCCGTATCCGGATCTTCTGACGAATGGCGGTGGTTTATCATGGCGCGGATGAAATTTGTTGTTTTGTGAAAAGGCTGCTATTTCCTCTTCATCGTGTCTGTCGGTGTACGTGGGTTGCTCTTCCATGGCGGCTATTGTGGTCCTGTTCTGGATGCTGCTCGCTACCGTTGGGGTTGGGGCTAGCGCGTACTGCTCGAAGTTTTTCGCTAAATCCAGCAAAGTTCCAATATCGTCCAGTCTTGAAGTTCCCAGGAGTGTGTGGTACAGCGGTAGAACGTTTAATTTCACTATTTCCAGTAGGGTGTCGTCCCGTAATCTTGGTGATAATCTCCTGTTCATAGTATCGATCCGTGTAACGTAGTCGTGCATGGTTTCCCCAGGGAGTTGTTTGGTAATCCTCATCTGATTTTCCAAGCGTGTTTGGTAATTAAGCTGTTCGTATTTATTTATTAACGCTTCTCTTAGGGTTTTCCACGTTTTTACGTATTTTCTGATGCTTCGGAACCAAAGTAAAGGTGGACCTTCCATCAGGTCGGTGAATCCTTGGATAAGTTCTCTTTCTGTGACCCCCCTTGCTTGTACTTTATCCTCTATTTTGTCGATAAATTCCAAGATTGGAGTAGATCCGTCGTATCTTAAATTCCACTTGTAGATGCTTGGGGACGTTCTATGTTTTCCCGCGGCCGAAGATTGAAAAATATCTGAAGTTGTCGCCGTATCTTGCGTTTCCCTGCATATTTTCCTCGTATATGCCTCTTCTTCGCTTTCATTGTCTGAATATTCGATGATCCTTGAGCTGGTGGTCGGTTTCCTGTGCGGAATCGAGTCTTCGATGCCTGACTTGCTTCCTGCCTTAGGTTTTTCCGATGTCTGTTTTTCCGTCTGCTCTGGAATTTGGTGAGTGGTATTTTCCTCGATGAGCCTGCTTGGTGATTGCTGACGAGCTCTTGCAGCGGCCCTTGTTTTCTTGGGTGCCATGATGCTAACTCCAAAATCGTAAAGGTTGTGGAAGTTTACGCCTTGATTTTATTACTATTATTTTTTTTAGAGATTGTAGAACAAGTGAAAATGTTGACCCTAGTGTGTTGATGTAGATTAGTGTGTACTTGATGTAATGTTGTATGAATTTATTAAGTTAAAGACCCATATGCAATAAGGCAAATGGGAAAGGAGATGAGAAAAAGAAAATTGATGAAGTTAAATGAAAACTAAAAAGAAAATAAAATAAAAAATGAAAAAAAAAGAATAAAATTAAAAAAAATTGTAACACCCTGTAGGGTTGTGAATGTTTGCTAAGTATTTATTATAAGTGTGAATAGAAGTACTAATTGCTGATATCTTTCTGCATAAATATCTTAAGGTTCGTTTGTTGTAACAGTATAACTAGATATGTGTCCAACGTGTCGTCGAAGAAGCAAAATCCCCACGTAATCCTTTGCTGATTCCGAAGTCAAATCCCCAAGACACCTTGGTTATTACTTACGCTTATGGCTGAAAGGCTATTGTACATGTAGTATATTATTTAAAAAAATTAAAATGTAAAGCACTTTTTAAAGCATGAAAAAAAATATTTGTGTTAGTTTTGTAACAACCTGTAAAATAAATTGGCAGTAGGTACGTTGTGTAGAGAAACAATAAAAGAAAAATATAAAAATAATAAAAAGAAAAAAATTTTTGGGCGGGGTTGGGTGGGAAATCTTATGGTATCCTATATCTCGGACGATATATGAGATAAAAACAATAAAACTTAAAATTGTATATAATGTAATGATAACGGTAAATTTAAAACAAAATTGAATCTTGAAAAATATTTAACGGCCCCACGTTGGGCGCCAGGTTTGTTATGAGTCTAAATAAAATAAAATATAAAGATGTCTTTGATGGCTGCTATGTGTAACGATAAAAGTGTATTTATTTGTAGAGGCGCCAGCTACACATGCGAGAAATAGATGATAGACCACATAAACAAATGCAAAGGGCCTCCCTCCGCCTGGGAAGTTACCTTTGTGCGTGGGAGTGGAGCGACGCCAAGGATACCACGGTAGCTCAGTCGTGCTCAGGGGTGGTTAAAATCCTGTATTGACGTCGTCCTAAAGTCGAGAGCATTCGAATTGAATGGACGGTCAAGTACCCTAGTTATGTTTTATTATAAAATGAATTTCGATATATCTTGTGAGAGGACTAAAAGAAGAAGAAGAAGCGATATCAAGTTTAGTGCGCTGCGGCGACGAGATCGAATATTATGATTTACTCACCGCGCCCTCTATCGGTGTACCGACGAGGTACTGCGTCGGCGCGCGTCGATCGCGCCCGCTTGGAGCGCTCGGCCCCGGTCCCGGTCCGCGCTCTTACATAAATCAATGGCTAAATCGTCTAATGAATTTATTGGAAATAATTGCTAGATAATTATATTTAAAAAACGAGAAAATACTATTTGAATCTAGGTGCGCTCTAAACCAGCAGATGCTGCTATAATTAAATAATGTACTGCGGTTCTTTTCTCCGCTAAATGATAAAATTAAAATATATAATTTCAAAGTTTCTTTTATAAAATTATTCTTTATTTATTCCTTGCCCTGAAACATTACCCTGTCCAGTGCTAGTCGGGTACCTACGAGCCTGTTGCTCGCTCTGGCCCGGCGGTATTTTTAGGTACCGTCTCGATTTCTTTAATTCGCTAAATAATGATTAATTAACCAAAATGAAAGGTTTATTTGACAGAGTAACATATTTTATTTTGATTATAATAAATGAAAGCTAGGCCATAGCATATGGCGAATCCGAGTAGTTGGAATTAACAAAAATTCTAAAATTAGATTCGTGGAAAACTGAACGTTACAGCCTTTCAATTTTCAGGGATTAATTCGGCGAAGTGGGATTTTGGACAGGTACTTTGGGTTCTGGAATAGAGAAGGAAGACACTGCTACCCGCGGGAGTTATTGGAAGGTTGCTTCTAGATTTTTTAGCGCCTGCTCCCCGGATACGATTTTAAATTTTAAATTATTATTTTGGATTCAATATTTAGATGGTATTAGAGAAATCGATTGAGGCGAGAAGACGGAATGCGATGCTTAGACACCGGGAATTATAGCACATCCCACGCACTACCTACCTCTATTTCGACGTACTCAATTTAATAAATTTTGATTTATATGACTCTAATTTATTCGCCAACGAAGATATGGCAACGGTAATTTACGGGGGATTTGGCTTTAAGACAATCTTTTAATTTAAATTTATTATTTTTAAAATCTGACTTTATGAGGGGAAGCTAATGGTTACAGATAGAAGACTTGCCTGTATAAGGTATGGAATCCGCTGAGGTCCTGCCCGGATGTTGAACTGAGTTTAGTTATAGATTTTAGATATTCACAGAATTTAAGTTCTAGACTGTGTTGGCTGGTGTGCAAATGAATAATTAAATGGGCGGTAGTCGGCCCGCTCCGCCAACGGCGGAGCGGCCGGTGTCTTCTCGACCGTCTTGCTCGGTCGTTGCCAGCCAAAAAAAAAAAAAGAAGAAAGATCTCTTTTCTAAGTAAAAATATTCTACCTTACTGATTAAAATTGATTAGGGATGTGCGCGACTTGTCGTCTACATACGGTAAGACGTATCCGCTCGGTGTATCGCGTCTATGGCGCGATGGATAAAGTTAACTGATTAATTATTAAAATGATTTAGGTTAAAGTTTGTATACTATAAAAACTAGGCCCTAACACTGTATTGGGGGTTTGGAGGGTACTGTGTAGTACATTGTATATGACGTAGTTTCTACAGTAGAATAAAGCAAGATTTTGAAATCGATGACTATCACGGTTGTTTGACATTATAAACAGGATTGAAACGAATTTACCGCGTCAAGTTTACCTGAATTTAGACGCACACGATCAAATACAGACGAAACTCAGAAACTTAGCAGATCACGAGCATTCTTACAACAGATAATAGGCATGAGAGATCAGATAAGTAAGATTAAACAAATTCAACATAATAAGTTAATAGTAAAAACACATTTTTAAAAACAAGCTTTTATTAAAATACTCCCGAGACAACCCTGGGTGCAGAAGCCTTAGCATAGTGGAACTTTAAACGGACAATCATAATTGAATGGTTGTAACGAGAATATTGAAAGACTACTTTAGACAAGGCACCACCTCCGTTTTTGAAGAAAAACGTGGAAAACTAAAAATTAAGGAAAATAAAAGAAAACGACCGAAAAAGTTACAAGACAAACAAAAAAAAATTAATCCAAACTCAGGGAGGGTATTTTAACTTCGTTCTAATAATCTAGCCTAGAGGTAGGTTTTCCGCAAATAAAACAAATACAATCAGTGCAGAATTCTATATAATTAATTTTAAAAATTAACCGTTCACAAAAGAAAAAAAAAACCTTTTGAGGTTATAATTAATATTTCAGATTTCGATCGAAAATCGTAAGAATGCATAAAAAAAATATGTTTTCTGGCCCGAGCCTACGCACAAGGCATTTACGTTCAATAATCCATGCGGAAAAAAATGTGGTTTTCAAAAAAAAACCGTAACCCAAACGTGGAAACGGTGCTGGTGCTGACAGGTCGACACGCAAATTTGCGGCTTTATTAGGTGGAAAACGGGAGGAATCTCCTTATTTTTTACGAGTTTTACAGGCGTGCCCAAGAAACTGGAACCAAAATGGAAAAAGATCGAGCTCAATCATGGCGATCGCGAAAGCATTCCAACAAATAAAGATGAAACAACACTCACCTATGTTCACGGTTAATCACACTTTACATATTTTTATTCTGCACTGTTCTCCTGCATTACTGTTCTCCTCTTTTTTTTAATCCACTTTCTGCCTGCCTCGGCGAAGCAGGAGCACCTGCCCCGCCCGGGCCATTGTTAAAACAGGAAATGAGATCTAACCGAACACGTTTGACAACTCATTATTACCAGAAACACGAATGTCTCTACTCTATGACAAAGAGTGTAGATTTACTTCCAAAAAAATTTAATAAAAGTAAAATTTTATGTAGGTTTTCTTTTTAATTAATATTATAATTTTTATAGTTGACATTTATTTATTTATTTTTAATAAATTTATTTCCATAATAGCAACATTAATATCATCTGACACCTGTCAAGGAAAATTTTGGATGATTTCAAAAAAGCAACAATAAACAACATTTCGGAACATGAAAAGGTTATAGAAAACCCTGAGAAGTAACCTTTAATGATAATTCGTGACACAAGCGCGAGAAAAAAAGGAATTTCTGTTACATGCTATACAGAATTTCGTGTTTTGCTGTTGACCGTTGAGGAGTCTCATGGCTAGAAGCCAATTTTGGGTGCAGCAGCCCTGTCGCGGTGAAACTTACAACGGGTTGTCTCAATTGAATGCATATACAAAATTTCGTTTTTGTGCTGTTGACCGTTAAGGAGTCCCGTCGTCAGGAGCCAACCCTGGGCGCAGCAGCCATGTCACGGTGAAACTTATAACGGGCAATCATAATTGAATGCGTATACAAAATTTCGTGACTGCTGTTGGCCGTTGGAGTTGAGGAGTCCCCTTGTCGGGAGCCAACACTGGGAGCATTAGCAATGTCAAGGTGAAACTTAGAACGGGCTATCATAATTGAATGCGTATAGAACATTTCGTGACTGTGCTGTTGACCGTTATGAGTCCCCTCGCCAGGAGCCAACCCTGGGCTTAGCAGCCGTGTCATGGTGACACTAAGAATGGGCTATCATAATTGAATGCGTATACAAAATTTCGTTTCTTAGCTGTTGACAGTTGAGGAGTCCTCTCGTATGGAGCCAATTCTTGCTGCAGAATCAGGTCATGCTCACCATAGAAATGCATTGTCATCGGAACTGAACCAACTCTAATTCTGCTTGCAAGATTTGACCTAAACAAACTGACAAACATTGCTAGATAAATAAAAGCTTGTAAAAACGATCTTCAAACCTATCTAAGATATAGTAGGGCGGTGTCCACTACAACGGGCGAACCCGTCACCCCATACTGGTATAACGATATAGGTCGTTCTTTCAGCCGTTGGATGAGCGTAGAAGATTTGGGGACAAGACAATCTACTTCTAGTTCACCAGCAACCCGTTAGAGACCAACGCCTTACGCCAGTTCGATATTCTTCTAAATATAGAAGCACCTCGGACTTCCGTGGAGACCAAGCACAGTGCCTTTACTGTATGGGGAGATCTATGGAGAAAATAAACAGAACATTAATAAATAAGCTGCAAATAAAATTTAATTCTTATATTCTTAAGCGCAACAAAAATAATAATAGGGCTAAAAAACTTTAATTATATTAAAGAAAAAAATGTACAATTCTAAAACCAACATTGGCTTAGTTAGTTGATCATAAATTTTCCCAAGTCATCGCCCACTATTTTTCATTTTGTTCTGTCAGCTTTTACTTCTTCTCTCTAATACCAGCAGAGCTTACAAAAGTTCCAACAAAGCGTTTTCCTTCGACACATCCTTGCGCAAAATCCAGCAATAGAACAAGTCGATAATTTATATACAGCGAGACTTTTAAAATATATTTTGTCAGCAAACTTGCTAAACCTCACAGCTAATCTGTATGTATTTAAATTCTACAAAAAGCTTGCGATCGTAGAATATAGAAATCTACGCCGTCATTATTGGTAATGTTTCTTAAAATGAAATGAAAATGAAATAAATGAAATGAAAAATACCTTTATTGTACTAACAAAAAAAAATTACATGGGTAAAGAAAACTTAAATTCTATTTTAACTTAGTACAAACGGCGGGCTTATCGTTTCACGATTTCTTACAGCCAACCGTGTAATATTAAATAAAGGTATCAATACAGCTCACATACATAAACATATACAATATACATATGCATACATCCAAATATACATACATACATAAAAAATATAATTTATAATATAATATATGTATATAATAATAATAAATACATAGAAACTACAGATAAATAATAATAAAAATAACTGCTTATATAAAATGATAGATATTACAAAGTTCTTATGCTTCTATCCAGTCAACAACCCAACGAAAGGGGGAAGGGGGAGGGGATAGGGGGAGGGTTGGTTCTTAGTTGATATTTTTAGGGGGAGGGTTGGTTCTTAGTTGATATTTTAAAAGGTGTTTATATGTGTTTTTTTTACATAATCACGTACTAAATTTAAATTGGAGTAACATCCACAGAACCAAAGTTTGTTAAAATATATATTATAGAAACAAATTTAACATACCATCAACAATAACAGCCATAATAAATATAACTGAAATACTGCACAGACTATCAGAAAAAAAACTTTTCACCTTGTGTGACAATTTGAAAACGTGTTGCTGCAAATATACAGCGTAATTACATAACTCTCCATGATACTAGAACCCGTTAGAAAAGCAATAAAAGCAAATATTTTGAATACTTCAAATAGTCCAATAATCGCTAATGGGCAATTAATGATTTCTAGCAGAATTCGAAATAAATGGAATTTTGAGTTTATCCACAATCCAATTTCCGTATGCGAATTTCTATTTTTTATGACATTTTAGATTGAACAGATTACATATACATAGTTGTTACTTGACCTCGTTATTGATAGAATAGTCAGAGATATGAAATCGAAGACGTTGGACAAACGAAACGGCCCATAGCCACGCGACTGACAGAACACATCAAAGCTGTTAAAAACGTTCAGCGAGAAAAATCGGCGATCTGCGAACATATATTGGATAGCGGAAGTAACCACTGGATGCAGTTTCAAAATCCCATTGTTCTATCGAAGGAACAATTCTACTTTCCTCGCATGATCCGGGAAGCCATTGAAATAAGAAGAACTCCGAACTTCAATAGAGATGACGGCTACAAACTCTCTTCTACGTGGAACCCTCTTCTTAAAATGTTCCCGCCGCCGAACGCCGAACGCAAAGACGTAAAACAGGATACAGTGAGTGTTGTGTGCAAGACGGATTTTAAAAATTCCCGCGCTCCGAGCCCGGCCCCCCACCACCGTTATAACCTACGCAGTGGCGGCAGCGGTTTGCGGCCTACCCGCAAAACAACGGACTGACAGCTCTTCAGTTTACCCTTGACAACGGCGGCTGCAACGTCACCGAAACGTCGGGTCCTACAAATTTCACGCGGTAAATTCGTTTTCTATCCTATTTATAATAGTCAGAGATATTCAGAAGCGAGCATAGATTTTCGAAAACAATTAATTTTCTTTTGTTTTTCTAGTTTTTAAAACACATTTCTGTCAGGTTGTCATTTTTAATCAGGTTGCACTCGGCTGAAAATAATTGTGGCAAGCAGAAGCAGGCAAATGATCTAAATACCAAAGTTTATTAAATTATTAACAAGAAATATTAAAACTACGGGAAGATCGAAATATTAAAACTACGGATAAACTCGCTTTCCCCGTACCTTCGAAGTCCCGCGCGTCCGTACTAGGTATGCCCAGAATTCCATCATGCACCGCTTAATGTCAACTTACGATAATCATTTCCAGAATATCGACCTATTTAACATGAAAGAGAATAAATTTAAGCAAAGCATATACTTAAAATTAATCGAAAATGCGACATAGACATTTCTCATGGGATACTTATGTCTTAGGGACTATTTGGTTTTTCGTTCTTTGTTCTTTAACTGTATATGATAGGTTTATATGATGAAGTAATTTTTTCTTATCTTTCTTAACTTTTCAAATTTTTCAAATTTTTATTTTTTGTACTGCACATTATTACTTAAAATCTATTAACACCCATTCCTTCCTTTTCCTTTCCTTTTCCCCTCCCAACCCCCACAGAATGCACTGTTGCGTATTGGAGACTTAACTAACTAAAACTATTGTTGAAAGCATGTGATCGGCCAGAAATATTGTATTTAATGTAATTGTAATATTTTTTGTAGCGCTGTATGTTTTCCCTGTTAAATACATAAATAAATAAATAAATAAATAAATAAATAAATAAATAAATAAGATTTTAGGGGTTTTTTTTTAACAAAATTTGAAAGTATATAATTTTGGCTTAAAATCTAGATGATAATTTGAGGTAGAGGCAAAGTATGTATCGCTATAATTAAAATAGCAATATAAAGCACATACCTTGGTGCATATAAGCGTATACCCCCATGACAGCTCGTTCGCAAATATTTCTTAATTTCGGCTGAATGAGATGTTTTATCCCAGTGGTAAAATGCAAATGGCATGTAATTATTATACGGCGTGCGAAAATCGCTATTTAAAAGGGTCATAATAAAATTGGCAATCAATACAGGTCCAGGTACAATAACGCGCCCTAATGAGTTTTTGCTTATCCTATTTAGAATAACGGTATCGAAGTACGCGTCAAATCGTCCGTCGTTCGGCGGACGATTTGGACGGAACTGTGCGACGGTTTTACTACATGGAAACCTATTCTTAAAATGTTCTCAATGCCCACAACGAGTGCATGGACGTATTACATGATACAGTGAGTAACATCTGCGAAGTAACAGCAGCAGTTTGCCGCCTACCCGCGAAACAACGAATGACGATTGACAGCACTTCGGTCTACTTTGGACAACGGAGGTTGCAACATTGCCGAAATATAGGGTGTTACAAGCTTCACGCGGTAAATTCATTTTTATCATATTTAGAAGGAATTATTTGTCACAATGTGTAAGGAATAATGTGTCACGGGTGGCTACCAATTCGCATTTTGTCCCCAAATCATGTAAAGTTCATTAGAAGAAAACGCGACGCATGTTGAAATATTTCCCTTCGTATATTCGAGTGACAAGAGAGGTCTCACACTAATGGTTGCGGATGTAACGAGATGGGGGAGAAAAACACGGGCGACTTTCTTTTCCGCAATCTATCATTTTTATTTTTTTTTATTTTATTATTATTAAGGAAACTTAGAGCTATTACAGTAGAAATATCTGAATTTTATTTACAGACTACAATGCTAGTTAAAAGTTTCCACTTAAAAATCGTAAAAATATACAGTCGCCTAGGAAGGGGATAGGAGGAAGTGGAGGGGAATTAAAGTTATAATTTTATTATTTTAATATTAGGGAAATTTTATGGTTTATTTTAATATTGGAGAAAGAAAAGAAAGAAGAAAAGAAAAAATATAATATAATTATTTCACTCGTCCTTGAATATTGCCTTTTAGAAGACCCGGAATAAGAGTCTTGAGCGCAGTCGCAGTTGTATTAAACAGGTCAATTTCGCTTAGCTTGGTATTGCAGAAATGAGATACTCGATAAATGTAGTTATTTTGGGCGTAGTTTGTGTTTACTTGAGGTAGATGAAATAAGTTTAATTGGCGGGAAGGCCGTGGGGGTACATGGAAATGTATAAGTTGAAGCAATTCAGAACAGTCGATAACGCCATTTAATATCTTGTATAGGAATATTACATCTGAACTAACTCTTCTCATTTCTAATGGTATAAGCCCATGATAGTCACCAGCTTCGTTATAATCTGAAAAAGACCGATAATACCGATAATTTAAGTTTTTTAGGAACATGTTTTGAATGCGTTCGATCCTATTGATGTGAATATTGTAACAAGGAGACCAAATTTGCGAAGCGTATTCGAGGTGGCTGCGGACATAAGCATAATATAAAATTATAAGGGACCTATTATGATTAAACTGCTTGGCTAGTCTGAGAATAAAGCCCAGCATACTGTAAGCTTTGGCAGTTATTGTGTCAATGTGTGAAATGAAATTTAATTTACTGTCTAGAATAACACCCAAGTCCTTTATAACAGATTTTCTTGGGATGAGAAGTCCATTTAAATTTTTGCTAATATTTAGCGACTTGGTATTCCTTGTAAAACTAACAATTTCACACTTAGAAGCATTGATGTGTAATCGGTTTGCCGAGCAGTAAAGAGACAGTCTATCTAGATCTTTTTGAAATGATATATAATCGACCAATATCCTTACCGGTGCATACACCTTCATATCATCAGCAAAAAGGAGGAATTTACAAAGGCTGAATCATTGGTTGATATCGTTTAAATATATAGTAAACAATGGTGGTGCTAGTAGACTACCTTGTGGGACTCCAGATGTTATTTTTACCCAGTCAGACTTAAATGCACCCAATACTACACTTTGAGAGCGATTTTCTATATAAGAGGCAAACCACCTTAGAAGATCGCCCTGTATACCGACCAGTTGCAACTTTTTTATAAGAATTAGATGATCAACTTCGTCAAAAGCTTTACTAAAGTCGGTATATACGACGTCAACCTGGGTACGTTTAGACATATGAACGAAAAGGAAATCAGTGAAAACTAAGAGATTGGACACAGTCGATCTTCCCGACCTAAAGCCGTGTTGTTGAGTCAAGATTTGAAGTCTTGTTGCTGTGTAGAGTTGATCATACACATTTTTTTCAAACAATTTGATAATGATAGATAACTTGGAGATCGGCCTATAGTTTGAGACGTTGGCTCTTGACCCAGATTTGTATATAGGTGAGACAAATGCCAGTTTCCATTGATTTGGAAAGACACCTTCGGATAAAGATTTCTGGAATAGCAGAGATAATGGAGTAGCAAGTGCCTCACAGCAACGGGCCAAGAACACCGGAGGAATACCATCTGGCCCAGCACTTTTATTTAGGTCAAGTTTGCTGATGTATTTCTTTATCATTTCTACGTTTACTTCTACACTCGAGATATTGACACTCCCATAATCAGTCTCGATAGAACTAGAAATAGAAGAGTCGTTGAATTTTGGCTCGAATACGGAAGTAAAGTAGCTGGAGAATAAATCACATGTGTCCTGGCCAGAATCTGAACTGTGGCCTAAATATGATACATGCTTGGAGATCGAATCGGCTTTGCGGAGTGACTTAATGTATGACCAGAAGCGTTTCGGATACCGAGCAATATTCACCTCAACTGATTTGATATATTTGTCGAAACACTCCTTGTTTATTTTCTTCTGTCGTGATCGTAACAGCACAAAGGTATTATAGTCCAAGGGATTATGGAACTGTTTAAACTTCCTATGGTATCTATATTTCTCTTTTATGATGTTTATCAATGGAGCTGAGAACCATGGAGGATATTTGGACGCCCAGACAGATTTTTTTGACACGTAAAGCTCAATCAGGTTATTTAAAATGTGGTAGAAAGCTTCCAGGGCCGAATCAATATCAACGTCGCGGATGATTTCGTCCCACTTAAAAACTGCCAGATCTGCACGGATGGAGGCGTAGTCGACCTTATTAAATAGTTTGACTTGATGTTGTAGATGAATGAGCGGTTTCAATTGCTCTAGAGAGTTTTCAGCATAAGAATTTCAGCATTAGGAAACAGTTTTTATAGCGGATAGAACGTGGAATGTCATTCAGCTTGTGATATATAAGCCCGGCCAAGCTGGCCGCCAAATGTAACAATTTCTTAAAATCCGTAACGATATATTATTCCTCTTACTATTTTTCAACCGAAATTTTTATTTCAGACTGCTCGTTTTTCGCGGGAGTACGGTATGAGTTGAAATCCTCTCTCGCGGGAATCCTATAGCAAGAATCTTGCTCTCGGCCTCTCAGTCAGACTCAGTCTCTAGCGATTATGTATAACTCTCGTATTTCTTCCCTGTAATATGCGAAATGACAAAGCTACAGCCGAGAAATCAACCCAATATACATTTTATTCATAAAGTAATATACATTGGGCTCGATTGCATTTGTCTTGAATTAAAATCGGAAATTAGTTCGTGTGAACGAGACAGAGCAGTAGGTTAGAGCGGAATGTGAAATGAACAGTTGTCACTTTTCCGCATAAAAATACCCACCGAAGTTAACTCAGCTGAATCTAACCGCACGAAATGTGTTCAAACTTATTCATGCGCACTTCTAGAACATACATTTTCTTAAATGGGAGATCTGATGCATAAGTGAACGGTTTTCTTAATATTATTTTGATCAACCCTTTTTACGCGACAAGAAGTGGTTGAGGAACCGTTTTCGCACATCCTCCCAACCAATAATGCCGTAGTATAAAATGGACTCACATAGCGCATAATATGTCAATTTAATAGTATGTCGGTCCAATATGTTGCGGAAATCCCTGAACACGTAGCCAAGTTGTCTATTTTTTGTGGATAAATAATCAATATGCCCAGACCACCGTAGGTTGTTGTCGATTATGACTCCAAGATATAGATAAATAGAGATTACCCTTTCTACGTTCAAACATCGGTATTTCAGCTTATTCTCACAGTCATATATAACAAGGTAAAGATATTGTGGTGCTTGTCCAGCTTTTGTAGCACTAAATGCAACCAATTTAGTTTTTCCGATATTAAGTGTAAGCAAAGCCTCATCTAACCAATCTTTTACCAATTCCATCTCGTGATTTGCCATTTGAAATACTTCATGCCAATTACTGCCTTGAAAAATAATTACTGTGTCGTCAGTATAAGTAATAATTTCATTTGTCACTAGATCGCATAGACTATTAATATAAACGAGAAACAGGATCGGTCCCAGAACACTGCCTTGTGGAACGCCATAATTTAACTTTCTTATTATTATTATTATTATTATTTATTATTATTTATTCCGTAGCCGGCGATTGGGGAGGGGGTCGCCCTCGCAGCCAATACGCTGCTGTCGGTGCCGCTGGATCTCGTACTCCATTCACGATTCGCTTCCATTCTTGACGATTTTTTGCCACGTCTCGAGCATCCCTAGCCGACAATCGTTGATTTTTAAGGTCGCCTTTGATGGTATTTAGCCAGGTTTTCTTCGGTGCCGATCGCTGAATTCTCCATTCTGTCGGACGGTCTCGCCAAAGAAGTTTACGTGGCAAGCGATTGTCGTTCATTCGGCAAACATGGCCGAACCATCGTAGTCGACGTTTTTGTACTTCTTCTTCGATCGTTGTTACTAGATCGCATCTTTCTCTAATGGTCTCGTTTCGAATTCGGTCGCGGAGTGAGACACCGAGAATCTGCCTCAAGCATCGCATTTGGAAGACTTCGAACTTTTTGAGGTCCGATTGTAGTAACGTCCACGTTTCCGATCCATAAAGAAGAATGGGAAGAACCAACGTTCGGTATAGTCGTACTTTGGTTTTGATGGTAATATTCATTCGCTTCCATATGCACCACTTGAGCGAGGCGAATGTTGCTGTTGCCTGACCGATCCGGCTATGGACATCGGCCGTCGAAGCCACTTTCTTTTCCGTAACCAACGATCCTAAATACTTGAATTGTGGGACCTGTTCGATTTGGGTTCCATCGAGGTAAACGCTGGCCTTCGAACCGTCCGTAGTGAGCACTTTGGTCTTATCCGCATTGATTTTCAATCCATATGATTGAGCAATTCCGGATATGTCGTATAAAATGTCCGTTGCTTCGGCATCAGTGTCGGCGAAAACGGCGCTATCATCAGCGAACATCAAATCGGTTATGAAGTTTGATTCGTCGTATCTAACTCCGCGTCGACCGTCGAATGCTCTCCGCATAATCGCGTCGATCACCACGTTAAAAAGTAGCGGCGATGCGACGTCTCCTTGTCGAACACCAGTTTGAATCGGGAATTCTTTAATAACTTTCTTAGATTGCTATTAACACTTTCAATGCACACATATTGTTTTCTATCAGTAACGTAACTTCTGAACCAGTCTAAGGTCTTGTTTTTCGCTCCTATATCCTGCAGTCGCTGTATTAGACCGTCATGTGGGACAGTGTCGAACGCCTTTGCTAGTTCTAAAGAGACATCTAAACATTTTTCACCTCTGTCTATACAAGATGACACAGTTTTTGTTATCTCTGCCAAAGCATCTGATGTACCTAGGTCTTTAAGGAACCCAAATTGGTTTTTACCACTGAACTATGTGATGTATTTATTTTCTGGTACATTTTTTTTGTGAATTGTACCTAAGTATACCAGTCAACCTAGTCTGTCTACCCACATAATATATTTGGATTACTACAATAAATAAATTTAATTCATAAAAATAATTCGAAAGTACTCAATTATACGAGTACCTATATAAAGCGTTGTTACAAAATCTTATTTTGCCCGCGCGTCCTGTAAAGATTGATAGAAAAAAACGCGACGCATGTTGAAAGATTTCCCTTCATATATTTTAGTGACCTGAGAGCTCTCACGCTAATGGTTGCGGAAGTAACGAGATGGGAGGCGAAAACACGGGCGACTTTATTTCCCGCAATCTGTCATGGGAATGTCAGCATTAAGAAACAGTTTTTATAGCGGATAAAAAGCAGAAAATCATTCAGCTTGTATATGCAGCGTGTATATACTGCAAAATATGTCGTTTTTTTTATAAAGTATATAACATTACTCTTATATTTTTTCAACTCATATAACTATTTTTAAATGCCTCTTTCATGGGAGTAAGGTACCTAGGAGTTTATTATCCGCTCTTACTGTTACATGTATCCTGCTCTCGGCCTATCAATCATCACCGATTATGTATACCTCCCGTCTTTCTTCACAATAATAAGCAAAGTGACAAGGCTGCAATAAAGAAATCAACCTGGTATTCAAATTCAAATTCAAAATTCTTTATTAATCTATAATATTACATATATTTTTAAAATTCAAAGCCATCCTAACTAGGCCTCGCCTGTACTAAGGTAGTCTTAATATAAAAGAAGGTAGAGTGGTTTTCGTAACTTGCTGTATTATCTTTGAATATTATTATGTTACGTTTAAGAAGATAGATATGTCTCCAAAATAATAGAGCGTAATAATATTAAATTTAGGTATATACATATAAACATACACATACATACATAAATAAATATATACTTTATAGATAAATATAAAATAATACTATGTATATACATATATCTCACAAACCGTGCTCTATTTTAATATATGTGTTATTAATGTCTCCGTTTCTTGTAGACCCATAGTCAAAAGTGACTTAGTTAGGTTTTTCTTTACGCCGGGACTAGTCCTAGATTTCAGTCCTGCAGGAAAAACACTATGTATTTATTTAGTTGAACAGTCGAGGAGCAATGTAAGAAAAGTGTTTTTGCGCAAAACTTGTTTTCTTTTTTTGGATTATGTGCTGTCTGGTAGTTGTTACTCGTGCTCCTTTATGGTGTGTTGAATATAGATGATAATTCTCATGATTGTAGTAGTAGAGTAGGACTACCTTAGCGTATATTTGACGAACGTCAAATATACGCTAAGATTCCTTGTACAAGCTCTCAGAAGAATACCGGAAGGGTTTTTTGTGTATTACTCTTAGTAGCGACTTTTGGGCCTTAATGAGAGGATGAAGTGCTTGCAGCGAGGCTCCACCCCAAGCTATGATTCCGTATGCTAGTAAGTTATGGGCCAATGCGAAATATATCGTTCGTACTAAATCTTTGGATACGGCATTTCTTATTAACTTGAATGTATGTACAAGTTTTCTGAATTTTGTTTCAGTGCACCTGATATGATCTTCCCACTTCAGTGTATAGTCCAGAGTTAATCCTAAGTACTTTATTGTATCTACTCTTTCCACCTCCGTACACGTACAAGGCTGTGTCTCATTCTTACCGTCAACGACATTGTTGCATGTGTGGATTTTCAGTTTGCGCAGGATGTCGTAAGGTTTCTTCATTTGAAAGGTCATATATTTAGTTTTAGAGTCATTAAGAGTCAGTAGATTATAATTTAGCCATACGTTGATTATAGATAGTCCGTTTTCGGTGTAATTGTACACATCGTCCCAGGATTTTCCTCTGAATACAATAACCGTGTCGTCAGCAAAGGAGATAGCTTCTCCTCCCTCAAGGGTCATGTTAGTAGGGTCATTAATGTAGATGAGGAATAAGATTGGCCCTAATATATTACCTTGTGGTACACCGTACCTAACATGTGCTTCCGAGCTGACCGTGTCACCAACTTTTGTCGTTTGTATTCTCTCCGAACGGTAATTTTGGAACCATTTTAATAGTAAGCCACGCACTCCGGTATTATTGTTCATATGTGGTATTAAAGTGCTCCACGTTATACTACGTTTTAGCAAACTTCTGCTCTGGCAAATGCAGGTGACGCTGATAGCATTATATAAAAAATAATAGCAATTTATTTGGCCATCTATTATACCATTGATAATGAATGGTTTTATAAATAACTGATCGACTGGTAACAGGATAACTACTAGACCTGTCGACTACAACGGGCGAACCCGTCACCTCAGGAAGTTTTAACGATATTGACCGTTCTGTCTTCTGTGAGGTAAGCGCAGATGACTTAGGACAAAAACAATCCAACGTGAAATTCCGCCACATGCCCAAGCCAACGCCTTACCGCGAGATAGCCAGGTAAGTCACCCAGCGGGCCGAAACTCGCGCCCTTTCTACCAGTTGCAAACAGATTACTCCAGTCTCCCGACTGGTTACGGGTTCGAGGTCGCTTCCGCGGTCCTCTCCTATACATAGAGGTGAAACGGTATCTATCGAATCTATCGCGGACCACGGCATCCTTTGGCAGGCTGTTAACCCGGTATCGGGTGGCCGATTTGTCGTTTCAAGAGCAGTCGCCGTAAGGTGAACAAATACCCCCGCTCTATAACAGAAAGTACTGTTTCCAGACTCCCCCGACTGTCAATACACAATCGATTTGCTGACGCCGAACGGTGCGCAAACCGCCCAGGAGCACCATAATATTGACTCCTATAGGGGAAACTGGCCCTCCGGCCAGAGTCCTACCCGGGCTCGCACTTCATACGTCGAGACCGCTAGATGGGTGTTGACCCGTGAGTGTGACCGACCCTGAACGAATGGGTCTTCGTGGCCAACTTCAACAGGGCCCATTAGCTGGTAACAGGACAACTATATCACTCAATTATCAAAGCTCATATACCGCGTTATTATATAGGCTGATTACAAAGCAGGAATAATAAGGATAGATAGAATGTCATCTATAAGTCTATCCGAAAACTCAACGCGTGATTATTACGCATTGAAACCTGTATTACAAAATGACATATTTATGTAAATAATCTTGTAATAACACGAGCTATGATTTATAAATTCGTATGTTATTATATTATTATTTTATACCGTAAAGGCGTGTTTAAAGCGCCATCTAGATTACGCGGCCATACTGTTATACCACGTACACCGCCATATTGAACATACGAGAAGATTAATGAATGCTGGGAACGCCTACACGTTGCGCTTCGCAGTAAAACCCTAGCTGCAAAATCGTAGTACGAAGTTAAGCAATCTAATGCTTATATGTATAATCAATGCCAGTATACTTTATATCTACCAAAATAATAAATTATTGGGCCCAATTGCATTTATCCGTGAACTAAAATTATTGTAAATTACTTCAAATGGACGAGATAGAGTAATGCGTTAGAGCGGAATATGAAATGAACGATCGTCAATTTCCCCGCACCAATACTACCCGTCGAACTTATACATGATCGCATAAATTTGAACACATTTTACTATCACCCCAGAACAGATATACAATCTAGTGGGGGGATAAAATCCACACAAATGCAATCTTATCTGCTTCGCAAAAATCAATTTTATTGTTTTTGGATAATTTTTATAAAATAAAAATAAAACATTTGGTGCGGTCTTAGATTTAGCTGCTTTTTCTTCTAGTCTGGGAGCATTGTGCATCATGAAGGAAAGGTAAAACTGATGACATTAAATCGATAAAAATATGTAGTTTGATAATTTCTATGGTGATACTCTCAAAGGTGTCGCGTATGGCTGTATTGACATCATACAAGATGGCGGACAATACTTTATAAATAAACTCCTTCATCTCGGCGGCTCTCCAACTGATTTTTTTTTACTAATTGGAAAGGTACTGTTCAGAGCCAAAAAATGACCTGAGTAAATATTACAAAACACAAATATTTTGGTTGTTATTCGGATTTTAGTTTTTAAAAAATCTAAATATATTCAAAGCTCCCAAATATCGTGATGCACGTATTGCCCTGTCTAGTTCACATAACCTAATATTCGATTTCAGTTCACAAAGAAACGAAATCGAACCCTGCGGTGAGGCGTCCTAATAATTATCTGCGATACGTATGCAATGGGAAGCTGCATAATCTTTAATTATGTATTTCACAAACAATTTCACACGCGCGATGAAGTCTCACTACAGAGCGGGTAACTGTTTAGGAATAACTGCTTCGTTAATCCGTTTATTCACCTGTTTCAACATTCAAATTCAAATTATTTATTGAGTTAAAATTATGGGTACATTCAATATACAAAAGTCTTAACCTAACTAGGCTGCCGCCTGTTCCAAGGTAGACAATTTATTTTAGTTATCCTAAGAAATCTATAATATTATTGGTTGCGCGCAAAGTATCTTTTGCATCAGCATTTAATTAGTATATGTGGATGTTCGATTTCACTGACAGATTTTGACTCCGAAGAAGAAGAACAACTACTTCAACGCCGCCAGTACTGCATTCGCTCAAAAATGCCTACCCGCCGCTAGAGTTTACAATCATCCGCCGCGCCGACACGACGACTGCACATATATTTATCAGAGTTTTTGCATACTTTCGCGACTCTGAACCGCTTTATTTACCGCTTTATTTATTGAACCGCTTCGCAAAAGCATAGTTAAAACTGTGTGAGACATTGTCGAAGAGACTTGCGTGAAAAATCCACCAGCAGGAACCTCGAGGGTCCGTAGCAGTACTGGGACTTCAGCTAGGCGAGGATCATCATCACAGGTCAGTCGGTGTTTTACAGACATATATATGATTACGTGTTGATGTTAAAGGGGATTTGCGCGCATCGATTTGTCTCATTTTGCAAAGTACCCGCATATTAAAATCTATTTATTTATTTTATTATAATTTATTTACGGTTATGATCCCGCCGTTGTTCGACTATTTACACGTTGAACAACCAATTATATTAATATAAATAATCAAAATCATACTTAATGTAACAGAAATATCTTAATTAGGGTGATCTGGTTAACAGTGAACCAGTGGTACACAGCGAACCACCCCACCTACAAAGAATTCTGTGTATGCGTGCATGTCGTTATTGTGACACAACAACGCCGCCGCCTGGCAACTGAATATGAACCAGTCAGCCGGCGCGTGCGCTGCCGAACGGTCGTTTCAGAGGGAGTTCTTTTATTTATTGTGTGCTGACCTCTATGTTTCCGTAAGTATTTTCTGTTTACTGTATCTTACCCGACTTGTTAGGTTCAAATGTTTAAAATTATGTCAATCGTGTGGCTATTTAAGGATAATTTAGCGGTGAAAGAATATTACTAATGTACCGAAGTAAGGATGTGTAACAATTTAAAAAATATATGGCATTATGGTACACAATGAACCGTGTACATCTAGTACACAGTGAACTGGTTCAATGTGTACCTTAACCTTGTTTGGTGCAGGTACACAGTAAACCATCACGTTAATGACGGTTATATATTTTGTTTTAGGCCATCGGAATGGGTCGAAAGAAGAATGAAGTAAGAAAAATCGGCAAACACACCGAAAACGACATGAAGAAAGCGATTGATTTAATACGTCAGGGTAAAAGTATTCGTAAATCAGCCGAAGAAACCAATATACCCTACCCTACTGTTCGACGTTATTGGAAAAAGATGATCACTACGGTGGATACTACAGTTCGGTTGGTACCATTTTATGACGTCAATAGAGTGTTCAGTTCAGAACAAGAACTGATTCTGAAAGAGTATCTTAATACATGTGCTCTTCTCTTTTACGGATTATCAGCAACGGAAACCCGAAAAGTCGCTTATCAGATGGCAAATATAAACCACCTTAAAATGCCAAACAATTGGAAATCAACTGAAATCGCTGGTCTAGATTGGCTCAGGGGGTTTCGTCAACGTCATTCTGACATATCCCTTAGAAAACCCGAGCCATGTAGTCTGGCTCGAGCTACAGCGTTTAATCGTACAAACGTAGCAAGATTCTATGACAATTTGGAAACGGCCATGAAGAGGAATATTGCTGCTTTCTCCGATGGAACCAGAATCTTCAACCTAGATGAAACTGCTACTGTAACTGTTCAAAAACCCGGTAGAGTCATAGCTCCTAAAGGAAAGAAAAACATTTCAAAAGTCACAAGCGGCGAAAAAGGTACACTGGTTACTACGTGCAGCATTGCCAGCGCTAGCGGTCAAGTTTTACCACCTGTAGTGATATTTCCAAGGAAGAACTTTGTACCCAGAATGCTTAAAGGAACACCATCTGGAACATTAGGACTTGCTACTTCCACAGGATGGATGAATAGTGAACTTTTTATTGACGTAATGAAACATTTTATCAAACATAGCGGAAGCTCAAAGGAAAACCCGAGCCTTCTCATATTTGACAATCATGAATCCCACTTATCAATTCAGGCTTTGGACCTAGCCAAAGAGGCAGGAACTACGATTGTTACCTTGCATCCACACACATCAGGAAAAATGCAACCTCTAGATGTTGGAGTATTTGGTCCTTTCAAGACATACTACAACAGTGCAATAGATTCCTGGCTATTAAGAAATCCTGGCATTCCCATAACTATATACGAGATTGGTGAAATGATTGGTTATGCCTATCCAAGAGCTATGACACCGTTAAATATTATAAACAGTTTAAAAAAAACCGGCATTTACCCCTTTGATAGAAATGTATTCACCGACGAAGACTTTTTGCCCAGTACTGTAACAGATCGACCACAGCCAATTTCCTCTCCGATCTCTACATTACCAGATGTCTCACTCTCTCTTCCAGAAGAAGAAACCCGTAGACAAAATTCTGCTGCGACAGAGTCAGAGCCACCTGAAATGAATCTTGGAACTGAACTGGAACTAACACCAACTGCAGGCCCTTCATTTGTATATCCCGCACAATTTCGAGACCCAATAAAAGCAGGCCCTAGACAAAACAAGAGAAAACCCAGAAGACTTGGTCGCAGTCTCATTGCCACCGACACCCCAGAAAAAAATGAAATAGCAGATCAAAGATCAGCCGCAAAAAGAAGAAAGAATCCAAAAATAAAACAGGTTAGACGACAGGTATTGGATTCGAGCTCTGAAGACGAGGTAATTGTTCATTTGCAAGAATCAGATGATGATGTAGACTGGATGGAGGAGGAGAATATGCTGGACTTATGTGAATATACACTACATAATCCTCTTCCTAGACCACCACAAGAAGGAGAATACGTTCTTGTGCTATTTGCAACAAAAAAACAAAATATTTACTATGTTGGGAAAGTCCTTGAAACGACAAATACTTCAGTTGAGTATTATGTCAGCTTCCTGCGATTAAAAGAAAGTTCGAAAGAAAAATTTTATATGCCAGATATACCTGACGTGTCCTATGTAAAAGAGCAAGATATTAAGTACATCCTTCCAAAACCAACGGTATGTGGCAGCACCATGAGACAACAGTCTTATTATAACTTTCCTGTTAATTTCAGCGTAAATATTCGATGAAATAGTAAAGATTAGTTAGAACTTTCTTGACTTATGTTGATTTAAATTATATTTTTTCATTCAGAAAGAATTAAAATTTAAGTAACCTAAATATTCTTGTTTCATTTCTAAATTTAAATAATATTACATGGTTTTAGTCCAAATATTGTATGTTGCCTCACTGTGTACCGATATGGTTCACTGTTTACCATCGGGTTGATTCAGTGTGTACCTATAAGGTACACAGTTAATCATTTTATTATATTTGTGTTTAATCTGCCTGTCTCCATATTCCTTATAACTGGACAAATATGACTAAAGAAAACAATAACCTTGATAGGCACACTATTCAACCACTTAATTTCAGATCCCTAACTTTAAGGGCATTTGCAAAACCTTGTCTTTAAAAAAAGGTGGTTCAGTGTTGACCATGTGCCCCTACCTAATAAAAATTCGTAAGAAAATGTCATGAAAATTGTCAATATTATTTTATTTTAAAACATGATAAAAATTTATATATATTTATATATGTATTAAATAACGTTATATATATTTTATATATATATTAAATATATTTATTAAATATATTTAAATATATATTAAATATATTAATATATGTTTCGTCAATAACGATTACGATTAAAGCCGACACTACTAAGTTTACGAATCTGCAGAGGCATATTAAACATTAGTACTGCGCACCGCACTCACCTATCGAACATAGTATAACATTTAAGTGGAAGTACACATGCTAATCAAAACGGGATTTTTATTCGTTCTCCAAACAACCCCTCCGCACGCCGCATCAAGTAAGTACCACACCATAAGTCCATAAACCACAACTGATGTAAAGATTGTAATGTAAGCAATAATTTCCCCTGTTGTATGTTTTATGTTTATGTGCTATAAAGAATTTAAATCTATATAACTATCTACAGCTATAGGACCTGGTTGTCTACATTATTTAATTGTCTTGGGTGTAAAGTAATATTCGTTGCCTGAATCAACCAGCTTTAAGGGGAGAGCCTGGTTTAAACGTCCAAAAAGAAATATGTATTTTTTAAGTTTCGCAATTCGCAATTAGTAAAAAAATGTTATTTTTAAACGTTTATTCAATAAAACAACAATTACATTTTTTATAAGTGAAGCGAAAGCGCAAATGAGCAGGCGAGAGCCGTCTCAACTGCCTCACAGAAGCTACTGGATGAAATGTCTGGCGTGTCTACAAGATGGCCGCTTTTTATACTACGTGTATAATTTGTTGACGCAGAATTTAGGGAGCGATATCCCCTTATAGTCTATCTTATTTTTATGGCCTCTTTAATAAGTTAGTTCTGATAGCATCCGTGATTACTCAATGCAATGCAAGCGTGTGTTGTCGCTCTTCGATGTCTGCATTAAGTACTTTATGTCTTACAACTTGGAACGTCTGGTAATGCTAATTTTAAACAACGATAAAGTCTACTGTTTCCTTATGAATAATATTAATTAATATTTTTTAATTTCTATATAAAGTACTAATGCGAAACAGAGGTAATATCTGCTGTTTTGCTGATTAATAATAATAATAATAATAATAATAATACTCTTTATTCTTAAGAAAAGGCGAGCTCATTGCCTGCAGGCAATATTTTAGAGCTACCTATACTATTGTAAGAACATTATTTGCGAGTAGACTACATAACTTAACCTATATAAAGAGTATGACAAATAAAATAAAGGAGGATAGAATGAAGTATATACTTTACTCTTTGTGGGCACAGATTTGCCACATCAAAATAATCTAACACCTATAAGGACGCTAAAGTTTTAAAATGAGGGGGATGGGAGGGGAAAGGTAATTTATCTGGAGGATTTCAAATGCTCTCTGAGTCTGTTTTTAAAAGTTGTTATGCTTGGCGCGGTTCTCACATTTTTTGGCAAAGCATTCCAAAGACGGGCTCCATGCACGGTGAAAGAGAATGAGAAGAAGTCACTGCTGTGACTAGGGATAGAGAGTAGCAGGTTGTTTTTTGATCTCAGAGGGCGTTCATGAGCCGATAGTGCAGTAAATCTGCCGGTAAGAAAATTGAGAGCGACGCCATCCAAGATCTTGAAAAGCATACAGAGAACTCGCATGTCTCTTTTCTCCCGGGTCGACAGCCACTGAAGCTTCTCTCTGTACTTCGTGATGTGGTCAAATTTTCTGAGGCCATGGATATACCGAATGCAAACATTTTGGAGACGCTCATCTTTGGTGGATAACTCCTCTGTGAGGTCGAGAAATGCGACATCTCCATAATCCAGAAGGGGGAGGAGAGCAGACTGAGAAATCGTAGTCTTGCTCTCCTCCGGGTGGATATTTTTCAGCCTATTCAGCGAATGAAATCGGCCGAAGAGTTTGCGTCGCATTTCTCGAATATGTGGCCGCCATGAGAGGTTGTCGTCCATATGGACACCGAGGTTTTTAACCTCGAAACTGAAAGGGACTCATCCCACCGATGCAGATCTTCAGAACTTCATTTATGTTAATCCTCGAGGTAAAGTAACTGCTACCGATGATAATAGCTTGCGTTTTGGAAGGATTTAAGAGCAATCGATGTGCTTTGGACCACTCATATATCATCGATAGATCTTCATTTATAGCAGCAATTGTTGTATCAATAATATTAATTAATATCTGCTTATTTCCTAGGCGAATCCTGATTAGCTTAATTCTATTTTAGTTACAACTGTGCGCAAAGAGTAATAATAATAATAGCTTAATTGCATAGTTAATGCATCAGTCGCAATATTCTAGATTCACATCTCAAGTATTTTATCTTAAATATTACATGTGTTCAATATAGCGCTGTGAAGTAATTGTTTGTCTCGTGCTGTGCTTTGGTATGTTGTTTATCAGGTGGGTCCTTGTGGTCATCCATTAGGTGAGATAGTGAAGAATAGGGGTCGTCTAATAGGGGGTTGGTGTAGCCCGCACGTAACATATTCATGATTTTTTTCTTTAACTTGAAGTTGAACTCTAATCTTGAATCTTTTACCTCTGGAATAGCTGATAGTCTTAGATTGCTGTAAGTGTAAAAATCTTACTACTTTTCATTAATTAAAACTTTAAACGCGTTTTTCCCAAAACCATATTTTTCAGTTATGCGCAAGTGATGAATAAAACTACTCAACAACTCGAGATGTTTTTTTTTTTTAAAAAAACTGAAAGATTAATAAATTCTCTGTATAAAATAAAAAAATACAGAAAACGTTTTTATTTTTTTTACTGGTTAAACACAAAATTTTGGGGAGAAAATCGATTTTGATTTCTTTGAGGTATTTTTTAGGTTCGTCTACAAAATACATATGTAGAAATTATTATCGAAGTTTATTGTTTTTGTGACAGGCAAAATTACGCTCGGTATTACCGGCGCAAGCAGCTACCGCCATTTCTGCAGCGGTAAAAACATTTGCAATTCATTTTTTTTTACTATTACAAAACATTTTTATCTTTCAAATGTTAGTCAAACTCATATAAAAGATTCATGATTAGATTTCAAGTAGAAGTTTAAAAAAAACATTTATTTTTGGCCTTCTAAGCCAGGCTCCCTCCTTAAGTGATTATTACGACATGCTTCTACTGTATATTGTGAATGAATAAATTGATACTGATAGGTACCTACTGATAAAGCAACCCTAGGGAGGTGGATATGTAATGAAAAATTATAATGTGCATCAAGGCAGTGAGGGAAGGAGTCCGGAGAGAGGGGAAGTGTGTCTGTGAGAATTGTTGTTAAGTATTTATTATAGTTTCGGTATATTTAAATCTATTTTGAACCTTAATTCTTTCACTCCCATTAAGGTTGACTGTAGAGATTGTAATATAAGCAGATGAAATTAGTTCTGTTTAAATATGCAATAAAGAATTTCTATCTATATTACACTCTAACGCTATATTACACTGTACCGCTAGAGTATTTGATTGTGTGCATTGTTTCCTAATTGGGTGTAAACTTTTGGTTGCCATGATTATTGTCAACGCTGATTGACAAGAAGTCCGTTGTAAGAAGCACTAGGGAGGTTTAAATCTCAGCGAAAAATATAATGTATGCTTGTGTGCATCAAAGTAAGTGGGGGGAGTTTGGGGAGTGGGGAAGGGTGTCTGTGAGCCGCTGGCCGTGCACGAGTATTATACACGTACTGGGAGGCGATGCGGCGACGGTTGGCGGCAGACAGCAGAAGGCCGAACACGTCCTGTTCTTCAAACATGGCTACGTGACAAGGAATCATAATATGAGGGCGGCAACTCGACACCCGCAAATCGAGCCGCGCGTATGGACCGACATGCTCCCACCTCGCCCTTTCGCTCCACCTCAAACTTCAAACCTCATACTCGCCAACACAGCTACAGCTCATTAAAAATAAATGGTTATACATAGTGCCTCTGCCGGCAGTAGGTAATCCCATGCGCTTTCTCCTTCGGTAAAGTACTGCATTTTTCGTACCTTTGCACGGATTGTTAATTCGACGAATTGGCTCAAATTAAAAATTAGCATGCGGTAAAAGTTACGTGGGATGTTTTCATTGGTTATTGATCAGGCGGTGCGGGGTGGGAGGTAGGTAGCTCGTCTTTTTTTACGGCGTCGATTGTCTATTAGCTTTCCAAATTCAATTGCACTCATTTAAAACGCGCTCTGATTAAACACATATGCGAATTCATGCTCTCAATTATGAAGCGTAGCAGAAAGCAATCGACCGAATCGCGATAATTTCGCAGTAAACCGAATAAACCACATATTCATATAGATCAAATGAAATCAATTCAAATTTGATTTCATAATATTAGTAATATTATTTACGATTTATATTTATAAATCGGTCATATTTCAGTATTTAAAACTACTTAATTGAGCTTCGTCCGTACTGTGGTAGATTTATTCATTTTTTTGTGGTAATTTTAGTGGTGAATACAGAATTATAATTTCCCGTATATATGTTTTGTAAGGATGCGTGTGATAAAAATAGTCGGAGTGGAAAACGTGTTAGTACCTGTTTGTACGGACAACTCTTAGAAAAGCCTCAACTTCCGCATCACCGGGACAGCCTTACGCGGCTACCAGCTGCGCGAGTGCTGGCCCAACCGCTCCTACCCATCGCTCTGGAACCTACCGAGTCGCTGTATCACCGCGTGGATTCTTCTTCTTCTCCGTCGTTCCCTCATTACTGAGGATCGTGACCACTAGACAACAGTTTACCTACGAGGCTCCTCCACTTCAACCTGTCTTTTGCATGGCGGGTCGCAGATTGTATTGACCCTTTTGTAACTTCTCTGATAAGGTGGTTCCATCTGGCCGGTGATCTGCCTCTGCTTCATCTTCCCTCCACTTGATCCCCGGAAAGCATTTTCTCCAGATTCGGAAAACCTTTTTGCTTCGCACTGTAGGCACCGACCTATGGGACCCACGGCAAGGGATAATTACAATCATATTTTTTTGAAATTGTTTCTGATAGAAAAAAAAACTTTGAATTGAAATTCTATGGAGAACATATTTAATAAACTTTATGAACCGACTAATAGTATAATTGTTATAAATTGTCAACAGTTATTGGCTGTTAGCCTGTGTGATCATGTTTTGTTTATATGCGTTGTCATAGCCGTTGCCAGAAATGTTGAACGTCCCACTTTGCCATTGCAATCGAGTTTTTTTTTAATAAACACTATTCTACACTATATCCTCGTCAGAATGTTTGTCAGGGGGCCGAAGGGGGGCCAAAAAGTGCAAAGGGAGTCCCGAGATTTCGACGGCTTAATGCCTCTATATGAGTTGATCTGGCACTGCATTCCCTCAATCAATTTGATGATAAAACGGCGGGGTATTATTCTGTATGCACATTGAATCGCGCCAGATGATGTCATGTCGCACCATTTCGTGCAATTCTTTACTTGCGACGTGCTTTACTGCATCGAGTATGTGACACCCTGAATATTCGGTGACGAGGATAGGTATAGTAAATGCAGAGCTCTGCATGCATTGTGGACGGAGCAATCAAGCAATTTCTGTCTTACAGGCATGAATGAATGAATGAATGAAAAAACTGTGCTGCGTCAGAGGCCAAATACTACTGATTAATTTTATAAGGAGGTTTCTAATGCACGGAAGTTCAGCTTGGGTGATCTTGATCAAATGTTATGCCGTCTGGCCTGCCCACCTTATAGTTCAACTCCTATCTGGAGCTTCTACCTCGGCTGTACTCTGGGACGGAGCAGCCAGAACTGAAGCAACACATGCTGTTGACTGAAATCAGCTACGACCTCATCATCATTACCACAAGTAAGTATATTAACAGTAACATGTATGCCGACTCCCCGTATAGATGCTCATCTGTAGTTATCGCTTGTGTGTCATTTGCGGTTAAACGCGAAGCTTTGCGAAGTATTACTAGCGCGCTCCAAGGTGGACTTTCAACTCTTGCCATGACTAAATTATGCCTGTATGCCAGATTTCAGCTCAATCAGTTGAAACGTTTGGGCACTATCGTGGAGGAATACACTCCTACACAAACATACACACAGACACAAAGAAGTGCGTTCACAATACTTTCTCTCAGCCGGGAGAGTAAAATCAATCAATTACAGTATCCAGCCGAAAAGTATAAACGAAATCACATGAATATCGAAAAAAAAATAAAACACCCAACGTCAAAAGAAGGAATGACCACTGCATAGGAGCAAAATCTTACCTGCTACCCACACACACTGAATATCTACATCTGTCTTGCTCATCCATAAACTTGTTTAGATAACCCCAACGTAAAACAAAATAATGCCGATGACCCAAGCGTAATATCTTACCTGACACCCGCACACATCACCTATCTCTATTTTATTTATTGGCAGTCACTCTTTTGTCCATTTATCGCTTTAGCTTTCGGGATAAAATACAAGTACTCATGTTACTATGCAGTTATTTTTAGTAATAATAGTTGATATTGATATAGGTTATATCAAACATACGTTAACATATAGACTACGTCACATTTTTGTAATTCAATGTAAGTCCTATAATAAATGTAATTCAATTTACCAGCCGTATAGAAATTAGTGCGACGTAAACAATCGTGCGACGGAGAGCCGCTCGCACACCAAAATTAAATCATCAACGAGAATTAAAGGATTAAGTCAGAATTAAATCATCAACAAGAAAACATATTGTATGTTACTGTAACCGACAGCGCGCCCAAGCGTCCAAGCGCGGACCACCGGTTAGAGTATCGCGAGGACGAAAGATCGTCTAAATTGCAATAAAACGCTTAATCCGTATGGACCAGATAGGGCTCGTACACTGCGTTAATAACAAAAATATACCACAAGGCGACAGAATAAATGATAAGAAACCGGACCATTGAGGTATTTTCAAAGTAGTCAGGCTCACAACGGGACCACGGATAAAACACACACACACAAATTATCCCCGCCGCGGAATGTGAGGTGCAAGCGAGACATCGCCATTCCAAGTGAAAGTGACGGCTATACAATCTGATCAATATGGAAATAAAAATGAATTCGACATTTAGGGAATTCAAAAATAAATTAAAGAAATGGTTATCGAATCATGACAGACTAACCATACATCAAATGTTAGAAATAATAGTATAATAAAACTTAGGTGCACAAATTATTAACATATTTTTAAACTTATATGTTAAGTATTTTTTAACATTGAACTAACTACCAAAAAATATTTGACTTTGACAATGAATTATACTTTTAGACTATTTTTATATTAAATCTTATATTACTTAAAACATAATATTAAATAATAATGACTGTTTCTTTCTTTTCTCACATATAACTTTATTTATATTATTTAATCGAATTTTATATTATATTTATTGCCGATTTAATAATGGAATTGCATTTTATTTATTATATATTTTTAATTTTTTTTATTATTATTATTTTTTATTTTATTCTGAAGACCACATTTTAGGGCAATTTAGTGTCATTAGCTTTTTACTAAAACTTGTACATTTGTAGGCAACCAAGCAATCAAGCAAACTTGATTGTAATATTGGAGTCATGTCCACCCTAGAACGGGCTAGTCCCAGTTGGGTGACAGAAACAAATAAGCAAAAGGTTAAGGTTTTGCCATTCGGTTCCTTTTATTTTTGTAAGCTAATCAATGTTTTATAGTAATTTATTTATTTATTTATTTATTTATTTATAACGTACAAGAACAAAAAAATACAAGGACATGCATACTGTTGTACATGAGGAATAATTAAGAACAAACATTATAATAGCGAAAAACATAGCTCTATGGATATAAATATGCTAGCATATCCGAATGAGGCGAAATCGCACAACCAACTAGACCTAGAAGGTCTGTCTCTGGCTGTGCTGTGTTATACCAACAGTAACTGTATTTTTGTAACTCGCGAACTGACGAAGGTGATCAATTTTAAATATTTCTAAATCTAACAAATGTGTTGTTACACAAATTAAAGTAAAATTTAAAGTAGAAAAAAAAAAAAATATATATATATGTATGCAATTAAGGGCTAAAAATAAAGTAAACTTTACATTATATACAATAAATTTAAGTGGAAAATAAGTAATAATATATACAAATATATGAATAAACACTACATTCTAGTATATATGTTTAAGAAAATGATATGTAATATTGCACAATTTTACAAATACATATTTTTTTTTTTACAAATACAATTAATTCTTAAATAAATAATAAATAAATAAATAAATATATTTGCCTAAAACTACATGCGAAAACCAAAAAGTCTGTTTAGTATAATACTAAAAACACGCTAAAAATGTGACATAACCAAAGTTATATCAAAATTTCGATATATTAAACATTGTATATTATAAATATATTAGATTAGATAAATTTACAAGAGTAAAACGATCTAAATAAAGTATTTTACAAAAAAAAGCAATTTCAACAATTTATTACTTTCTTCAGCCACATACTTCAGCTTAGTTGTTATATTTTCAATTTCAATTTATTTTCAAAAAAAATCTTAATAGATTGTAGAGATTTAATATCTAGCTAGGTAAATTTAAATCACAGTCTATTAGTCCGTTTTTACAATATATAAATTTATCACCACGTGCATACAGTTACTTCATTGTTAAAAATACAAATTCGAAATTAAACATAACGCTCAGGTTATTGATATGGTGCAAAAATTCAAATTACTAGGGATAAAGATCGACTGTAATTTGAACTGGAAAGCCCATGTCGAAGATGTAAAAATAAAAAAATCTAAATTTTGCTACGCTCTAAGGATTTTAAAACGAACTACAGATAACAAAACAGCCTTTATGGCATGCTATGCATATATTTACGCCTGCATAAAATATGGAATTACGCTTTGGGGCAATTCGGTAAACGCAGAGGAAATATTCATAGTACAATGCTTACGAATTATATGTGGAATTCCAAAGACTGACAGCTGCAAACCACTATTTAAAAAGGAGTTTGTGCTAACGTTTATATCGATATACATCTTGGAAGCCTGCAAATTTATAAGGGACCACGATCAGTATTTCAAAACAAACAATGTTGAACACGGCTATAACACAAGAAATAAACATGAGCTACAAGCACCAAAGCCAAATTAACCTCTATTTAAAAAAGGAATGTTATACAATGCAATAAAAATGTATAACCACCTACCTGCAAATATCAAAGAAATAAAAGGAAAAGGGTTTACCGCAGCGTTGAAAAAATGGCTTATCGATAAAAGCTTTTACACATTAAACGAATATTTCTCATAATATTATATTGTAGGCATGCATTTTCATTTTCTTTTTACAATAATTCAATTAGGAAGATTACACATTTTAAATTATATACATTTCGTATTTATAGGCGGATTTTTGATTATTCCTTGATTTAGATTTTTTTCTTTATTTTTTATATTATTGGTGAATTATTTTTAATTATTGTTTTCTACTGTTACATTTTAAATTATATACATTTCGTATTTATAGGCGGATTTTTGATTATTCCTTGATTTTCATTTTTTCCTTTATTTCTTATATTATTGGTGAATTATTTTTATTAATAATAATTGTCTTCTACTGTTAGTTCTACTTATCCGGTCTGTTTAGATTTTTTCATGTTAAACCAATGAAATAATTATATTTTTTAATAAGATATTATAATTAGCAGATAACTAAATTTAGCTGATAAGAAAATTTGTCACTCTGTTTTAATAACAGGTAATTGTGAGAGACATAGTTTTACGCATTATCACCATAAATGTACCACCACAATTTCGGACAATAAATATATTTCTATTTTTATTTCTATTGCTTTTACGACACCAAAATAATTTTTAAGATGTATTTACTAAAACCACAAATTAAAATAATCAAAAAAATTATCAAGAAATTAATATCAGAAAAAGTTAGAATAATAAAAAAATGCTACTTAAAATTGTCAAAACAATGGCCAATTTTTTTTAAACATTATTTAAAATTAACAAACTTATCGATCGAATAAAAAGCTTTGTGTAATAAGAATTCTTTAAGTAATTTTTTGAATAAGCTTTCCACTTGAATTGTTTTTAAACTTTCCGGTAGCCTGTTAAAGTAATATGGCCCGGAGTATTTTGTGTCTTTCCTTGCTGTGTTTAGTTTAGTACATGGTATAAAAATGTTAAATTTTTTTCTCGTATTTTTAGTATGGATATCAAAAATGTGTTTCTTTATTCTTAAAAAACTCAGTCAGTAACTTTAAGAGATAGAGTGAGGTCAAGGTGAGGATTCTTAGCCTTTTAAAAATGGATCGACACGACTCTTCCCTTTTCACTTTTGCAATTATTCGCACTGCTCTCTTTTGGAGTATAAATATGAGTTCCCAATAGATTATATAGAATGGAATGTTACAATTGTAATAAGCTCTACCTTTGGCGTATGTGGCAAAGTGTTACAACAAACTTGGCAAGTTGATACGAAATTACCCATTCTATTTATTTTAACAACCAAACGATTCCTTTTCAATTACATGATATTTACATATTTGGAACTTCGTTCCTGAGTCCGTTATCTTCAATGAATACGTCAACCGAAAAGCCGGCAGCTACTAAGAAGGGGAGTAAAGCTAAAATTGAGCGATGCGAATGTTATACGAGCGCGCGAACTATGGTCCTAAATAAACGGGTCCACTTTGTACGGCAGATATCGGGATGTGTGAGGCTTCGTCCGGCGCCCGGCAACCTCACGAAATTTGTAATTCAATTTTCGGCGAACAGAATGCGCTCGTTTTAAACCATTCAAAACTAGCGGGGCACATTACGTTAAATTTGTTTTTGTTTCTATTATATTTTTTATTATGAAATTACTAAATAAACGGGATTATTATCTTACGACAATCTCTTACCACCAACCCCCAGCCCTATTGTGAAGTTTTTATATGTATGTGTACGTGTAACATGTATGTAAGTGTATGACCAAGTGTATATAGGGGAGCTAATGGGCCCTGTTGGAGTGACAACGAAGACCTATTCGTTCAGGGTCGGTCATACTCACGGGTCAACGCCTTCACGCAGAAGGGAGAGCCAGGGTAGAACTCTGGCCTGCGGGCCAGTCTTCCCTAGGAGTCAACCTTCGGGCGCTCCTGGACGGTTTGCGTACCGTGCGGCATCAGCCAATCGATTGTGCACCCCGACCTGATCCCGGGTGTGATACGTGGTCCGCGATAGATTCGGTAGTCACCGTATCGTCCGCGGTGGCGACCGCGCAAGCGACCTCGATCCTGTAACCATTTAGGAGGCAGGAGGTATCCTAAAGGTTAATTCCAGAATGAGAAATCCTTCCAAACTGGTAGTTAGGGGGAGCGGCTGCCCGCTGAATATATTACCGGTGCCTCGCCGGAAGGCGTTGGCCTCTGACGAGCAGGTGGCGTAGATAGACTGTGGATTGTTTTTTGTCCCACGTCTTCTGCGCTCACCTCACGGGGGACAGAACCATCACTATCGTTAACACTTCCTGGGGTGACAGGCTCACCAGTTGTAGTTGACAGCTCTAGTAATATGTCCTTTTATTGGGAATTAAATGGCCCTGCTACAGTTGGCCACTAAGACCCATTTGTTCAAGGTCGGTCAAACTCACGGGTCAACACCAATCCGGCGGCCTCCAAGTATGAAGTGCGAGCCCGGGTAGGTATCTGGCCTGCGGGCCAGTTTCACACAGGAGTCAATTGTATGGCGCTCCTGGACAGTTTGTGCACCATGCGGCGTCAGCCAACCGATTTTGCATTCTGACTGACAGTCGGGGGAGTCTGGTAACAGTCCTGTCTCCTATAGAGTGGGGATAATCATTCACCTTACGACGACTGCTCTTGAAACGACCAATCGTCTACCTGAATCCGGGCGAAAGCCGGATAAAGGACGCCGTGGACTGCGCAAGCGACCTCAAACCCGTAACCATTCGGGAGACCGGAGTAATCTGGTTACAACTGGTAGTAAGGGCGCGAGTGTCGGCCCGCTGTTTAACTACTTTGGCTATCTCGCGGTAAGGCGTTGGTCTCTTACGGGCATGTGCCATGGCGGAACTTGACGCTGGACTCTTTTTTCCTAAGTCTTCTTCGCTCACCTCACGTGAGACAGAACGATCAATATCGTTAAAACTTCTTGAGGTGACGGGTTCGCCCGTTGTTGTCGACGACTGTAGTGGTGTCCTATTTCAGCAAATGGTTTTGTGCAGCTTGGGCCATACGTTCCATTGAATTACCACTGAAATCCAACAGGTAGAAACCGCGTTAGCGACTTCGCACTTTACATTTCATAAGTGGAGGACGCCAGATGAGTGTTGACCCGTGAGTTTGACCAACCCTGAACATATGGGTCTTAGTGGCCAATTGCAACAAGGCTCATTATGTACGCACCCGGTATGTTCGATTTTGCAGATTGAGACCGGCGTTACTTTACCGGAACGTCTAAATACTTGATGCAAGCTGACATAATTTAACCGGCTGTTAAATTGTCTATCGTGGTTAGCTAACCACGATTAGCAGAAAAAACCAGACCGGTTGGTGTGCAAGTCACGCATAGAGGTCGTCCGATGGGAAGCGATATGGATTTTTGTTAATGACTCATGCAACAGGGAGTTATTACAAGCTTTTTGCTTACTAGTTTAGGTATCTTACCTTTATTAAAATTACGGTTTGAGAAACATGACAGGAAAAGCGTTGGGTGGGGTTTCTCACGTTTAAAGGCCTTACACAGAATTCGGGAGTACCTCAGCGTCAGAATCAGAAAACTGCTTGTAAATTTTACAAATTTACAAATTATTTATTGATTTTAACCCCTAGAGCCCCAATTGGCCGATATCGGCCACCACACGATTCAGCGTGATGGCCCCGTTTTAATTTTATTTTAATTAATTTGTTTTATTTGATTATGTTTTATTATGTTTATATGTTTTATTTTAATTATGGGTACAGTTTGGCAGTAATTAATGTTTTGATGAAACAGTGTAATAATTCAGTTTTTTTACTAATTTTTACTAAAATTTTGTGAGACATCAACTTGTCAATCGGTTGAGGGGCCGAGACCTGAAGGGTTAAATTGGGAGTAGATTTAATATACAAAAGTCTTAACCTAACTAGGCTGCCGCCTATTCCAAGGTAGACACTTAATTTTAATTATCCTAAGAAATCTATAATATTATATTTATATAAATAAACAAAATCATTCATAATGTACATAACAGGAATATCTAAATTACCTAATTAAAAATTCGAAAGAAAATGTCATGAAAATTGTCAATAACCTATTATTTTATTTTAAAACATGATATAAATTAATATATATATTTATATATGCATTAATAAGATTAATGTGTATTAATAATATACAAAATAAATTCACAACAATAAAAATAAAATTATATTTAGAAATCATCAATTTACATTACTACATATACTATTATGTTTTTATTATAAGTATTTAATTATCTAATAAATGCTCTTATATTGTCTACAATGGACTATGGACTCCATTGCAGAGACTGCAAAATGCCTGCGCAAGATTTTGCTTTAGAATTCATCCATGTCATCATGTGTCACCATTCCTTGCGAAAGCTTCCATGTTAAATATTAGTAAAAGAAGGCAGCTTCATCTTGGGACCCTTGTGCTGAAGGTAGTACGCAATAAACAGCCGCGATATCTTTACTCGAGTATGACGTGGTCCCGTAACCAGCATGTCAATTCAACACGGACACGCGAACAACGTGCTATAATACCCAAGCACACAGCTACACATTTCCAGTGCAGTTTTTCCTATTATTCTGCGGTTGCATGGAATCGGTTGGAAATAGAATTGCGATCGAAATCTATTGCAGTATTTAAGGACCACTGTAATAGTTTATTAATAAAGGAAGATATTTAGATGTCATGTTTTGATTTTATTTTAAAATAATTATTTGATAATTTGATTAACCTTATTGTCTTTTCGTTTGTTTATAAATTTTTATCATGTTTATTTGATGTCAACATTTTGATTTTGATTATTTTGATTTATTGATTTATTTGATTTTGATTATTTTGATTTTTTTTAGATGCTTATATTTATTTGATTAGGTTATTTTATTTTAATATCATTTGATGTTAAATATTTTTATTTTGATTAATTTGATTTGTAGATTTAATTGATTATGATTATTTTTATTTTCAGTTTTTTTAGATTTATTTGATTTGGTTATTTTATTTTAATATCATATATGTACCAATAATTAATAGGTGTGTCCTGAAAACGAGGATAAAAGATACCCTGAGGATATCCCTAATTTGCAGCGTTTGTAGTTTTATTACATAGTCTTTGTCTATTTAGTTTTAATTTTTAATCTAACTTTTAATGTTTTTTTGTTTTTTTTATATATGTTTTTTTTAACAACAGCTGCAAATAAATATTGTTCATCATTTCACCATTACAGACAAATAGTAAATATATAATGTTCAGTATCATAGGTGAATATTTTTTTTTATAATCGTGAATTGTTGAAATGAATTCATATAAACAAACATTTAAAAAAGAAAACATCAAACTGTAGTATCTAAAAGTATCAAAAATAATGGAAAAAAAACAATGTAATTTATAAGGAGCTTCTTTTATACATGCTTTATTTCAATTACTCATGCGGTATGTAATATGAAAGCAATATAGTCAGAAAATTAATACATGAAAACATATAAAACTATCATTTAAACAGGTACAATGTTTGAAAAGATATAGTCCTAGAATTCGGTCAGATCATTTATTTTATTTATTTATTTATTTATTTAACAGGGAAAACATACAGCGCTACAAAAAAATATTACAATTACATTAAATACAATATTTCTGGCCGATGACATGCTTTCAACAATAGTTTTAGTTAGTTAAGTCTCCAATACGCACAGTGCATTCTGTGGGGGTTGGGAGGGGAAAAGGTAAGGAAAAGGAAGGAATGGGTGTTAATAGATTTTAAGTAATAATGTGCAGTACAAAAAATACAAATTTGAAAAATTTGAAAAGTTAAGAAAATTAAGAAAAAATTACTCCATCATATTAATTACTCAGATCATAGAAATGGTATGTTATCAGCATGTCCCTAACCTTGTTTTTTTTTAATTTTACGTCCTCCAGCTGTTTAATAGTCGTAGGGAGTAGATTACAGAATTTAACGCTAATGTATATGTAAGTTTTTTATACTTTTACCAGTAGTATTCGGGGTACGCATAAAAGGGAGCTACTGCGGGTATAGTAAGATTGAATGTCAGCATTAGTTTCAGTTTATGTTAGGTGCTGTCTGGCATACCATATATTAACCCCTCAAGCCCCGATTGGCCGATATCGGCCACAAAACGATTCAGCGTCACGGCTCCGTTTTAATTTAATTTTAATTTAATTTGTTTGATTTTATTATGTTAATATGTTTCATTTTAATTATGGGTACAGTGGTTTGGCAGTAATTAATATTTTGGTGAGACAGTGTCGTAATTCATTTTTTTTACAAATTTTTGCTAAATTTTTTTGGGACAGCAACTTGTCAATCGGCTGAGGGGCCGAGGCCTGAAGGGTTAAGCACTGCTATATGAACGCCGAATACATAGTCAGTATCCTTGGCTTAATGAAACATATATGAACCATTAAGTCGAATTATAAATTTGATATTTGAAAGGACAGTCTCGCTATTTAAACTTCGCATGAGTGACAATCCTCAGAATGTCAAGTACATTATACGCGTGACATTTAAAAATGTCAATCCAATATCGCGAGAGCGTTCAAGGCGAAGCGTAACACCCTCCGACACCCTTATAATCCGACTTTGCAAACTTGCCGCTTGGCGGAGTAACATCCCTCCCTGAGTTACTTCTCTCCTGAGTCTCATATATTTGATAAATATTTTGCACGTGCTTCTTATGAGGCACACCCGCATCTTCGCCGCCTCGCGCTTGTTTACATCATCTTAAGCTTCGTGGTCGGCGACTGCTTTCCTCTTACGTGTACATCGAAGTATTCATCGTGATTTGACTCAAGATATTGTATTATACCATAACTTTGGTGTAGCAATATTCTTTGTATAGTTTCTTACGATTTCGGCGAGGAGTCAATGCGGTTGACAAAGAAGAAAAACGAAAACAAGTGGCCCAACCGCTCAGGCCAGCGAGCGACATTGAGGGGTGTCGATTACTACTGGAGAGCCCTAGTAATGTATACCACACCAGGGAGTTATAACGACATCATATGATTCTGTCTCATGGAGTGAACGTAATGACTTAAAGTATACTTTCGAGATGTACCTACAACAAGCGAACCCGTCGCCCAACGAGGTTTTTATTTTATAATTTATTTTTTTAGCTTAATATATACAGCATATTCATTTTGAAAGAACATTGTAAATTAACATCAATATAGTCATTTATACATTTCAAATTATCAAATAATATAAAGCACCTATTTAAAAGATAATAAAATTGTAACATTTGTTTTTAGGAAAAAAGAAAAAAGGAAAGAAGTATTTCTAAATGTAAATGTATAAGTACCATAGGGGAATGGAAAGGGAAGGGAGGGATTGTTATAACACTATATGTAATAAACGTACATAAATGGACATACATACATATACTATTGACACATATATATATATACATATAAACATACATACACACATAAATACACTGTATATAAATAAAATAATACTTTGCAGTGCGTATTTTATAAATATATAAATTAATTATCATTCCTGAGCTTTTCTTCGACTGCGTGAAGAAAAGGCTTCCTGTCTAGAGAAAAAATTAGAATATCATTAAACCAGTTATTAAAAGAGCTGAATAACCGTATCACAGTAGAGTTGCTGAAGTGGCTTGTATTGCATCTGGGCACGTGAAACAAACGAGAAACTCGGGTACTTGTAGAGGGCACTCTCAAGGAAATTCGCTCATTTAAAGCTGGATAGTCTATTATAATATGAAGAATGTCATATAGGAAAGACATCTTGCGGTGTCAACTACAACGGGCGAGCCCGTCACCACAGGACGTTTTAACGATTAGTCGTTCTGTCGCCCTGCAGTGAACGTAGAAGACTTTGGACAGTACATTCTACGTCCAGCTACGTCACAACCCGTGAGAGTCCAACGCCTTACCGCGAGTGAGCCAGGAATAAACCCGGCGGGCTCGAGATACTCGCGCCCTCACTTCCAATTGTGACCAGATTTCTCCGGTCTCTCGATTGGTTCCGAGTTCGAGGTCGCTTGCGCGGTCCTCTCCCTTACGAAGCGGTGAAACGGAGAGCACCGAATCTGTCGCGGACCAAGGCGTCCTTTGCCCGACTCTGAACCGGGATCGGATGGCCAATGGTCATTTCAAGAGCAGTTGCCGTAAGGTAGACAACTACCCCCGCTCTATAGGAAACAATACAGTTCCCAGACTCCCCCGATTGTTAGTCGGAGAGCACAATCGATTGGCTTGCGCCGCTCGGTGCGCAGACCGTCCAGGAGCGCCAGAGGATTGTTCCCAGGGGAGACTGGTTGACCCAGTATCCTACCCAGGCTCGCACCCCATGCGTGGAGGCCATCGGATGGGTGTTGACCCGTGAGTGTGACCGACGCTGAAACAGAATGGGTCTTCGTGGCCAACTCAGCAAGGGCCCATTAGCTCCCGAAGGAAAGACATGTCGGTTATGGTCCGTCTATTATAGAGCAGTATAACCTTAAAGTAATCCGCTCGTTCCTCATATGTCTTGATGTTCATGTACTCGCGCCATTTTAGATATCGTAAGAAACGCTTTTGGACGCCCTCAACCTTGTTGACGGATGCAGCATACATCGGTGACCATATAGTGGTGGATCCGAAGTGTAAGACACTTCTGACATATGCGTAATACAGTATTTTTAAGGCGAGGGTGTCACTGAATGGTCTGCATACTCTAAACAAAATCCTAACATTTTCTTGACCTTAAGAACTATGTGATCAATGTGGTCGTTGTATGTAAGCTTCGTATCTAAGTAAAGTCCGATGTCGCTGCACTTTAAGGGATTGAGGCAGAGCTTGTTTTTGTAATATATATTATAACAATATATAACAATTCTTGCAACCTGGAGGGACAACGCAGTCCACTAATCTAGCTGTGCAGCTCGCTACGCCAGTCTGGCCAAGGGTTCGAGGTCTCTTGTGCGGCATCTACCTACCGTAAGCGGTTATTCAATTTGAATATTTTGCATACCGAAGTGCCCTTTGCCCGCTATGGTCACACGGGATCGGGTGGCCAATGGATCGATTCAAGGGTTGAAGACGTCAGGTCGACGACTACCCTCCGCTGTCATAGGAAACATACGTCTCCAGACCTGCTGGTTGCTAGCCCGATGATGCTTTCTTCATTTTTTCCGCAAGTTCAGATAGTGCTCCAACCGTCCAGTTCCGGCCGAGGTATTCTCCCGAATCCGCGACCTTCAGTTCCAAACAGCTTACGACTGCGGGATTACAGCTGTGGCAGAAGGTCACAGCGGTCCTGACAGGGTAAGTCTTTCTTCGAGGAGGCTACAAGTTAAGAGTTGAACCATGAGTTGGGCAGGCTAGATGACCGAGTGTTTTGGACAACACCACCCAAGCTGCATGGTATTATTAGAAACTATTGACTTAATGGACAGTGGGGCGGTGTCGACTACAACGGACGGACCCGTCACCCCAGGCTGGTATAAAGATCGTTCTTTCAGCCGTGGAATGAGCGTAGAAGACTTAGGGACAATACAAATATACAGTCTAGCTATGCCAACATGCCCGTCCAAGTCCTACCCGGGCTCACACTTCTGCGCAGAGGCCGCCGGATGGGTGTACCCGTGCGTTTTGGCGACCTTACACACATGGGTCTTAGTGGCCTAACTGCAACAGGGACCATTAGGTCCCCGAAAAATGTACTAGTGGTCGCTGGCCTAGAAAGGTTAGGAACCATTATGATTGCTTTAAAAAGCATCATGTCTGTAGGAATTGTCGTGCGCTGCCATTATTGCAGCCGATGCTCGCCGTATCACTTCTGTCTGTCTCGCTCTTTTCTATGCATTTTTCACACGAAACGATAGTGGTGACTCGTTTTCACCCTGGCGAGTGTCGGCCAGTATGTGTGTTGCCGCGGCATCACCGACTACCGTTTGTCTGCCATTTCTAAGGGTAATCTACCGTTCCCGCCCCCCCCCCCCCCCCCCTCTTCTCCCTCCCACCATCTAGACGCCCATAATCTCATCCATAGTAAGTGGATTACGTGTAAATCACATACTCGTCAGTCTGAGTGATTTTCAGAGTAGTCCCCCTTAATGCCCAATGTAGTAAACGGTACGCCCTTTATAAAATAGGCTTCTTTTAAATTTTATGGCTTGTCTTCGACGAGTGCTTGGCTAGAAGAGGAACGATTACTGTCACCAACTTTGTGATGAGGAAAGCAAAGATTTACTTAGCAGAATTTTAAAGGAAACTGAAAAACGTTCTGCTTACAAAGCTATTTTGCTAGTATATTGAGACATGCAATGACAACATGGGGAAATTGTAGCGATTGTCAGAAAAACCTAAAAATTTATCTGAGAGATAAACCATTAGAATAATAGCCAGACTTACAAGGAAGAATCGTGTAAAACTAATTTTAAGAATGAAGATAATGACGCTCCCTTTACTGTAAAGTACAAATTTTAGTTGTATAGATTTGAGTTGATCACGGCCATATTTAAAACTGAGGATATATGTATGACATAGTCGATACTAATATTATGAAGAGGTAATGTTTGTTAGTTTGTAAGTTTGTATGTAGGAGGTAATCTCCAAAACTACTCATCCGATTTCAAAAATTCTTTCACTATTAGAAAGCTACATTATCGAGTAGTGCTATGCTATGGTTGTTCGGTGTATTATTACTGCACGAGCATTTTTTTGTGGGGGACTCAGTACAATGAAGTAAGCAACTTTTAATTAATATTTTAAAAAAAACTGAAAAATAAAAAATATAAAAAAATGTTTTTTTTTGTTTTGGAAAATTTGTTTTTTTTATTTTATTTTTAAATAGCATGAAAAGCTATGATCACGATGCGCTATCTAGCGGTTGGTAAAATGTCGCTGATATTGTTTATTTACGACTCATTACCTACCGCTAGATGGCGCAGCGCGCTCCAACGCTTCTCAAACCTTTATTAAACAGTCAACATCTTCAAATTTTCAAGTTAAAAAAAAAACTAAAAATATGTTTTTTTTCCAAAAAAATTATTTGAAAGTTGCTTATCACGTTGTACTGATTCACCCACAGAAAAAAATACCCGTGCAGTAATAACATCCCGTATATTATTGTGATAAATTCGAAATCACGATATTTGTAAATCAAGTCGGAGAAAATGTCCTGGTGATGTGCTTTATGGGCGTGCGCTAACGGAACGGTTTGGTATATTTGAAAACTATGTAAAACAAAAACGCTATAAATAAGTACGCGACAGCATATATCTACATTTTATATTTAAGCTTTTGAAATTTTGACAAAACCTTGCATTCCAGTAGAGTCGTGTTTTAGAATAATTGATTTATTAAGATATAATGGTTGACTGTAAGATATCGCTATAGCGATAAGTCCGCCATTTGTGCATAAATTGTCTTTTTTATAAACCCAGCGTAATATTCATTAAGTTATGTTTTTATAGCACAATAAAGTTATTCTATTCTATTCTATTTATTCTATTTATAAAATAATTGATTATTGATTAAAAAAAACTATTTTCATTTATTTCGTGTGACATTGCGTTAGAAGTATGCGGAAAACGCGGAAGTAAAAGGTTCCATTTCCATATAACATTTAGAAAGCTGCCAAAATTTTGAAAATTTCGAACCCCGGTAAAGCCAAATATAGCTATCAATGATATAATTTTTCTCGCTTAGCATTTCAATGTTTTCGATCGTATTGTTAAATTAGATTGTCATTGACTTTGATTTATTTTCATTTTAATTCAATTATTTCGTAAGACATTGCGTAGGAATTGAGCTGTGTCTATTACCAATGCGTTAACTTCTTGAGTATATGTAGTTTATTCTTATATTTTGTCATTGTTTTTCATTTTGGGTTTTTAAACTGTTTTTTTTTATTTTATGCAATTGGCGGTAGAATTGAAAGGTGTCGATTGATTTTTATTTAAATTCCAAATAATACGTGAAGCTGAATTTTCATGGATTTCGATTTATTTTCAATTTGATTTAAATATTTTGTCTGAATGCGTTGAAATTAACCTTTGTCCTTTACCAGAGCGTTTACTTCCTGAGTATAGTTTTTTTTATATTTCTTTGTTTTTAAATCCTTTATATTAACTTCGCTACCAGTATTGAGGTCTTGATTGACTGCAAATCTTGGAACTGAAAATTAAAACTTCCCGCCATCCGATCGAGCTGAAATTTGGCATATAATTGCATATAGTAGCATTGCATGTACATATTATATCATCCGTAATCAGTTATATACTTAAAGGAGGGGCTGGGGAGCGTTTTCTTTTGTTATGTGGATCGGTCGCGTTGCGCACTAAATAACAAATATAAAGCTTAGATATTTGTGTTCTCCCAAAGGTGTTGTTGTGCACATTAGTGTTTTTTTAATCGATTAATTTTTATTATATTTTTCATTCAATCTATTCTCTTTTCTTAAAGTACTTTGTCATCACGTAGTCTAATAAAAGTCATATTTTTAAACGTGCTTTTTTGCAAAAATGCGAAGATCATAGAGATACGATATAAAGATAGCAGAAATACAAACATATGCATTTTAATAAGATCATAGAGATACGATATAAAGATAGCAGAAATACAAACATATGCGTTTTAATAAGATCATAGAGATACGATATGAAGATAGCAGAAATACAAACATATGCGTTTTAACATATGCGTGAAAAAAATGCTTAGATTTGTATTTATATGATAAACTATAGTCCTTTAGTCCCAAAAATATTTTTGGAGGGTGAAAATTATATTTTAAAGTGGGAAATTAATTACTTTTTGGAAGTATGCAAGCATCCTGTAGTCTCACATATTAAAGAAATATAATAAAAGTTTGTTTTAATGGGTTAATTTATTTATATCGTTTTTTAATGGTTTGAATTCAAAACGATGATTAGCTGAGATATTCTAACATAAATTGATTGAAATTGGGGGCGAAAAGGTGCCGGTTGATATGACCTCGAGAAACTTAATTGTCTTATAACTTCTAAAATTTAGTAACGTCAAAAGATGTAATGGTTGAGAAATTGTTTCCCTATATTCAAACCAATTATAATAATAAGATCAGTAAGAAGACGATCGGTTGAGTGTACGAGTGATCTACGAAATCGAATACGGAATTATTTACGAAATTAGTCTGCTCTCCTCCCCCTTCTCGATTATGGAGATGTCGCATTTCTGGACCTCACAGAGGAGTTATCCACCAAAGTTGGGCGTCTCCAAAATGTTTGCATTCGGTATATCCATGGCCTCAGAAAATTTGACCACGTCACGGAGTACAGAGAGAAGCTTCACTGGCTGTCGACCCGGGAGAAAAGAGACATGCGAGTTCTCTGTATGCTTTTCAAGATCTTGGATGGATCCCAATTGTACTTACGGAAGATTTACTGCACTATCGGCTCATGAACGCCCTCTTAGATCAAAAGACAACCTGCTACTCTCTATCCCTAGTCACAGCAGTGACTTCTTCTCATTCTATTTCACCGTGCATGGAGCCCGTCTTTGGAATGCTTTGCCGAAAAATGTGAGAACCGCGCCAAGCATAACAACTTTTAAAAACAGATACAGAGAACATGAATCCGCATGTTATGTTGAAAATAAATATTTTTTTTTATTTTTTAATAATCTTCCAGATAAGTTCCCTTTCCCCTCCCATTCCCTCCTTTTTAAACTTTAGAGTCCTTATAGGTGTTAGATTATTTTGGTGTGTCAAATCCTGTGCCCACAAAGAGGTATATATTTCTTTCTATCTTCTCTTATTTTATTTGTCATACTCTTTAAATAGGTTAAGTTACATAGTCTACTCGCAAATAATGTGCATACAATAGTATAGGTTAGCTCTAAAATATTGCCTGCAGGCAATAAGCTCGCCTTTTGTTAAGAATAAAGCGTTTTATTATTAATCATATTATTATTATTAAATCAATATTATCATTATTAAATCAATATTATCATTGAGTCTAACATTTAAAGCGAGGCAGTCACATACAAATCCGTCGACACTGTTGTGGAAGCAGACGAAGCTTATCCAGATGAAGATTATCCAACAGAATTTTTGATTTCGCGCGATCTGCCAGGGATGCCATATGCTTTTATATGGACAATTATATGTTACGTGTTCTAGAGTTGGCTAACCATAAAATATCTATATCTGCACAGCCAATGGATCAACAAAATATAGTGTGCCTATATCAACAAACATTGTTAAATTAAACATATTATAAACGAGTGCTTTCTCTTTTCTTTATTTTCCATATAACCAGACTTAGCCACAGCAGCGCGTGGCCGGGACAGCTAGGGAAGATATGAGGCGAGTAAATGACTTGGTTTTACTTCTAACTATCTGTTATATGTAGCGGTATAGTACTGAATATTTAACATTAAAATATTGTAACACCTTATAAAGGAATCTAAAAACATTTGTAATATATAATGTTTTAGACAATATCGAAGCTATCTGTAACAGTTATTACTTAATAATATGTACACCCACTTGGGTGGTCACTACCTCCAACCTGAGGAGGTAAAACAATCTGGCGCCAAAAGCCTGCTGCGGTTCTTAAGGCTTGTACATGCGCCAACGACCTTGGGCGTTTAGGCATTTTTAGATGAAGCGTTTTACCTCTCACCGCACTAGCCCCGGGATCCGCGCGTGCCGCTGCACAGTGGGTCTCGGACGTGGAAATGACAATCGGTAGAACTGTGCTATGGATATCGGTATATTGGTACCCAAATTCAGTAAATGACAAAAAACAACATTGAACATTTTTTAATATTTTGAACTTCTTTATTATTGTAAAATAATAGGAACTTACATAATATGCTATACATTAAAAAACTAATACCTGCGAGTATTTTTTTACAATATTTTATATTGTTTGAAAAACTACGTCAAATAATGAAATCGAAATATCAATAATGATAAATTATGTACATATTAATTTCTCATTATTTTATTAATTATTTAACAAAGAGATATCTAAAATAAAATTCCCAAACTTAAGTCTAATTAATTTTTTACATTCTTTAGGTCGTAAATGATTTTCCGCAGAAATATTTTCGAGGTCAAAGCATCATTCGTGATCCCCGCGTACTTTCCGGAAAAGTTTTACCATATCGTAGTATAATGCGATATTAAAATCATTTTTTTCAGTATGCGTCGGTTTGTTTTGACAAATCCGGGCGATTGCTTTTAAAAACCGAGGGTTTCTAACTTAAAAACCTAAAATCGGTGAAGAAAGTCGTGGAAAAAATCGTCACATTTCGGTATTTCCCGTCATTTTATACTAAAAAAAGGAAACTTATGTTATTAGCAGCATACATTCGTCTATTGAGTAATTATTCGAAATTTTTTAAAAACTAATTTCCTCGGTAGTGTTCTTCTTCGTTTAAACTTCTTCATCGTCGTTTATGTCACCAAACTCTGCAATAGAGACAATTGGGCAATAAGTAGCGAAACTAAAAATGATTTCCTTCTCTTCTTCGTATATTTTTATTTTTCTTACTTTGTTATCGGCCATTTCAGTGTGCTTCCTTGTTATGGTTTTTTACTTCATCTTTCTACTTGTCTAGTTTTTGTGTACATGTATAAATGGTCCTATTCTTCTTTTTTTACAATATATTAATAATATATCGCTTTGGTTGCTTTCTTTTTTGTTCTTTTTTTAATGGCTTCTTCAATGTAAGTTGGATCTCTAATTCGCCTAAGTTGAATCCCTAGATGACGTGTTTCGTTTTTAAACTGTGCTTGGGCGCAGATAGAACAATACACATAGTAAAGAATTTTACCCCCTTTTGCCAGAATGGCGGCTGCTCCAAAATTGCAATAATATTATAAACTTATTAAAAGCATGGTTATAAAAAGCAGGTGCGAAGTAAATGATGCAGCAGTGGACACCATTGGACTGTTGATGATAATATGGAATATGGAGTCCTATATTTTGCAGTAGACTCCACTGGGCTGAAAATTATAATATAATAGAGGCCAATGCCAAGCAGTGGACGTCACTGGGCTGAAGATGATAATACATTATAGTGTAGTCAAAGTTTATGAAAAACGAACTTTTAGAAGCAAATCATGTAACTTTTGGGCAACCGGTATTTTTTACCTATTTCAACCATGCTGAATCCGAAAATGCCAGTTGCCCAAGCGAAATCCTGACTGGAAGTAAGATATCCAAGATGGCCGCCAATATGGCGTCGAAACCCGAAATCGGTGTTGTTTCATCAATTAATCAAAGGGGTTTGACATAGGAACGCGTCCAAAATCTGATATTTCAAGATGGTGGCCAAGATGGCGCCAGCCATATATTACCCTATTTTGTCGTACAAACGAGCGTGACGCATCTCGATATAGGTATGTTTTTAAACATAAGGATTAAAAAAAAATAACTTTTAACAACGTTGGGCTAAACGATGTATCAAAACAACAACTTAAAGAAACTAAAAAAGATTACTGTGTGTCTCCAGAATTAAGACAGGTAGTACATAGTTTTAGGGTTATAGGGTTTGCAGGGAGTACATAGTTTTATGCAAGGGACGTTTCCTTTACTGTAGCTGTTCTTTAATCTTTTTCTTAATTGACAGGTATGTTTTTGAGAGAATACCCACCTTCCCAAGCCATATTTTTCATTGCTTGAAGATTGCGACTGGGTCATTGCCGGACAGAAAGCTGTTCCAAGTTTCCTGACGCTAAATCTTATTCTTAAGGCGTGCCCAGAAGTTGTTGTTTGCCATTGTAACGAGTTTTGTAACTCACAGAACTGCAGTTGCAGGAAAGAAAACGTTCCTTCTATAGAACTCTGCACTCCCTGCAAACGTACCTGTCTTAATTCTGGAGACACTCAGTAATCTTCTTTAGTTTCTGTAAGTTGTTGTTGCCAAAAAGTCGCTTGTTTGTTCCATTTTCGAAAATATTTGAATTAAAGTTTAGCCCAGCGTTTTTCTAAAGTTATTTTTTGAAATCCTTATTTTAAAAACATATATCGAGACGCGTCACGCACATTTGTACGACAAAATAGGGCAATATGTGGCTGGCGTCATCTTGGTTGCCATCTTGAAATACCAGACCAATGTTTTTTTACAGTGTATTTTTTAAATTCCCCGTGCTCAAAAATATACATCTAGATATTTTGGACACGTTCCTACGTCAAAGGGGGGCTTTGCAGCGCTAATTTCAGGTTTCGACGCCATATTGGCGGCCATATTGGATGTCTCACTTCCGGTCATAACTTCGCTTGGGCAACCGGCATTTTCGGGTTCAGCATGGTTTAAATAAGGGAAAATACCGGTTGCCTCTAAAAGTATAAAGGGGAGCTCATTTTCGATATTTTGACTAGACTATTAGAAACATATTTATATCCAGCAGCAGCAACAAAATCAAAATTATCAAAATCAGCTAAATATTTTTATACTTTAGAGAAACAATTTTAATATAACGCCCACTGGTGGCCTATATCCGTAATGCGTTCGTAAAATATGTCTAAAATCTTGTTGATGCGAAACCCAAATAAAAATTTAAATACACACCTCTATGGAATATACAGAGCCGGCTATAATAAGTCGATTTTCTTTTCCCCATTTTTACTGAAATAAAGAATTGCACATTAAAAACATGTTATCTGTAAATAATCACAATATTACGATGAGCTTAAACATTTTACCAGTTCAATCAACGACAGATATCATAATAAATATTCAACGTTCTCACCTAAGGATGAATAAATTCCCTGGATCCACTATGCGGCGCACGCAAAACATCGTCACTGTAATCGTTCGCGAACAGGGCGTGGCTGGACGCGGAGAGCGACGTGGACGCACCTCGAACGCCCGCGGGCGAATGAAGCGAAATTCGTTCTCCGTTCCAGTTATATTTGGCATCGCCTTTCCATACTAAAAATGTATGGCGCATGTTTTCGTGATTTTTGATGAATTTTAGTAATTTTTTGGTGTCATTATTCAAAAATCTAAAGTGCACATCTATTAACTAGTTTAATAATCTTGCGATTTAGTAATGTTCACAAAATTCTGTTGTGTATTACTGTGCAAATTTGTTATAATACCAAAGGCTGTTTTAATGGTTTTCCTCAAGGTATTTACAAAAAAAATAAGCAAAATGGACAATTTCAAACTTGCACAGATTGTAATGCAGTTATTTGAGAAGCCACTTGTGTGTTTTTTTTATCATTAATGATCTAGGACTCGCAGCATGAGTAAAATAGAAAGGCTCGTTTTGGGTCAAAACACACGGCGCCGCCTTAAATGACACGAGGCTTAGCGCAGAACTATAGTAGGTGGCGAGCACAATATGTAGATCAACAATGGTCGCAGTGTTACAAGGCTCATAAAGACCTTAGAAAAGCCCCACTCAACAAATTAAAAAATGTATAAAAAAACAGTTTTTAATTAATAATATGTAACAATTATTAATACGTAACATTTATTAATTATTGTACCATAGATTTTCCTGCCTGTGCGATATCTCGCCTCGTAATTTTACCGTCTGACGAGGATATCAAGTGGGTTGCTTGTGGATCAATTGGTTGCTTGTGGAAAAGTTTGAATGACAGTGGAAGCGTAGAAAATTTATGATAAGTATTAAAATGGTGAATTATCGATATGGCGATTGCTAATCAAAACTCACGTACCTTGACGGTCGTGTAGCTGCAGCAGTGTGATGCGCGCTGAGATTCCGCTTCTGCGTAGCGCGCACGGCACGATCGAGGAATTCGTGCGGCGTGTCCGGCATGACGCGTGCGCTGACCAAGTGTATGGCGCGTAGGACGCGCTGTTTCCTGTGGGGTGCAGTCGTAACACTCCCGAAGAATCGATATGCCTTCACAACGAACCCGATTCCGCAATTCCGAGACAAAAAAAACGAGGTTTTTTTGTCTGAGTCGGCGAGGCCGTGAAACGCGGTCGAAAATCGTTGATACCGTTCGAATGACAGCCCGACCCGCAGCCGCCGTTCGAAAGCGGGCGATGTTGCCAACTTTCAGGTTTTTGTTGACAGCTCTCACCAATCGATAATTGAATCATGCAAAGTATAATACGTATTAATCCATAACAATATCGAATACTGCCTATATTTCTATTTTTACTGTAATAAATTTAAAATTATTTGTGTCCATTTTGATTATTTGTTATTGAAATAATATGGATTATTATTTGGAGTATGTTCGTTTCATTATTGTTACGTGTAAATTAAATTTATTAAAATATTTTCGTTATTCAAAAATATTTTTAATTTGAATTCTTTTTTTCTTTTCCTTTCGATAAAAAATATGAGCAGGTGCCTTAATGTGGACTGGCACTTCGATTTAAAATAAATCTCCGAATATTTTGTTAAAATCTTGTAATTTTAGGATTGCAAACGATGAATATCGATGTATTTAAATTATTGACGGTCAAATGATTAAGTAAATACGAATATATTAAAAGGAATAAAAAACACGATTGCCGTTACAGAAAGTGAACTATAGTATTTATAAATAGTTTTATTACGGTTATTTTGTGGTTTTTATATTTACCCATATAGATACATGTATATTTTGAAAATTTACTCAGTCAGACCTTTCATTTGACACTAAACACGATACATTTATATTAATTTATTGACATTTGGACATTTGGACACTTAGGCTACTGCTTACTTGATATTTTGTCAATTAAGGTAGCGTTTGACACTTGGGATGACATAACGAATCTAACAACATCACACGCTTTCAAATCGGTTCAAGCGTTTAGAAGTTATGCTGGAATAAAGAAACGAAAAACATACATATATGAACCCTTAAAACACATTACACTCCTGTTTTGTTGGGCAGTCGTGTAAAAATAGAGCACGTCGATAGCTGCAGATTCCTTAGTAACTTTACAAGGCTGGGGTTTGTAAATAGTTTTTGGATAATAATAAGGTCATTGTGTTTTAGGTTGATGGTTTTTTTTTTGTTGTTTGACCGTACTATTTGACCTGGATCTATTATTTACCGAAAGCATTTCAAATTTTCTGGCCCGCTCAAAAAATAATAAACTCTCAAAAAAACCTAAACCGCTCTCTTCCCAAGTGCAGGCTACACTTCAAAGTGTTTAACTTCTCGGTCCCACCTATTTAGGGGAAATAGCCGCGGAGGGGTTTCCCAACTTTTATTTCCCCGCTCAAGTAATAAAACAACCGTCACGCCATTTTAAACTTTCCCATTGATAGCATCAAAAAATTCGCGTCGTCAAAACTTTTCGAATCACCCCGCCGCCGGGTGGGGGTGGGGTCCGAGACGGGCTTTGCCCGCCGGATATTATGAAGATGTTACGAGGAGGCCCTAAAATTAAAATGTTTAATGTTGCCTAAAGCGATTCTGGCTAAGGAATTCCCTTGATTCTTCTTCTTAAGACCTTATTATTCACCGTAAACTTTTCAAACGTAGCACTACCTTTACACTACACAATGACTTAATTATTACCCTAAAACTATTTACAAATCCATTTAGGTGTTTGAAACGCTCTTATGGACAAAATATTATTCAAAAATATTTAACTGAGTATTTGCTTTGGAATATTTTTGTAACTACGAAGATTACGATTACTGTAATTGGTTTTAACCTTACAATTAATTAAACTATATTATTTGCCATTTTGAATTATTTTTATAACTAAATATTTGATTATGGAGTCACTGATAACTAGCTATGATGATTATTGTTTTTATTTTTATTTTATTTTGGTTTGCTTTTTATTTGTATCTGGTTAAATTTATTCTTTACGTAATATGCTAATTAGTATTATTTGATTATGATTGTTTTAAACTGATTTTTAAATAAATACTAGTTTTGTATTACGTATTCCTTATTTTTTTTATGTAAAGTTTGTACTTGTTATTTTTTTAATTTTAATAAATGTACACTCTGTTTATAAAATGTCCAATCAAGCACAAGCTTTGCTTAGTTGGGCAACAGCGGATATCAAACATCATCCTATAATAGTCAAATTTATTGCTGTGGTTTAAGTCATTTAGTTTAAGGTTTTATTTGATGGTTTAGTTGTAAATTGTATTTTTTGTGAATTGCTTTATAAATAAATAAAATAAAATAAGGAAATCTGAAATCAGGGCATCAGCTCCTAAAATAGTCCGAGGAGGTGCTATCAGGAGGTCCGATATAACAAAATCTTTCTATTTAGATTCTACATTGCACCAGTACAAAAGTTTAAAAATTCCATTTGCTATAAAACGCTCCACGACGTGAATTTCCGTCGTCGGCTTTGGTCGCTTAAAAGTATCTTTGGAAAATGTTTTCCGGTAAACTTGTAAATGTACGATTTTCCACGCTCTCTCCGCACGCGGGTTGCGGGCATAATTTCCGAATTAAAATGTAAATTCAGCACCATAATTCGCCGGCAGGAAGCGGAAAATTATATTCCTACGATATTCAACCTCAGAATGTAAGTATGGCGGCAACTATAAGCATGGATTTTGAACACAAAAATGATATGTTACCTTTTATTATTATTTCTACAACTATACCGGGTCGTTACCCACTACCGCACATGTAAATCATTTCTATATCGGATTACTCAATGGATTTCATATTGATCCAGTTTTACAAGTGAAGAAGAATTCGTAGATTTGTCACAACTTATCAGAAGAAAATCATTTTCGTAATTACTTCCTTGACTCCAGCGCCAGCTCTACGATTTTTCAAGCCGGGGCGAAAACTTGACATTTCCAGGGCCCTTTCTCTCCAGCATCAGATATTTAATATATATATATAATGATTTAAAAAATTGACGAATCATTAATACTAGGAGGGTTTTTTGTGATCAGGAAATAAGAACACCGTAATGAAATTGCACCTTTTATTACATATTTGCTAGTAACTTTCCTAATGTAGCATTAATGTACCGGGTGGCTAAGAAAAAAAAGTACAGTGTACTGTATCAGACAAATATACATCGATATGATATGATGATAGTATGCGATATAATGAGAATATGCGTTTTTCCAGCCAGATGGTGCTACGGCGTATACTTCACGGTTTTTAATGGCATACATCCATGAAGCTTTGAAGAGGAGCGTAGAGTTTCGGCAGGTTTATAGACTCCAAGATTGCCCGATCTGTCTACCTGCTATTTTTATTTGTGGGGTAATTTAAAGCGTAAAGTGTACTGTAACAATCCGTATACAATCCGCATACAAAAAAGTCGAATGTCACAGAAGTAAAAAAAGTCGAAAAATGGGAAATAGTAAAAAAAGCCGGAAAGGTAAAAATAGGCGAATAAGTCAAGAAAGTCGGGAAAATCAAAAAAGACAAAAAAGAGAAAACGAAACAAAAAAACGAAAAAGTAAAAATTAGTCGGAAAAGTCAAAAAAGTCAAAAAAGTAAAAAAAAAGGGAAAAGTCGAAAAAGTCGGAAAAGTAAAAAAAACTGAAAAAGTCGGAAAAGTCTGAAACTCTTCCAGTTATTCCACGTTCAACTGTAGCTGACGAACTAAACGCGTGCTTAAAATCATAAAATTTGTGGCGACATGTGAAGACACTCCTATTGACGACCCACATGTGAAAGTTTTTGCAACAAAATCGAAATGCAGATGTGTTTTCGAAGCAATTGTTGTACATTGGTAAAAAGAAAGTCGCAGTTGACATCTCGACCGGATTCATCGCATTGTCTACTGATTTCTGTCAGTTGACCGAATCGAAGGAGGAACGCTGTTGGCGTGTTTTTCCAAACGTAGCGCAAAAGTTTAAATACCATAATTAGCTGACCGAACGACCCAATTAGCAGTGAAAAACAAATATGTCGATGATCTCAAAGCGGCCATTCAAAATATAATTCAGGGACAGTTGTTTGCCTTCAAATCGATAGATACAATTATCAACCAGGATGAGGTAGTCAACTATCACACAGGATTTTTGAATTCGCTGGGATTGCCTGGATTTCCACCTCACATTTGCAATAGAAATTAGGCTCAGTCATCATCATGCTGCGTAACATCAATCAACATCGACAATCAACATCAATCAACGGATATACCATTCGATTTTAAACGTCTGAAATTCCCTTTGCGTCTGGCCTTCGCGATCACAAATCACGCGTGTTGGAAGTTTGCGGAATTACCTTGGAATTTCCGTATTTCGCGCATGGACAACTGTATGTCCCGTGTTCGCCAAGCAATCGGTCGGAAAGCCATCATTTTGTTTATTTGCGCGCCGGAAAACAAAACGAAGAACATAGTTTACCAGAATGTTTTGTGTTGAATGTGAACTACATTTATATTTCATCATGTAAATTAAATACATTAAATTTATTTTAATTACAAACGACTTTCATTTAATCGCCAAACGAAACTCAAACCGTACATAATTCGGCCATATTATAGATTTCAATTAATTGGATTTGGAAGGTTGATTAGAATTAATAAACGCTTATGAAGAGTTACAATCAAATAAATTTTAGGTGGTACGAAGTTCACCGGGTCATCTAGTTTATATATATATGTATATATATATATATATATATATATATATATATATATATATATATATATATATATATATATATATATATATATATATATATATATATATATATATATATATATATATATATATATATATATATATATATATATATATATATATATATATATATATATATATATATATATATATATATATATATATATATATATATATATATATATATATATATATATATATATATATAAATATATATATATATATATATATATATATATATATATATATATATATATATATATATATATATATATATATATATATATATATATATATATATATATATATATATATAATATATATATCATCATCAAACTTCAAACTTCAAACCAACATCAAACTTGTCAGTAGATGAACGTGCAGCTCTTGAGAGTCTTAGCAAGGATACCAGCATCGTCATTTTGCCGGCTGATAAAGGTTCCACTACTGTCATACTTAACAAAACTGACTATGTTACTGAAGGCTTGAGACAACTTAGAGATGAAACTTTCTATAAAAAACTATCCAGAGATCCAAACAAAAATTTTGAAGTGAAAATAAAAAAATATATTGAACAAAATAAATCAAATGAAAAATTATCAGACGAAGATGTTAAAACTTTAATTCCTGATCCTATCCGAACTCCAAATTTTTACCTATTACCTAAAATTCACAAGCCTAATAATCCTGGACGACCGATAGTCGCAAGCTTTAACTCTCCGACAGAAAGAATTTCGGCTTTTGTAGATTATTTTTTACAACCTTTTGTGAAAAATCTAAATTCTCATATCAAAGACAGCTATCATTTTATTGATATTTTAAAGAATACTGTAATTCCAAAGTCAGACGACCTATTATTTGTTACTATTGACGCCATATCCCTGTATACCAATATTCCTCATAATTTAGGA
>OX155966.1:32067991-32150491 GCA_944548615.1 Micropterix aruncella | reverse complement strand
CACCCCCACTGCTTAGGAGAAAGTATATTTCCATAGTTTCCAGACTCCCTCAGCAATTAGTCAGAGTGCACAACCGATTGGCGAGTGAATCACCACATTTTTTCGTATTCCAACGAGGTGGATGGAGACAGAAGCCAATCCATTCACCACCCGAGCATTTATAACGACTATAGTCGTCTTTTTTGCCCGAGCTTAATAATTATCCAAAGATCAGAGGCTTCTATCCCCATCCAATCCCCCAAGGAATCACTTATTTATTCGTTTCATAATTACATTTTTTTCTTTTTTTTTACATTTTACATTTACGTACACATACATGTATTTACATTACATTTCATTAGTTACAATACGTAATATATAAAATAAAATTCAAAAAAAATAAAAAATAAAAATATGTATATATAATAATAAAAAGAAAAGAAATAAAAATACATTCATATTTTGGCAGGTGGTAGTGCATATGTTATAAATTAAGCAGCATTCGCAAACAGCAGCAAGAAGGGAGTGGGGACAGAACGAGCTTGGTACGGTGGCACGGGCACACCCGTTAGGGAGAGAAACAATACAAACAAAGTTTAATTTAAAGCTGCACCGGCGTTTAAAACCGGCACAGCGCGGAGGGCAGCATGTGTTTCACGGAAGTCACTCGCACCTAGAGGGGGAGTGCCCTGAGTGAATCACCACAGTACTTTGTCCTCTACATCTCTCTGTGTTCGCTTCTGACGTACTCCTCACAGCTAAAGAAGAATTCTTTTAGATCTGAAGAGACTGCGGATTTGGGCTCAGCTACGCAATTCACTTTAATGCACAAAGGAAACACACGCGCCATTACCTAATAACAGGAATGAAGTGATGTCGTATTTGACGCGAGGCATTGGGCGGAACATTGCGGTGCTGTATGGTGAATGTCGCGCCGCAGCGACCGCGAAATGCATCCGGATAATTAATTAGAGGAGCCAACAAAGCCGACAGCGTCGTCGCGTGCGCGCGTCCCCTAAATCATTCGCGGACGCGACGCCATTACCGACACAAAAGCGGAGCGCGATTAATCCGCTCTGTCATTACCGACCTTAATAGCGCTCGGATAAAAAGAAACAATGTAATACACCTCACGGAGATTTCACCAACTGTCCCATTTCGGGTGGTGAACGGTTTCGTGCAGCTTGGGCCACAAGATCCATTTTTTTTTCGTATCGGCTCAACTCACGATTCCGCTCCTATTTATAAGCCTCCTGGAGTGAAACTCTCGTGTCTCAGGCCTCAGAGCTGGTGGACCAGTTTCTCCCGGCGGGATTGCATACCGGCGCCACTGGACGGTTTGCGCACCGGTCGGCGATGCCAATCGGTTGTGCATTCTGAGTATGAAATACATTGGAAATACATTGTTTCCTAAGCAGCGGGGGTCGATGTTTACCTGTTGTTATGCCACTCTTGAAATGACCTTGGGCCACTCGATCCCGTGTGGCACTACGGGCAAAGAACGCCCAGGTCCGCGATAAATTCGAACTGAATTACCGCTGTAATATAACAGGTAGAGGTCGCGTAAGCGACTTCGGACCGGTAACCGGTCGGGAGGACGAAGGTATCCTGAAAGTTAATTCCAGACGGAGATATCCTGCCAAAAACGGTAGTCAGGGGCCGAGGCTGCCTGCTTTGTACCTTTCCCGGTGCCTCGCCGTAAAGCGTTGGCCTCTGATGGGCAGGTGGCGGAGCTTGACGGTGGATTGTTTTGTCCTAAGTCTTCTGCGCTCACCTCGCGGGAGATACATTTCGTTAAAACTTCCTGAGGTGACGGGATCGCCCGTTGTAGTTGACAACTCTAGTTGTCCCTTTTCAGGTAATGAACGGTTTCTTGCAGCTTGGGCGACAAGATCCATTTTGTTCTCGGATCGGATCAAATGTTGACACATGTCTCCGTCACAATGGATAGAATAAAGATATTATGTCAACATTCATACAACAAACATTATAATTCATTTATTTATTCATTTTGTTAGAAAGATTGTTGGAAGATCAAAGTAAACTGAGGTCATCTTATGCATCCTTCCACGTCGGTAAATATTTGGCCGCGGGCTTCGTCCCACCCAAGGAAAGACAGTCGAGTTGATTTTACTAAGTAAACATAGGGTAGGTCTAATGTCAACAGGCGACCACTCATCCCTAGCAATAGTTAAAGGCACAAAATAACACGTTAAACGGGATAGCGCTGTGACGAAGGTACGAAAACGCTTCGAATAATTTTAAAACTTTACTAGATAAAAAATCGAATATTATGAGCTACGATGTTATTATTAATATTTACAAATTTTTGCAATGAAACAACGGAAAATATATTACAACCGCGGACTTTCAATTTGTTGAAGATTTTTTAACGATAGAATAGCAGATTCTTGAAAATAAATTGAAAACAAAGATCGTTTTAAATATTGATTCTTCGACACGTTAAACATTATCCAGTAGTTTAAACTCACTTACTCGAGAATATAATAATTTTTTTTTTTTTTTTTTTTTGTTTACAATTGTATTAGTTGCAGAATCTGCCTAACTAGGCCATAGCCCGTACCAAGGAAAACTCTATGTATGGCAAAGATTTCTTCATGTGCTCATAATATTAAAATGAAAAATACAAAATATGATAAAATAGAAAATAGATAAGCGAATGCAAATTAAACTTATAATTATATTTAAAATATTGATATAGCATGGTCATGGAAATAAATATTAATTATAAAATGTCGTAATATGAACTTTGTAAAACAAATAAATAAATAGTATTAAAATATAAAGTGTAGTGCAATGTATGACAATAATATGCAGACCTTTACTTTAAAATATGACTTATAGCCTTTTCCACCTCATTTCTACCAAGTTGAAGTAAATGTTGTGTAATTTTAGATTTTAATTGGATTGACTTAGTGTTTTGGCATGTTTTTATCGATTCTTTAAGATGGTTATAAATTTTTGGCCCTATAAAGCCAAAGTGTCTTTGGGCGAAGGATGTTCGGGTTTTCTGTACAATGTGTTTACAGGTTGTGGCGCTCCTCGTTGAAATTTTATGCTCAGCTTTAACGTGAATATTTTTACTTTTTATGTAGTTAAGAATTATTATCTATGTGTAATATTTTGTTTGTTTCTTAATACGTAACTAAATAAACAATATTTTAAAGAGATATATAAAGTATGTTGCCACAAAAATAATGATTATTGAATACCAGGAACGCTTTTTTTTTATATTTTTTTTGACTAAACGAAAACAAAACAAAGACAAAGCAGTAACTTTATAGTTCAAAAATCAGGTATTAATTTTACTGAAACCGACAAGCTTTAGGAATATTATTTGAGTAGTAATTAATAGTATATACAATAGTCTAATATTTACCGAACGTACTTCGTATTCGCCGGCCCGCTCAAAAAAAACTGTAAACCGATCTCCTACCAAGTGCAGGCTCCATTTTTTTCTTTAACTTCTTGGTCACACCTATTTAGGGGAAATATACGCGGAGGTGTTTCCCAATTTTTATTACCTCGATCAAGTAATAAAATAACCGTCACGCCATTTCAAACATTCCAAAAAAATCCCCAGTTTCGGAGCGAACGGAAAGAATTTTCTTGCAACACGACCAACATACTACAGAAATTGTCGGAGGTCACGGAGATTTAAAAGGACGAACTAGAACACGTCGAGGACTGAGGTGTTCTATGCAACGAGTCATCAAACTGAGAACATTGCATTTGGATGTGTCCGATTCTGGAGGATGAGAGGCACCTAATATTTGATGGAATAAGAGGGTGTGTTTCCGGATTCGTATGACGACTTAGTGCGGAATCAACCCAACTCCGCGCTGTTCTGCTGCTTTGTTAAAGCATGGACAGTTTATGCTCTGACAGTTTATTAAAAATTCCGAGTCATAATAGTGATTTCTATTCCTATTCTTTCTGTGTCCATGGTGCAAGACTCTGGAACGATCTCCCAGCAAATATACGAAACTCGCCTTCTTTACCATCGTTCAAGACTCACCTTAAGGATTACTACCTTTCTAAGAAGTAACCAGTTCTTCCCTTTCTCTCCTGTTCCTCTCCCAATTTCCTCTCCTCGGGCACTATTAGTCTTAAATTCTTCCACTTGTCTGTATGTTATGTAATAATCTTTATTTTCACTATGCGCGCATGTACCACTATGTTTAGGTTAGCTGTAAGACATTGCCATGTGGCAATAAGCTCGCCTTTTTTGTATACTTTTTTTAAGTGCAAATAAAGAGTTTATTATTATTTAAAAAGAACTAATCAGAAGCCAAAGAAACAACTCGAACGCAATATTATATGAATTGTAGCGTCCCCTATCTTACGTTTGAATTGTATATTTGCAAGTATGCATTATTATTATAATTAAGGTATTTAATTTTAATTTTGGTTAATTAAATTTACATCTACATGTATATTTCAAACACGCGTGTATGATTTGGAAAAAATGCGATAACGGACGACATATTTTACCATTATTTGTATGCTATTAGAAGACACCAATGAATGATGGCAACGGCTTCTAAAACAGCCCGAGGATTTGTCATATAAACAAATATTTTTCTTCAAATTCGACGACTATTCTCTGGAGCAATAAATCCGGGTCACCAGGAAAAACCTTAATATCTCAGAAACTAAGAATGCTAGCTTATTCAAATAAAAGGTATTGTATAGACTATTTAATAACACTCAAACAAATGTAATAAAACTTCAAGGTTGTCGTCACCGTAGTAGAATAAGAACAGTAGAACATCTCGAGATCGTTTTCGAAATGAGTAGGTCTACGCTTCGCAGAACCACCAGCAGTGCCACATTGATAATACACAAGACATATTGTGAGCCTATCGAAGCAGAAACGAAATTATTTATAATTAATATGTATGTTTATGCATTTTTGGTTTGCAGATCAAGATACAGTTCCTAAAATTTTACTGTAACAGAATATATAAGTTAGTGCTGATTTTGTGTGACAGTATTCACCAATTGTTACATGTGTTCAAAATACCTACATTTTAGTAAGTTAAAGTAGGTACTTAACAAACACGCATCTACCTACCTACCTACACACCTACATACCTACGTACATACTTACATGCACACATACTATATATGATAAGGTTTAAGGTATGGACGTTGTTATTAAAAAGTATGAACGTTGAACGTTCAAGCGCAGATTTTATGAGTTACATATATACATATAAAGAAAGCAAAACAAATCAATGTTTTTTTATCAAAAATTTACATAATTTCGTAAATTATCATATGAGCAATATTACTTACTATTAATCAATCAGAATTATTGGATAATATCACAAACTATCATATGCGAAGATATTACAAAAAATGCAAATACTAACATATTAGTAATAATATGGAGTGATATTATGTAACATTCGCCATGATTAATGCAATTTCGCCGAAATATAGGGTGCTGTTAAATGAACAATAATCGTTACCTATAAAAAACTCGTAAATGTAATTTCTGATTTGCTGGTTACAAACAGAAAAACAGAAAACATTTCACTTTTATATACCTAGCTGTCGCCCGGCAGCCCTGACTGGCGAACGGACAACGCGCGCTTGTATGAGTGCGAAATCGGTGATTTCTATTGATTTGTTATACAGTTCTTGTTTTACTATTCCGTAACGTAATGGCTCTAATAAGATTAAAACCAAAACCAATGTTTTTTTGAAAATCGAACTACGAATTCATTGCATTCGTTTTTGCTTTTGTTTCTGTTCCTTCATGCAAAATAAGATGCTTTGTTGGTAATTAATATTCATTATTAATGTGGTAATTAGGTAACTTACACCCATTCTTATGTGCCGATGTTTATGTTGGTTATATGTTGATGACCCGATATATATATTGGAAACTAAAATTGAAATTAGTTCAAGCGAACGAGACAGAACAACAAGTTAGAGCGGAATATGAAACGAACGATCGTCGATAAAAACTACCTGTCTAACTTATATTCGTTCAAATAAATTTTAACACCTTTCGTGCGGTATTAGATTCAGATGCTTTATCTTTGGTGGTTAGTGTTAATGCATAAAAGTGACAACCGTTCATTTCACACTCCGCTCTTACGCCCGCCGCACAAGCTCACACTCGCACTCGTTCACGATACCGCGCCGATTAGCACTGACATTGGTCGACAGCAGGTGCACCCGCATTTGCTCACACGTGTACGTACATCAGTGGCTCGCGTCGCCGCGTCGCAAATCGTGCAAGATGGACGCGATAGATTTAAGTTCTGAATCCGACAACGGTAACGTATTATTAAATAGATTACGGTTAATAAACAAAGTGTCTGGCAAGAAAATCTGGAAGAGCTCTTGGTATAACTGCAGTATAGGAACCTCTCCTGGATTTTTGATTTTTAAACGTCACCGGACTATATTCGCCACGCAGATTCCGAATCTGCAATAATCTTTTGTCGCTCTCAATAAATAAGCGAGATATAGGCATTTAAAATTTGCATACTAAACGTCAAAAAGACGGCTATATTGCTTCAGAAGTAGTGTCGGAATATACTTAGTCGATATACCGCGAGTTCTCTAATATCGATAACAATTCGCGATTTTAGAAAAATGATGGCATGGTCGTGAAAAAACATGTGCGATATTAAAAAATAATAGTCTATTTTCGAGGGTTTTTTCAATGACTTTGCGTTTTGATAACAAAAGGTATCCTGAAACAATAGAAAATTCCTAAATATCTGAATATCCCCGCAAGCAAAAATTTTTTTTCGAATTTCGCGCGAAATTCGAAAAAAAATTTTTGCCTGCGGCGCTATTGAAGTTAACATGACAATGTGTTAGCGATATTTCGTTTTTTTCCAAGGTTTTTACTAAATGACTTTGGTGATAATGACAAAAGGTAACCTTAAACAAACGAAATGTCTTCAATATCAAATTAACACCGCAGACAAAAGAATTTCGAAAAAAAATTTTTGCCTGCGGCGCTATTGATATTAACATAAGAATGCCAAATGTAAACGTAAACTGAAACAAACTAAATTTCTTCAATATCAAATTAACACCATGTGTTAGCGATCATCTAAAACAATTGGACAATTTTCGTAGATTTTACGAAAATTTGAAATTTGGTGTATTGATGACTAAAGGTAACCTGAAACAAACGACATTTCAGGATATCTTCTGTCATCAATACGCAAAGTCATTGAAAAGACATCGAAAATAGTGCCCTTTTTTAATTTTCGCGAAAATATGTATTTTTCCAATCGTTTTTGTTCAACATATTTCAATTAATCTTAAAACTCTCCAAATTGTCATAATTTCTGTAATATCGCTAATTGTTATCGATATTACGATATACTCGAAAGTGTCAACACGGTAAGTACAAACAAAATGGCCGCAACTTTGTTGACATTGGGATAACAAATTTGAACGCCTATATCTCGCTTATTTATTGAGATCGAATAAAAATTATGGAAGATTCGGAATCAGCGTGGTGAATATAGCGGGGTGAATTTTATTTTGGGCCATTTTAGGCTATTTGTTTACATATAAAATTTAAAGTTTGAATGCCTATATCTCGCTTATTTATAGCGACCGACACAATTTTCTTCCAGATTTAGCATTAAAATGCTACAATCTATTAGTGTATTTATTTAATTTTTTTTTTTGTGAGAGGTTCCTATACTGCAGTTATTCCGAGCTCTTATATGTTCAAACGAAAAACGCATGGAGAATTCACATTAACTTCCGAGTTTTCCGACGAAAAATTCAAGAATTACTTTAGATTATCTAGGGACGAATTTGAAGAAGTACATTCATTAATTGCTTCACATTTAGAAGATCAAGGATGTGGTGGTCATGAAAGAATTAGTACTAAAGAAAAATTTGCTATTTTCGGTAAGTTTAGTGTGTAATCAATGAATAATAAAAAAAACATAGTATTTATTAGTAGTATTTATTATAATTGTCATGGCCAACAAAACGGCTTCAATTAATTCTTCCTCCATGTTATTGTTTTCAAACATTGGCGGCACTGCCACTCGAAAACCGTGTCTCAGTTACCTAGGACCACTCGCACGTCTCGCCCGTATTCGCTCATGTACGTGTCTGAGTCGACACGTGAGACCAAATGCGGAGTTCGGTACTATTCCATACGTTTTATACGCCGCCACTCGCGCGCGGTCAGTGCAGGCCAATGCGAGTGTGAGCTTGTGCGGCGGGCGTTACCGTCGTCGGCTCTGGTCGCTTGAAAGTATCTTTGGAAAATGTTATCCGGTAAACTTGTAAATGTACGATTTTCCACGCTCTCTCCGCACGCGGGTTGCGGGCATAATTTCCGAATTAAAATGTAAATTCAGCACCATAATTTTCCAGCAGAAAGCTGAAAATTATTTTCCTGCTATATTTAACCTCAGCGAGTGAGTATGGCGGAAACTATAAGCATGGATTCTGAACACGGACATGATTTCCTTTCTTCGTCTCGTTCCTTTCCTCTGCGCCTCTCTGCGTTCTGTTTATATTATCATTTTTGAGGCAATATGCTCGTTTTTTTTAATTGAAAATAAAGAGATTAATGTTATTATGATTATACCTGCCGTAGCTCCCTTTTGCGCGTACCCCGAAAAAGACTGGCAAAAGTACATTAAAGCTACTTATACCTTCTACTCCTTATCACTATTAAACAGCTGGAGGACTTAAAATAAAAAAAAACGGTCTTTCTTTTCTATCATCAGACCGAATTCGGAAACCATGACTTTAAAAACATTGTACCCAGTTAAATATTAGTATTTTATAAGTGTCCATTGACTTTAGCTATATTGCTTGCATATTATAAACAGCAACAGTAAAATTGAAAACCGCACATACAAAAGTAGCTACCGTTTAAATCTATTAATTATTTCTGACATTATTAGATAAAATTTTTTGTTATTTTTTCCTTTGTATTTTATTTAGTAATTGGTTTTTATATATTTTTCCTGTTTACATTATCTTATTCTAACAATTCACGATTATTTTAATTATTTTATTCAGTTATGATACTCTGAACCCATTAGATATTATATTTTTCGTTAAAATAGGTAAGATACTCAAACTAGTACCTTACAAAAAGCTTGTAATAACATGGTATGATATGTACCGATTTATTTTAATTCTATAACAATTACGGGCCGTCACCCTTTACCGTAAACCATTTTCATATCGGATCAATCAATAGATTCCTATTGTCATGTCATGAAGAAAAATAATTACTGGTATCGTTATTAATGCTGTAAGTCACATGTTCGAAATTGTTATTTCTGATGTAACGCTTCCATTTACCTGAAAATAGAGCACTATTTTTAACCAGAAATCACTTGTTTTCTCCAGTGGCTAAAACCCTCCATGTCAACTCTTCTTCAGTATCCGCCAAAATTGGTTTGACAAATACAATGAATCTATCACTAAATCACTATTCTTTCTTTTGCAACCTTTTGAGACCGTTCAGCTTGGGTCTGATGGCCTGCTTTTGATTTTAAGGTCCGTTCAACTCACGGTTCAGCTCCCAACCGGTAGCTTTCTTGAAGAGGGGCTAACCTGGAAGGCCTCTATGAACTCTGACTGCGGCTGGTTAATTCCTGGACAGTTGGGAACTTAGGTTCGATTTGAGGGAACGTCTTGGGCGGAACTGGGCGCTTTGCGCACCGTGTGGCGTCAGTCAATCGATTGTGTTCTTTAGCGGATTCTGAAAACGTACAAAGGGCGTAAGGTCGATTCAATAGGATTTCTCTTCCCAGTGCCTCGCAGCAAGGCGCTGGACTTTTACGGGCTGTTGGCGTAGTTACGGTATGGACTTTATTAGACCCTAATTCTCTGCCTTCCCTCCATGGGAGACAGAACTACATGGTGTCGATATAACTCCATGGGGTGGCGGGTTTGTCGTAGTAGTTGACAACCCGCAAAGTTCTCTGTCTTGTGATTTGATAAAGTGATTTCTCATTTACACCTCAGTGTGTTCGCTTCTTCTACCTGTGGAAGCTAATGGGCCTGTTGCACCTTAAGACACATATGTTTAGGGTCGGTCAAACTCATGCGTCAATGATCATGCGTCATTCTGCGGGGAGTCTGGAAACAGTACTGTCTCCTTTAGAGCGGGGGTAGTTGTTTACCTTACGGCGACTGCTCTTGAAATGACCAATCGGCTACCTGATTCAGGGTGAAAGCCAAATAAAGGACGCCGTGGTCCGCGATAGATTCGGTAGACACTGTTTCACCACTACGCAAGGGAGAGGACCGCGTAAGCAACCTCGAGCCCGTAACCAGTCGGGAGACCGGAGTATCCTGGTTGCAACTGGTAGTAAGGGCGCGAGTGTCAGCCCGCTGGGTGATTAACCTGGTTATCTCGCGGCAAGGCGTTGGTCTCTTACGGGTTCGTGGTGTAATTAGACGGTGGACTGTTTTGTCCTAAGTCTACTGCGCTCACCTCACGGAAGATAGAACGATCCCTATCGTTAAAACTGCCTGAGGTGACAGGTTTGCCCGTTGAAGTCAACAGCTCTAGTTGTGTTCATTGACAAATAGCAGGAATGAAGTGATGTGTTTGACGCGAGGCATTAGGCGGAACATTGCTGTGCAGGGACGAACGTGGTGCCGCAGCGACCGCGAAATGCATCCAGATAATTAATTAGAGGAGCCAACAAAGCCGACAGCGTCGTCGCGTGCGCGCGTCCCCTAAATCATTCGCGGACGCGACGCCATTACCGACACAAAAGCGGACCGCGATTAATCCGCTCTGTCATTACCGACCTTAAAGGCGGTAGCCTTTAGGTAGGATCCGGTAGGATGGATTTCATCCGGTAGGATGAAAAGAAACAAATAGAGTTGTCAACTATAACGGGCGAACCCGTCACCTCAGGAAGTTTTAACGATTGTTCGTTTTATCTCCCGTGAAGTGAGCGCAGAAGTCTTGGACAACACAGTGCACCGTCAAGCTCCGCCATATGTCCGTAAGGGGTCAACGCCTTATCCGCGAGATAAACAGGTATGAGATACCCAGAGGGCTTAAACTCACGCCTTTACTTCCAATTGCGACCAGATTACTCCGGTCTCTCGATTGGTTACGAGTTCGAGGTCGATAACGCGATCCTCCCCCTTACGAAGCGGTGAAACGGTGTAAACCGAATCTGCCGCGGAACGCAGGTAGCCGATGGTCGTTTCAAGAGCAGTCACCGTAAGGTCCGCAACCACCCCCGCTCTATAGGAAACAGCATTGCTTCCAGACTCCCCCGACTGTTAGTCAGAGTGCACAATCGATTGGCTCACACCGCACGGTGCGCATACCGTCCAGGAGCGCCAGAAGGTTGACTCCTAGGGGAAACTAGCCCTAAGGCCAGAGTCCTACCCGGGCTCGCACTTCATGCATGGAGGCCGCCGGATGGCTGTTGACCCGTAAGTGTGACCAACCCTGAACAAATGGGTCTTCGTGACCAACTCAACAAGGGACCATTAGCTCCCATTAGTACACACCTGCAGGGTATTTGTATAACTGCAAACCTAATTCCATGGGGCCAATCCAGAACTCAATCAGTTGAGCTGATCAAGGAACACAAACTGGCCATGAGGCACAAGCTGCATGGAGCCATTCGACTCTCCTCGATGAGGGACTGTTGAGAGGTGTCAATTGCTATTGACGATCCCGCTAACCGTTATAGTTATAGAGACCGACCGACCGCTAGTGCCTTCACCGTTTCAAGAGATTCTATCTGGCATTTGTGATTGTTCCAGGGTAACAAGATGACAACATCCTGAGCAGGCTGGTTTGCCCGTAGTAATTCATCTCCAGATGTATCTCTTCGGGACTGTGCACCAAGGGTCTTATGAACAGTTTATGCTGTTGGTCAAGGCTCAACACCTACCAGCTTCCTCGAAGATGGGAAACATCGCAACTTTGTGAAGATTCTGTTCAACCATCAAGTAGCTGGAGAGGTCTGGAAACATATATTTACTAAAAAGGGGGTAGACTTTGACCTATTGCCACCTATTCTTAAAAACAGTTAGAAGCTGAGTGGCATGTCGGGAAAACGTCGCCACGATTCCTTTACAACTACCCCCACAACAAGTAGAAGACCGCTTAAGTGCCTTCGAAATGGAATTCGTTAAATCCGTCTAAATTTTGAGGGAATGCCTTCAAATCTTGTAGGCAAGACGCTAGGGGGGGGGGGCTCGGTATTCTCCCGTGGCTTGCGTTCTAGAGTTGGATTCTGTCAGCTCGCGATGAAACTGGACTATAAGATGTCTTCCATTTAAATCTTTGCGATACGGTCCAGAGTGAAAAGACTTTAGGCACTGGTATAACATCCTGGGTGGCGGATACGATCTCCAGTAATCTATACTAATATTATAAAGAGGTAAAGTTTGTGAAGTTGTAGGAAGTCATTTCTGGATCTACTGAACCGATTTTGAAAATTCTTTTACCAATAGAAAGCCACGTTATTTGTGAGTGTCATAGGCTATATATTAATCCGAAAAATGGAAAGACTTTTTCGTGGTAGTCGGATTTCCAAAGCAAGTCGGAAAAAACGGTCGAACGAAAACGTTTCTAACGAATAATTAAGTTCAAGAGAAAAGTTGTAGAGCTTGATAATGCCTACAAAAAGTCAGCGACAGCATATGACTAACTTTTATATTTAAGTAACGAAAAGTAGTATTTTATATTAAAAAAATAATTTAAATCGTTAGGTCATGTTTATTTGTCATATTTATCAACAATTATGAATTATTATCAAAATAAGTAAATTTATCGTCTCAAGTGTTTAAAACAAAAGACTTTCCCTTTTACGGCATATAATGTCACTTTTACTGCATAAATGACACTCACAAATAACGGTAATAAAGTCAAATTGGCATGCAAATACATACATACATACGCAGTAAAAATATAACCCTTCTTTTAAGTCAGGAAATAAATCATAGCACTCAGTACTAACCGAACCACACTCATAATTTCATCACAGGTAAAAAGTTTTACCGCCCAACGAAGTGGGCACGGGTCAGCTAGTTAACTAATAAAACTGTCCCTCTTCAGCCTTGCTATAGCTGATAGAATCGAATATCCAAATGTTTACACAGCCACATGTCTCCGTCACAATAGAAAGGATAAAGGATATTATCTCATGTCGACATCCACAAAAACAATATAACAAATCCCTTATTTATTAATTTCGTAGGAAATATCGTTGGTAAGATCAAAGTAAACTAAGGTCACCTTATGCAGCCCTTCCTCGTCGGTAAATATTTGGCCACGGGCTCCGTCCACCCAAGGAAAGACAGTCGAGTTGATTTCACTAAGTAAACATAGGGTCGGTCTAATGTCAACAGGCGACCCCTCATCCCTAGCTATAGTTAAAGACACAAAATAACACGTTAAACGGGATAGCGCTGTGACGTCGGTACGAAAACGCCTCAAATAATTTTAAAACTTTTATTAGATAAAACATCGAATATTATGAGCTACGATGTTAATAGTAATATTTACAATTACTTCGAAGGGAATAACGAAAAATATATTACAACCGTGGAGTTTCAATTTGGTGAAGATTGTATTCAACAATAAAATAGCAGATTTTTCAAATAAATGAAAAACAATGAACGTTTTAAATATTGCTTCTTCAACACGATAAACATTATCTACTAGTTTAAACTCACTTACTAGAAGATATAAATATTTAACTATTTGTAATATTTCGTTCGTTCCTTAATGCCTAACTAAATAATCAATATTGTTAATGATATATATGGACGATGTTATCAGATATTTACAAATATATCGAAATCTAATAATCACTGAATCGATTTACTTATTTCAATACAATATATACAATATTCACATTTTTAGCAACGCTAACGAAAACCTCTCCCTTTTTATATTATCACTGTTACACAGACCAGAGACGGACAAAAAACAATAAATCTTTTATTATCTCCCCTGACCCTCATGATACGTACTTTCTCTTTCTTTTGTCCTTATAAGCGGCTTAGCCACGTGTGAATCGTTTTTTTACATTCTATATTTTATGTATATACAAATATTTAATTCTTTGGATTGTATCTGTGGCCAGGATACTATCTTCCTAATACTGTGACTATTATACTTAGTAAAATTGTGAACATTGGATATTCGAGGCGAAGTTGACCACCATGCTGCATAGCCGCCGGATGTTCACCTGTTGAAAATACGGCAATTATTAAAAAAATATTAATAATCGTTATTTGTGACTGATTCGTATCGCTTATCATTATGTGGCGCTACTTTATGGCTTGGTAACCAAGCGAAAAACAGAGCTGATCGCGACCAAAGGCAGCGTGAAGCGAGTCTATGCTGAACGACGCCATCAACGTCAGCTGTCTTTGATAGAAAAAAAATAATAAAAAACACGACGGCCGTTACAGAAAGTTAACTATTGTATTTGTAATTATTTTTATTGCGGCTTTTTAATGAAATATTTGGGTTGATGTATTTGGCCATATATAAACATGTATATTTTCGAAATGTACTACATCAGCCCTTTCATTTGACACTAAATACAACATATTTATGTTAATTTATTACATTTGGACATTTAGATAACTACTTACTTGATATTTGGCCATTAAGGTATCATATGGCACTCGGGATGACTTAACTATTCTAACAATACCACACACATTTAAATCGTTTAAAGCGTTTTGTAGTTATGGTGGAATAAAGAAACGGAAAACATACATATATGAACCCTGAACACATTACACTCTTTTTTTGTAGGGCAGTCGTGTAAAAAGGTGAGCTTTTTACTAAGCTACATCAACATTTCCAGCTAACCCATATTTAAAGTGCCTAAATGCAAATTTAAAAATTAAAATAAGAAGGGAAAACAGGAAAAGCAGAGATTTAAATTGCGTTTTAGTCGCGCTTTGAACATGCTTTGAGCCTTGAACCTGGAAATTGGCTGCTTGTTACTGAACTTACAGCGAGTTTTAGCTGCTTAGTAAATTTCAGAGAGATTTCAAGAAACTCTTTGAAGTGTAACAGATGTATCCATCACATTAGATAAGATTTAAATTCAAAGCGTCCCTTTAATGTTAATAAAAATACTTCTAAATATGATTAAGTATGCGTTTTAATTGCTCTCATTGAAAACATCTACTTCAAACTATAAAAACCATATGGGCCATATCTTATTATATTGTATCCATATCATACAACTCGTTTAAAAATTATATTTGCAATACCTGTAATTAAGATGCGTAACCAATATTAAGTTTAAAATATTTGGGACTCTAGTTCGGTAGTTTCTTGTTGATCTAGGCATGAATGTTAAAAGTGGCGCAAATGAAGTAAGGATAGATGCTACTCTTACCGTTGAGGACGTGAACGAGAACGGTCCTTGCGTTGGCATTGGTGGGGCTGCAGGCGTAGGTTCCGGAGTCAGCAGCCCTGGCCCGCTGAACTAGTAAATAGGACGTGGTGATCTCCCCCTTCTCCGTGATGACACTGACTCCGCCGCGTGGAGAGTCATAGTTTATCTCCTGGAACAGGGGCTGCATATAGGTTATTGCTGTTTTCTGCTGCCGATTAGGGAGGACTTAGAATTAACCTTAGAATCTAATAAACTAGGGCACACCGACGACATTTTAGACTGCATAGACATATCAGAACCCTTCTATACAACCAATGTACTGCATCAGGGATGAAGCATGCTTTGGTATGCATGCTCCTCGATGTTGCTGCTTAGAAAACAATAATTGACAATAGCTTTAATACTATCGGTATCTTTAATACTTTCGTCATCATCAATCAGTCGGTACGACTACTAATAATATTGACATACTACATGATCTTGTTTAAATATTACGGTTCTTAACGTTTCCATGCAGTTTGAGCCTGGTGGCCTGTGTGTGTTTCTCTAGGTTCGGCTCCTATCCGGTAGCCCCCTCGAAGAGGGACTACCGTGGAAGGGCCGCTGTGCGCTCTGCCTGCTGCCTTAATCCTGGGAGCTTATAGGTTTGGCCATTAAGAGGCCGTGTTAGAAATCGATGTGGGCCGTGATACCTCTATAATCAATGGTATAATATAACTATAGGTAGGTAGGATTTTCGGAGCCAAAGAGATACTCCACCCTTTGGAAGCGCTCGGCGGGGACTAGCTGACTTGAGGCGTGAATCGTATCATAGGCGAGTATCATAACGCGAGAATTAGATTGTTTTAAAAGACTTTATTGCCAATTTTAATTAATGTTTTGCATTTTTTTTTTGTTGAGGAAATGGATTGATATTGAACTAAAGTTTATTTTTGTTGTTTTTATTTTATGAACAAGAGTTCTAAAAGGCCAAAATCAAAAGCAATTCTTCGCCCATTTTCTAAAAAAATTGACAAGGTTAAATATATTTTTTATCAACAATTTTATATGAAAGTAGTAAAAAGTGATTCACTTATTCTAAAAGAGGACTTTCACAACAATACTTGTAATTTTTTTATACCGTTTAGATGTCAAAACGATTCGTAAATATGGTTACAGCAAAAACCTCTTACAGCAAAAATTCACAAACAGTCGCCGGTTTAAGGTCAATTAATCAAAATTCTATAATATTTTTCAAAAAAGTAGCTCAATCATTAGACAAAAATATAAATGATATTTTATGTTGTGCAATAAAACTTATAGAAATACAGTATTTTAACCTTTAATTTCATGTCTGCAAAATTACGTAAATTCACGAAATGTGCAAAATTTCGTGTACGGCCTCTTAAGATCCAATTGTATAGGGTCGGTCAAACGCACGGGTCAACACCCATCCGGCGGCCTCCACGCAGAAGTGCGAGCCAGGGTAGGACGCTGGCCTGTGGGCCAAGGTCCCCTAGAAGTCAACCTTCGGGCGCTCCTGGGCGGTTTGCACACCGTGCGGCTTCAGCCAACCGATTGTGCATTCCCACTAACAACTGGCGGAGTCTGGAAACAGTAATGTTTCCTATAGAGCGGGGGTAGTTGTTAAACCTTAGGCAACTGCTATTAAAACGACCATTCGGCTACCCGATCCCCGGTGAATCAGCCGGGCAAAGAAAGGATGCCGTGGTTCGCGATAGATTCGGTAGACGAGATATCCTTCCAAATTGGTAGTCAGGGGGCGAGGCTGCCAGCTGAGTACCTTTCCCGGTTCCTCGCCGTAAGAGGTTGGCTTCTGTGGCGCAAGTAGCGTAACTAGACAGTGGATTGTGTTTCGTCCCAAGTCTTCTGCGCTCACCTCGCGGGAGACAGAACGAACTAATATCGTTAAAACTTCCTGAACGAAACTTCCGTTCGCTAGTTGTATTTGACACCTCTTATTGCTGCTTTAACCTACAGTCGTAGACAGTTGGGATCGTAGGTTCCTATTAGGGGGAAACACCTCGGGGGAACTTGGCGGTGTGCGTACCGTGCGGTGTTAGCCAATCGACTGTGGACTCCAGCGAATAAAAGGGGAAGTCTGGAAAGTTACGTTTCCTAAGCAGCAGGGGTGGTTTTAGACCTGGCATCATCTATCTTTGAAACGATCCGTTGGCCACCCGATCCCGTGTGATCTTGGTGGCAAAGGGTGCCTCGGTCCGCGATAAATGTGAACTGAATTATGGTTAATGTTAGGTAGAGACCGCGCAAGCGACCTCGAAGTTGGCCCACTGGGTATACTTTTTAGTGTATCGCGGTAAGGCGTTGGACTCTTATCGATCGTTGGCGTAGCTTCACTGTGGATTATATTGTCCGCAAAGTCTTTACGTTCACTCTATGGGAGAAAGAATAGCCTATGTCGTTTTAACTCCCTAGAGTGGCGGGTTCGACCGTAGTAATTTAAAACCCTCGATATTACACGCTAGAAACCCTCAAAGAATCCTTTTCAGCGCTGGACATAGTGGCTAAATGTATGGGCCTAAAGATGTATCAGGAGAAATCTGAATACATGACTGCCGACGCCGCGACGTTGAAAGAGTAAACACAGCTTTATTAGCTTTTGTTTCCTGTACTTTTTATTTTACTAAGAAATTCACATATCTCGGCTCATTTAATTTAATTATAATTATAAGTTTAATTATAACAAAACCAATAAAGAAGTGAGAGTACGTTTAATGCCTGCAAATAAGCGTTACGTCGGGCTCAGACCTCAAATGTAATCTTGTTTGCTATACCGGGGTATGAATTCAACTATATAAAGACACTACACTCCCAGACAGACACTACACTGTACAAGACACTCATCAGACCAGTCTTACTATGCACTTCAAAAACATATTCATATTCATATTCATTTTATTAGTATACTAGTATACGAATCAGATATAGATTAGCAAACATCCATACATATTAGCAAATAAACATTTTTTTATCGTAAAAAAATATAAAAGTAAACAATTTTTTTTTTTTAAAAAACACAAGAATAATGTAAAAAGAGGAATTACAAGACAACATGCAAAGAGATCACACTTTAGCCACCAAAGCATTTTAGACTTCACTAGAGTAATATTCCTCCAGTGAGTAAAACGTCTTATATGTGAGGTACCTCTTAAGGCGTCTCTTAAACACGTCAAGAGATTGCGCCTGCCCAATGTGCTCGCTGAGTTTGCTGTAAACCGCTAGGCCGGCGATATAGGCTAGCCTCTCCGACTTAAATAATGCATGACTTACGGAACGTAGCATACTACGGGATCTAGTTGGATAGTGGCGATGCACACCATTCACATCAAAATCGGCTAGATTTCTGCGAACGAACAGTGCTACTTCCATTATATAAATGAACGGCAGCCTCATGATGCAGAGATCTCTAAACAGAGGCCTAGCTGGCGTATCAAGCCCCACACGCGCTATTGTGCGGACTGCACGCTTCTGCATAACGAAGGCACTCTGCCTGTCGGCTGCTCGCCCTCATAACTCCGCGCCGTGCGTTAGCAGTGAATGAACATATGCAAAGTAACATATGCGCAACGCGGATAAATCGAGAAATGAAGCGATGCGATAGAGTGTATAACACGCTCTTCCCAATTTATCACATAAAGCATCAATATGTAGGTGCCATCGTAACTCATTATCGATTACGAATCCCAAGAACTTTGTTGAGGATACTTGAGTTAAGTCTTCGTTATTGACGGTCACATGTAGTTCGGATTAAAAACTGACAGAAGCGGATGACAATGTACTTGATGTCTCTGAACAAACAAAATTCCGCAGAATGGCGTTAGGAGAAGACCATTAAATGAAGAACTGCATAATCTGTATAATGATGTGGATGTTGTTAGGTTTCTGAGAATTCGAGGATCGGATGTCTAGCGCATTTGGAACTGTTCGTCAGTTTTAGGCTAAATGTTTTATGTAATTAAAAAAATAAACCCATTATTTTGATAATCAAATAGCTTATATAAATAGGCGAAAAAAGCACATAATCTATTATTTTGTTATTTATTATTATTTATTCCGTAGCAGGCGATTGGGGAGGGGGTACCTCTCGCAGCCAATACGCTGCTGTCAGTGCCGCTGGATCTCGTACTCCATTGACGATTCGCTTCTATTCTTCACGATTTTTTGCCACGTTTCGAGCATCCCGAGCCGATAATCGTTGATTCTAAGGGTCGTCTTTGATGTTATTTAGGCAGGTTTTCTTAATCTAATATATCAGTTATCTAATCTAATTCTAACATAATCTATTAGTCATAAAAAGTATCGAGAAAATATAGATGTATAAACTAGATATGACTTATTTATGTAAATTATCAGAAACAAAACAGTAAAAACTTTAAAATATAAATGTAAAAAATTCATAAAATTATGCTTAAGATAAATAAACAAATAAACAGTCATATGGCACTAGGCGTACATTACTGCCAATTTAGGATTAAAAATGATTCAGAGAATATAGTTTACCACACTGTAAATGCACCAGCACAGCTCTAGATTTCTTCAAGTTTATAGAAAGCATGTGTGAAATACATTTTTCGTTTGATTATTTTTTTAAAAACCTTTAAGTCTAGCTTTAAGTCTAAAATCTTATTAGTAGAGTTAGGCAATCGAATAGTTAAAAACCTAAATAATCAAATTATTTTTTCTTGTGCGTCAACCGAAGCCTAGGAAATTAGCCGCCATTATATTAAAAACAAAATTCAGAAGCTTACGCCTACCTTATTTTCGTGAGTCCAGTGGACTGCTGATGGTGGCTCCAGCGAATGTTTCACTATGCAGGTCAAGTTCAGTGTGCTTCCGGTATTGATGTACATCTCAGGTCCACCGACGATCGTCGTGATCGGCTCTAATGATAGGAAAAATGATCATTATTAACAATATGGCCATTACCAAATGGCCCTTTGAGCCTAATATTCCGAATAGAAAATATATACAAATTTCAGGAAATATAAACCGACGTCGACACTTAGCCGCGGCTTAAGCGATTTCAGACGGAATACAAATTGTCCTGGCTTCGGATTCAGCTTGAGGAGAGGAGGGAAGGGGGGTGGGGGATAGAAAAGATGTCACGTAATTTCAGGCATCGCTTTATGCTGCGGCGTGATGGATTGTGCGTCGCCTGTTTTCCCCTGAAAGCCTTTAATGGCCATCTTTCATTCAGGCAGTATTATCAGCAGGTCGCTTTCAGGATGGCTACACCGCCCTAATAGCTCGGCTTTATGACCCGCTGATGTATTGACCGGAACAAGTATTTCATAATTCATACTATTGCAACTCATACTCGCAACTACATCCCCAAACAATCACCAAGCAAACGTCATAGAAGTCACCGCCCGCTACGATCCGCTGACGAAGAAGCCAGTAAAGGAAGCGCACGATGCAAATAACTACTTAAACGAAACACCAGAAGACATATTTTTTTCCAAATCTATTCGCTTACAAACGCATCGCATCAAAACAAAAGCCGGCAATTGAAAACGAAATTATCTCGGAGATATTGAAAAGTCATTACTACTGGAGCAGCAGCAACCAATCTGATTCCAAGTGCATCGCAGAAACTCCTGACAATGCGACAACTAGAAGAATGGTAACATCAGCTCACATCGGCTACCTGATTCGGACTCCATGACATGTATCGTTCATAAAACGCATTACGAAAATATGGCCTGTGGTGTACGAGGCGCGCACGCGAGCTCCGCGGGTGTTTGCTGGCAACGTCCGGCCGGATTTGAATTGAAAGAGAGGGACGACGTGCTATCGCGAGAAGGAAAGCGGCTACGACTAAGCACGAACTAGATTTATTCAATACGACGTTGTCGCGTAGGAGCAATGCGATAGTAAATCACAACCCGGGAGTGAGTGTGAAAATATGTAAATAGAAAGGATGAATACAAGATCCATGATCATTGCGATGCGTAAAAAATACAATATATCATGCTATTCTTACCCCAACAACCACATGCCACAACTCTTCTCAAAAATAAAAGTATAATTTTACTAATTTACTTGCAGTTTTAAATACGGTAAACGCCTTCATTTACTATGGTCACTGTCGACGAGAGATCACGAAACAATAGAACAGAGCAGAAGCAGAACTATTGGTTATTAAGATGAGTTCCGGAGGGTCAAAGTTTGAACCGCAACTCGAATCGCACATCTACTGGATTTTGACTTAACTTCTATGTTTCTTATTACCTAAAAAAATAACTTACCTACGACGGATAGATGCAAAGAATGTCCTATAGGTGGAGTAGTGCTTACTTGACATTCATACGTTCCAGTATCTCGCCTTTGAGGAAACTTAATCTGTTAAAAGTAAAATAATTTAAGTTAGTAAGAGCAGCCTTAGAGTGAATAATGAGTAGGTACTGGGTAAGGTATATTGATTGATATAAAACAAACCTTAAGAGTCCAGTCTTCTGTATGGGGATTATGGATACTCTGGAATCTCTGGTCGGAGGTATATGTCATTCTTCCAGCTGTTAGGAGATGGATATCTCTATGTCGTACCCATGAAACCTATAACAAAAAAGTAGCAAAATTACCTAAAACGAATACTTTAGACTGTAGGTTGTAATAGGTATATACAGTGAAAAAATGCAAAAGCGTAAGGGATCAAAATTATTTATCTATTTTATGTAGTCCTTATTTTTCTTTGTGCCTGAATTTTGTATCATATTACGGTTGAGTTCTTGTGTGTCCTCGCTCGATTCCTTCTTAGGACATAATCAGATCTTTGACCGTAGTACCTTTAACATCTCTACAAGATCATAGTAGAGAGTACTTAGCAGAACAGTATTAAGTGTATTTTCGTTGATTGTCAGTTTTAGTTTATTTGATTGTGGTATGGTCTATTTTCGTTGATTGTGTATATAGTAGTTAAATTGTATCCGGGAACCGACAGGCTCCTACGATTACTCGGTTTACCTACTAAGTGTCTCATTGGGTAATTGGTTATTCAGGTTAATTTAATTGAAATCGAAGACTATGGCGGTCACTGTATACTATACTATCTTATTTATAGTATACTATCTTGTTACAGTATACCTACTATCTTATTTAGATAACCACAAATTTACCACGTGAAGTTAGTAACACCCGACGTTTCAGCGATGTTGCAACCGACGTTGTAAGGTACTGCCAATCGTCATCTGCGGGTAGGTGGCAAACTGCTTCTGTTACTTTGTAAAATATAACGCGGGTTCGGCGCGCGGGAATTTTGAAAATCCGCTGTGCATACAACAGTCACTGTATCTTGCGTTTCCGTCCTTGCGCTCAGCGTTTGGCATTGAGAATATTTTAAAAAGAGGGTTCTACGTAGAAGTGAGTTTGTAACCGTCGTCTCTATTGAAGTTCGGGGTTCTTCTTATTTCAATGGCTTCACAGATCATGTGAGAAAAGTATAATTGTTCCTTGGATAGCACAATGGGATTTTGAAACTGCAGCCAATGGTTACTTCCGCTATCCAATATATGTTCACAGGTCGCCGATTTTTCTCGCTGAACGTTTTTAACAGCTTTGATGTGTTCTATCAGTCGCATGGCTTGGGCCGTTTCGTTTGGCCAACGTAGGCTAAATCGCAGCTGTATTCGACTTTATACACACGGGTTTCGCAGTGGTATTACATCCTTTACAGGCCTCAAACAAACAAACTGCCATGCCCCGTACTTATGATTGCAAGTACCTAGGATTGACAATAGATACAGACTTCAGCTGTAAAATCCGTAAAATACCTCGTGGTAACTACATCCGTAAAATACCTCGTTTATATAAATGAACAAGGTATTTCCTAAAATCTACTGAACACATTTCAAAAATTCGATCTATGTTTACTTAACTAACTTGGTCGGTCTAAGATATTCATGATAAATTAAATTTATACACAAAGCTAAAACGCGACTACCACGCTCATGGGTCTACAACCGCGCGATGTCGCCACAGACAAACCACAACCTGCGCGATAAACTCGTACAAACGCGATATATCCGTTAAAGGCTCAACCATTACTCGCGAATGTGACTATTAGCGATTACTCTATAGATCAAGATCTATTAGCAATTCAAAACTGATGGTATTTTGTCTCACAAGAAAGTTTGATCGTTTGATTGAATTCAATTATATCAAAATCATTCTGTTTCTCGACGTTTTCAATTATATACATATATAATATTATAAAGAAGTAAAGTTTGTGAGATTGTAGGAAATAATCTCTGGATCTACTGAACCGATTTTGAAAATTCTTTTACCAATAGAAAGCCACAATTGTCAGTGTCATAGGCTATATATTAATCCGGAAAATGAAAAGACTCTTTCGTGGTAGTCGGATTTCCAAAGTAAGTCGGAGAATAAGCGGTCGAACGAAAACGTTTCTAATTAACACTGCCTTAACGATGAGAGATATATGAGTAAATTCTAGAGAAAATTTGTAGAGCTTGATAATGCCTACAAAAAAGTCAGCATCAGTATATGTCTAACTTTTATATTTAAGTCACAACAGGTAGTAATTTATATCAAAAAAAAAAATTTAAATCGTTAGGTCATGTTTATTGGTCATATCATCAACAATTATGAATTCTTATCAAAATAAGTAAATTCATCGTCTCAAGTGTTTAAAACAAAAGACTTTTCCCTTTTACTGCATATAATTTCCCTTTTACTGCATAAATAGTTAAAGAGATAATACGTTCACAAATAAGCCACTCACAAGAAGACACTCACAAATAACGGTATTATAGTCAAATTGGCATGCAAATACATACATACATATGCAGTAAAAATATAACCCTTCTTTTGGCAGTCAGGAAATAAATCATAACACTCAGTACTAACCGAACCACACTCATAATTTTATCACAGGTAAAAAGTTCTACCGCCCAACGAAGTGGGCACGGGTCAGCTAGTATACATATACAATTTCAATTGTACACAATGTACACCCTTTTACTCGCTCCTTTTCATGCTAGTATCCGTGCCACATTATCGGCTAAATTATTATAGTGCTAAATGTCACGCATCTCTTTGTTTTCTATGTGAATTGCAAAGGTAGATGCGATAAATATTCCGCGTCCGTTACGCGGTGTCCTCACGCAAGGCTCACAGTCCACCGTAACGCCAAATAAAGCATTTTAGAACTCTAACAACGGCGGGGGGTCTTTTCAAATGCTGTATAAATGCCACCGGCCTACGTTCTGATTTATATGCCGCTCCGTGTCGTTGTATATCCATACAAAGAAGAAATAGGACTTTACGGTAAATTATGGTGAGGTAGAATTATTTCTTGAAACTATGTCAAATTTTGCTCACATGTAAACAATCCGGCGATAATCGTTTTCTGTATTACAAACTGGTATGGAGAGTTAACAACGAACTCGCGGTTTAAAAAAAGCGGCAGTGTTACCCCAAAACTTTGCCGGCAAGTAACCAAGGACATAAGGAAAAATTGGAGCGTGATGTCCCTTCGGGAAGAAGGTTGACCTGATTGAAAGAGATAACTAGAGCTGTCAACTACAACGGGGAGTTAACGGGCCCTTGCTGATTTGGCCACGAAGACCCATTCTGTTCAGGGTCGTCACACTCACGGGTCAACACCTATCCGACGGCCTCCACGCATGAAGTGCGAGCCTGGGTAGGACTCTGGCCTTATGGTTAGGTTCCCCTGGGAATCAACCTTCTGGAGCTCCTGGACGGTCTGCGCACCGTGCGGCATAAGCCAATCGATTGCGCACTCTGACTAACAGTCGGGGGAGTCTGGAAGCAGGACTGTTTCCTATAGAGCGGGGGTGGTTGCGGTCCTTACGGCGACTCCTCTTGAAACGACCATCGGCTACCCGATCCTGGGTGAACAGCCGGGCAAAGGATGCCGTGGTCCGCGATAGATTCGGTATACGCCGTTTCACCGCTTTGCAAGGGAGAGGACCGCGCAAGCGACCTCGAACTCGTAACCAATCGAGAGACTGGAGTAATCTGGTCACAATTGGAAGTAAGGGCGTGAGTGTAAGCCCGCTGGGTAACACGCCTGGCTATCTCGCGGTTAAGGCGGACCACAGCATCCTTTGCCCAGCTGTTCACATGGTATCGGGTATCCGATTCGTCGTTTCAAGAGCAGTTGCCGTAAGGTTAACAACTCAATAGGAAACAACTAGAGTTGTCAACTACAACGGGCGAGCCCGACACCTCAGGAAGTTTTAACGATTAGTCGTTTTATCTCCCTGGAGTGAGCGCAGTAGACTTAGGACAAAACAGTCCACTGTCTAGCTCCGCCACAAACCCGTAAGAGGCCAACGCCTTAACCGCGAGATAGCCAGGAGTGTTACCCAGCGGGCTTACGCCCTTACTTCCAATTTCGACGAGATTACTCTAGTCTCTCGATTGGTTACGAGGTCGAGGTCGCTTGCGCGGACCTCTCCCTTACGAAGCGGTGAAACGGCGTACACCGAATCTATCGCGGACCACGGCATCTTTTGCTCGGCTGTCCACCCAGAATCGGGTAGCCGATGGTCGTTTCAAGAGCAGTCGCCGTAAGGTCAATAAGAAACAATACTGTTTCCAGATACATCAGTCGGTATGCACAGTCGGTTGAATGATTCCGCACGGTGCGCAAACCGTCCAGGAGCGGCCGAAGGTTGACTCCTAGGGGAAGTTAACCCGCAGGCCAGAGTCCTACCAAGGCTCGCACTTCTGCGTGGATGCTGCCGGATGGGTGTTGACTCGTGAGTTTGATCGACCCTAAACCCATGGGTTTTAGCAGCCTAACTGCAACAGAGTCCATTAGCCCCCCATAATCTTCAGCAGGTAAATCTTGGGATTGGTTAGATTTTATTCAAAGCCTCTATTTTTACAGAAGGCGAATTAAAAAAAATAAAGAAATTGTGAGCGCGCCGACAGATAAAAAAAATTAAAGTATTCAGGAAATGAACGTTTGTTTGTTTACCTGACAACGTGGGACCGCAAGGGCGGCGTTAAAATATAAATTGCGATTTAGGTGCCATAAATATCATCAGCTTTTACGTTAATGTCGTTTTGGATTTATAAATCTAAGCCGGTGAAGTGGCGATTGTGGCATTATTCAGAGGGCCCTCGCCAAAATTCTCCCGTTTCAAACATGTCCATCCTCGACGCGGCTTCCCTTGTCGTAATATGAGTGAAGTGGAAAACGACAGTGGTAAACTGACCAAATTCCCTCTACCATGTTCAAAATATCAAGTACGGGAACAAGTAAATATATTAAAAAGGGTAAAAAACATGACTGCCGTTACAGAAACTGAACTATTGTTTTTATAATTATTTTTATTACAGTGTTTTATGAAATATTTATCCATATAGACAGATGTATACTTCCGGAACGTACTCAATCAGATCTTTCATTTGACAATAAACACGATATATTTATGTTAATTTATTGACATTTGGACATTTATAGAAGTATTTTTTGACATTTGGAAAGTGTAGGTACCCAAAATACAAATGTAACATTTCATGCTAAATCAGCTAAGCTAAAATACGTGGCTGAAAAAAAAATGTATTGAAATTGCTAAATATTTTATAGAATAATTACAATGTTTTAGAAAAATACCTTATTTACCTATTTATTTATCTTTATATTATGTATCTATACACAATATATAGAGTTTATATATAAAATATATAGAAAATATAACAAACTATATACATATTATATTATCAATATTAACTATTAATAGCAAAAAAAACTGCATAGTACCGAGTGAGTACTTTCATCTTATCTCTAAACTAAAGCGGTAAATAAGTTTATGGATGAAAAAGAAACAGGCAACAAGTAAGATAGAGATAGATGATCAGTGTTCGACTGTTAAATAAGATTCGGCTCCTGGTCCGTCGAAATTCCTTTGTTTTACTTTGGGTTGTCTTATCAACTTTATGGATGAAAGAGACAGTAAATAAGTAAGTCAGAGATGTATACTCAGTGTATGTGTGGGTAGGTAAGATTTGGCGCCTGGACCGTTGTCATTCCTTCATTTTATTTTGGGATATCCTGATTGTTGTCTGTTTTGATGTGATGCCATTTTTACTTTCTTGCTGTGATACTGGACTTGATTAGTTTTTAATTTGCCTACTATTTCATTTTGGTCCAACTGTTTATTCAAATAACGACTTGTAATAAACCCTAGTTACATAATACATCCTATTTAACTATAATAGGTAAAATACCCTAGTTTATTTTACAAAATCATCCATATATAGAAAACTTCCTATGGCAGTAATTCCAATACTGCTTGGAACAACGAGTTGAACTTTAATATTATTACTTCTTTACAGAAGCACAATTAATTGTTTTAAATCCCTAATTTTTACACTCTGGGTACTCCTGACATACAAAAATTGATTTCAAAAATCAGTCATTCTTCCTTCATACTCTTTATTGTGAAATGTCACAATGGGCGGGTTTATTTTCATATGAAAATCTCTTACAACCAACCCTTCATCATTTTATTATAACTCTTTATTCCGGATGCCTTTACGAAACTGTAAAACTAATGCATGTAAATATACGTATCTGTATTCTACTGCATATTGTATCAAGTATTTGCTTATTTTTATTGTTTCAGATGAAAGCCGGCACTAGGAATTGCATAAAATAAAAGCGAGGAACGTTCGGAATTCACAATTGGATGGAAGGACCATCAATCAACTATGAAAATAAAATTCACTGTTACGATATCGTATTTTAACAAAGTTCTGTCGGAATTACGTGTACAACAGACGTAGTCTCGTTTGGATTCCTAGCTATTTACATGCATATTATATCGTTTATTTGCATCGCTTATCGTAAATATATTATTTGAGGAATATATGAATCTAAATTATATTACGTATTGGAACAGTTCCATCTCTGTCTTATATTGACCAAGATTAAATAACCTCAGATCTAAGGAACTCAGATCTTGATAGAACGAAGCTCAATATAACGAATTCCTAGATGTAACAATTTTAAAATTCCCTTGAACTTACCATAAGATTCTGCACTTGAAATGCCCATAAAACTAAATTGCTCTAAAATATGGTCCACAAAAAAAACAAACAAAATAAAACCCAATTCCATTATACAATCGGCAAAAGAATTAAAACTAAACTAAAATAAAGAGAAAAATTAAATCATAGGTAAGAAAAAAACAAATTTCATTGAAATAAAATTACTTTAAACATTAAAAAATACTACAAAAAAAAATAATTGAAAAAAAAATAGAAAAGAAAAATACTACAGCGACAATGAAATGTTACAGTTGTAATAATTTTACATGTAAAGGACACTCTTAAACCAAAGGTTTTGTGCACCGATTATCAAAATAACACTTCTTCAAGTACATAAATTCAAATTGTGAATTCACTTTGTTGCTCGCAAGTGTGTGTATATATATAAATAAATATATATATATATATATATATATATATATATATATATATATATATATATATATATATATATATATATATATATATATATATATATATATATATATATATATATATATATATATATATATATATATATATATATATATATATATATATATATATATATATATATATATATATATATATATATATATATATATATATATACATATATATATATATATATATATATATATATTGTGATGCAACAGTCAGAATATTTATCTCATTGATTTGTGCTCTAAGTGAAACCTGTGGACCAAGTTTATACATAGCTCTTACAGCACGTTTCTGTAGTATAAAGATGTTATTCATGTCCGCACAGCTTCCCCAGAGAAGAATCCCATAGAACATAATGCATTGTATAAAATGATATGTTGCATTGTACAAAATGTATAGGTACGGCGTGCCTGCTCTTGTTAAATTTTACGATGCGCCCGCCGAAAGGTTAAAAATGTGAGCATTTCTACTTTTCCGGCTTGTTGGGTGTATGTATCAGAGTGAAATTTTATTTGGTAAAAAATGTATATCTGGCTAATACAAAACTGCCTATTATCAAGGACGGGTTTATTTATATATACATATAATTCCGACGTCATCATGTTTATGTTGAATATTTCATCAAATACTCACCGTTCTATTTCCGAGGTTCCTCACCCTGCAGTTGAGCTGCGCTGTTTTTCCAACTAAGGCAGTCATGTTCTTGGAGGCGGTGAGGTCGAAGTAAGGGCCCGTGTCCAAGTGCACGGCATGCGGGTCGTTGCTCGGGCTGTCCGTGTAACTCTCCTCCAAACCGTACGAGTCATCGCGACTCCGAGGTGGAAACTTGTGGTAGATTTCATCGCCTGTTGATCCTGCAACAAATTCAAAATCAAACTTCTTTATTACAAACTAGCTGACCCGTGCCCACTTCGTTGGGCGGTAAAACTTTTTACCTGTGATGAAATTATGAGTGTGGTTCGGTTAGTACTGAGTACATGATTTATTTCCTGACTACCAAAATAAGGGTTGTATTTTTACTGCATATGTATATATGTATTCGCATGCCAATTTGACTATAATACCGTTATTTGTGAGTGTCTTATTTATGAGCTTATTATCTCTTTAACTATTAAAGCAGTAAAAGGGAAATTATATGCAGTAAAAGGGAAAAGTCGTTGGTTTTAAACACGTGAGACGATAAATTTACTTACTTTGATAAGAATTCATAATTGTTGATAATATGACCAATAAACATGACCTAACGATTTGAATAATTTTTTTAATATAAAATACTACTTTTTGTGACTTAAATATAAAAGTTAGACATATGCTGTCGCTGACTTTTTTGTAGGCATTATCAAGCTCTACAACTTTTCCCTAGAACTTAATTATATGTCTCTCATCGTTAAGGCAGCGTTAGTTAGAAACGATTTCGTTCGACCTTTTTTTCTCCGACTTACATTGCAAATCCGACTACCACGAAAAAGTCTTTTTATTTTTGGGATTAGTATATAGCCTATGACACCCAGAAATAACGTGGCTTTCTATTGGTAAAAGAATTTTCAAAATCGGTTCAGTAGATCTAGAGATTACTTCCTACAACGTCACAAACTTTACCTCTTTATAATATTAGTATAGATTAATGATTACACATAAACCTTTCTGCTAGACCAGCCTGACAAGAATTTGCATGTTCTAATAACAGCAATGAAGAAGAGTACATTCTTTGGTACATAATAATTCTTAAAAATGGAAGTTTATCTGTCTGGGCATTGTATATGTCCACTCTTCGCGGACTAGTCTTCGCGTTCATTCCAGCGAGAAAGAACTCCTAGGGTAGCGAACAGCCGGAGTGTTCAGTTGACAGTTGGTATCTTTTGTGCGCCAGGGCTGCATTAACGCCATTGTCACTCGGGATCGGGTGGTCAATAGATCGTTTCAAGGATAGATGACGTTAGGTCGACAAGTACCCCCGCTGTCTTAGGAAACATACATCTATTAACCCCCCTGGTTATTTGCCGGGTCGCGTAAGTGTGTTAATTGGTAGCGCTAAATATTTTGGTACCTGTATTTTATGTAATTTTATTTGCAGTGGTGTAAAAAAAAAAGTTTAAAAAAAAAAATGTTTACTGTTTAAGTTTTGAAATATGATAATATATTTTATTGAGCTTTATATAAGCTTGATTTTTTAACCCTTCCTATGTGAGCTAACCATTCTTGGTTAGACGCTTACAAATGCGTAAAATGGTATCTAATCACTATTGGTTAGGGCGCTCCGCGCTGTGCTAACTTTGTAATATTTATTCATTATTATCTTAATTGTTTTACGAGATAATGTTATAATGTTATAATATTTCAAATTTCAATGCCATCATTTTACAGTTATTCTTTTTACGATGCGTATAGTAGTTTAAAGTTATGGTCGTTTTTTCTCAAGGCCATCGACTTCATGCGCAAAACTGTCCCGGGCAGAAATTTTTACCCCGCGATAGGAGGGGTTAAGCGATGTTCAGTGTTATAAAACAGAATGCGGAAAATGAAGGTTTCATTTTTATTTATTTTTTCTAATGTAAAATATATTAATAGTTTTTTTTACGGTATTTGAAACGTATATTATCTATGAAGTCTATACCCTACTTGGGTGTCAAATTTTGCTATAATCAACGTGGGCCATACAATTTTGGATGTTTATTAATCCTTTATCTTTTATTCTTAAAAGAAATACCCCAAAGCTGAGGCGTCAAATTTAGCGCACTATAAAGTAAATCTTGTATATCGGCCCCAGGTTGGATGTCAAATTTTGCGTAAACTACTTAGTTCCGCCTGAGGTATTCCCCAGAATCCGCGATCTCCTTATCCCAACCGCCTCTGACTGCAAGATTATAGCCGTGACAGAAGCTCACAGCGACCCTGATATGTTAGATTCCTCTACGAGGAGGCTACCAGATAGGAGTTGGAACGTGAGTTGGGTAGGCCAGATAACAAATAGAGTTTGGCCAACACCACCTAAGCTACACGAAATCATTATGATCAATGAAATCAAAGGAATCAATAGAATCAAGGAATCACGGATGTACCATGATCTAGTCTTCCTACACAAAATCTTAAACAACAAATTAAACTGCATGGACTTGGTCCAGCTAATACTTTTCCGGACCCCATCAAGAACGACAAGACAGTCCTCATTGTTTCACATTAGCCATTGCAATAACAACTACCGTAAAAACTCTTTCTTAAACCGTACGCATCAATAGATATCTTCGCTGAATCGAACATTGGATTCAGAAATTTGTTAAAGAGGGCGATATTTACCACTTAATATTTAATATTTATAATATTTATAAATTAATAATTATTTAAAATATATTACTATTTATCTACTGTTTGCACTTGTACTTATTCATACCAACGTACCTGTCTCATCTTCAATTATCGTACTGGTAAATTTGTTAAATACGTGGACACCCATCAACATTATGTATTTATTTTTTACTATGTCCCTCCTTTCCTTCCTAATCCGTCCCTTCCTATCCTCTTTCTTTTATCGTTTTTTTTTCTTTCTCTCGTCATTTAGATAATCTTGATGTTATCATTTAGTGGAAATTTGTCTTTGATGTAATTTGTATATCTATCTTGTTTGGCTACTTACTTTTATACACTGTTATTTTCCTGAATAAAAAAAAATAAATAAAAAAATAAAATCATTAGGAATCAAAGGAAGTAACCATATCACTTCGAAACGTCGAATAGGCTTTAAAACATTTTTAATGTATTTTCGTTAGCATTACCAAACTCGGCACTCATTTCGGTCGGTTAACATTTCCGACCCCACCTTGTAGTAGATGTAGATGAGGCATCTTTCAGCAACTCGCCTCCTCTGTGCAGAATAAGAAGGCCCTTTCAAACCAAGATAAAATTAATTGATCCGCTCTCCTTTAATGCAGGGCGAAATGGGCGCTTTTCACGTCGGCCGTTTATATTTCCGCTCCTGCCCCCCTTAAAAAAAGAAAACTCAATCGAGCAATCGGCTTAATTGAGTCGAGAGCTCGCGGGCCGCAGGCGTTCAGCCGTTTCGGGCCGTTTGGGCCATTCGGGCCCGTCAGACGATCTGGGCTATCGTAAAAACTCCATTACCCAAATTCGCATCGGACTAAATGAAAAATCTTCAAAGTCGGAGCGGCTCGCTATAAATCACATTGATTAATATAATGTCCCATTAGTGCGATTGGAAGAGGTGGTTATCGTCATCCGAAGGGCTTGATTTATCTTCCTTTTTATTAACAATCTCCTATAAGAGAAAATAACGTTTTATATGTACATCCCCAATAAAATATAAGCAGTTAATAAATTATTTTATTATCCAGAGCTAAATCCAATAAGCCCGCTTTCAGACACGGCGATAATCGCGCGGTTCCCGCGAGGGTCTTATTTACATGAGCGTCCAAATAATCGTTTAGACGTAATCACGCGGTTCGTTAAACCGCGCGATAACCGCCACTCAACCGCCAGAAACTATAATCGCGCGGCGCCCACGCGATTCTGTTACTACGGAGCCCCAGAAGTGGGATCAATTGAGTTGCGGGAACCGCGCGCTTCGGACGTCACTAGACCACGAGTTCGCAATGGATCGCTTCGACACTGAATTGTTCTTTGATGAAGTGGATAAAAGACTGCGATATGGCATCACATGCTTGGCCATATATGTGTTTTAGAACTTGAGATATCTTTCCTGACCAATTATATTAGTTCGTCAAAAGATTTTATTGACATTCTTAAATAGTCGTTTTTATTCCAAACTAGATGACCCGGTGAACTTCGTACCACCTAAAATAGATTTGATTGTAACTCTTCATAAGCGTTTATTGATCCCAATCATCCTTCCAAATCCAATTCATTGAAATCTATAATATGGCCGAATCATGTACGGTTTGAGTTTCGTTTGGTGATAAATGTTTTTTTTTTGACTGTCGACTTTTTTTTTTACTTTTTCGACTTTTTTGACTTTTTGACTTATTGAAATTTTACACATTGTACGGAATGAATAACAGTTATGGAGGCGAAGCTGTCCAATTATAGGATCGCTGCGATAGCCGTCTAGAAAGTGGCCTATTTCCCAAAATGACCAATTTCGATTTTTTCGATTTTCAGTTGTTTCTTTAAGTTTTTCCTAAATATTTTTTTTTGTAAACCACCCCTGAATCAAGGCAAACAAAACAAAAAAAAAATATTCAAATCGGTCGAGTCATTTCCGAGTTCTTGCGAGACTAACGCACGGCGATTCATTTTTATATATATATAGGTAAATATTCCTAATTTGGAATATAAGGTTATGAATTAGGCATATATGAGTCGATCACTTAATATTGAATGCACCCAATGCCGTCTTCTCTTTTTTTTTGACCAACAACAAACATAGTATTGCTTCTTCGACTTCTGAACACATATAATTTTGCGCATCAAACCACACGGTTTGCAACCGCGCGGTTCCGGCGTGTCTGAACGAGCCCTAAGTCAATTCATGACGTAAGTAATAAGGCGCCCAACGAAACAATACAGAACGATTAGCTACGAAAATCATTGATACGAACGAGGCGCAAGAACAGACCATGTCAAAAAATTAAAAAAAGGGATTACTCTCAGCCACAGAAATGGAAAGTACATTACGGAACCGTTGATTATTATAGCATCTTAGGGGCAAACATGATGGATGTGGTTGGTGCTTGTGGCAAACATGATGGATGTTCCGGGAGTTTGTGGACCACTGGGTGTCAAACTGGGAGGATTTGAGGCAGCGGGGCTCTCCTCCTTTGGGGGAAGGCCTCCCCTCTTAACGGTGCTATCCAGAGGCTGCTTCATCGCCCAAAGTCGCCCATTTTATATTGTGACGTACCTAGCCGCCCTGTGGGTGCGTGCCTCCTTGCAGGTTCTCCCGATGTAGATACCCCCTACGGAACCCCTGCCGTTTGCAGCCGGAACCCGGGACCACTCAGTAGCATGAATTCACCATCTCATCGCCTACCATTCACCCTACTAAATTATAATTATTTCTTTTTTTTTTCTTTACTCTGTTTATAACTTTAGTACGTTAGCTAAAATTTGTATATTTTATAATGTTAGATAGAAAGTGAATTGTTGATATTTCTATGATTAAATAAACGGTTCACGTGGTGCCGCAGGGGGTAGAAACCAGGAGAATCTTCCTTCATATCTCCGTTTGTCCACCCCTCACGTAATACCCTTCTGGTACGCGTGAGGTTGTCGATGCACGAAATCCCGGGCAGATAAAACGACCCATGTCGTTAGAACTGCCCGGGTAGTGGGCTGGGTTTCTCCCCCCGCCTATCACCGCGTAGCCTAATAATAAGATGGCATCTTAGATTGCAGCGTATCGATAAGTGTTGATACGCCGCGATTAACCGCGATTAAGATTGATGACGAGTTACTTGAGTTTCAGTCTGATGCTTATGTGAAGAAGCACTAATCTGTAGGTACAAGCTAATGGCGCCACTTTCAAATCGGAAATACATCAATCTTCATTTTTTGCCAAGGCCTCGATGTTAAGTATGAATAAATTAAGGCAGCTCCATCTTAAGACCTCCGTACTCAAGGTACTACGCAATAAACAGCCGCGATATCTCTACTCGCTTATGATCTGGTCCCGTAATCGACATGACCATTCAATACGGCTGCGTGAACAACTTGTAATCAATCCCAAACCCAAAACCACAAATTTCTTTCCCGACCCAAAAGAAAGTATTGTGATCGCGCTAAAAGAATCGGTTCCCGATTGAATTCTGTGTGTGGGTCTGTGTTTATGTCTGTGTGTGTGTGTCTGTTTGTGTGTATGGCAGTGTGTGTATTCCTCCACGATAGCGCCCGAACGCTTCATACGATTAAGCTGAAATTTGGCATGCAGGCATCATTTGGTCATGGCAAGAGTTCAAAAGGTTTATTGGTTAAATTGTTCAAAGCAATAAAGTCATACATTAATCTCGGAATATAGTAGCCATTTTTTTGTTTGAATATCTCTAACACTCGAATCTATAGCCGAGTATTGATCATAACTTAAGTCTTTACTCAACCAAGTAGTAATCAGGTGCCAAGTAGTACTTAAGTATTGGATGCATTCTATAGTAGAATATCGTTCATCTTTTCCCATCTTACCCCATTTTTTCCCTCGAGTAGAGGGAAAACATGGGGTAAATAAAATATTTCGTAATTTATTCGAAAACAAATAAATAATCATTTATTTTACCTTCATTACAATCTTTTCATCTAAAATTATGATGAAGATTTACAGAGAGTATTTATACTCATTTTATTGTTGTTTTTCCTATAAAATATGAATTAAATTGTTCATCTTAATTCATAGCCGGTGATTTAAATAATTAATATTTTTTTAAAAAAACACTAAAAACACGCTTTTGGGCTATGATACGATATTCACATAGACACGGCGATATTCACATACACATACACACATACGATATTGCATCATGGAATGCCAGTGCCTATCTTCCGTCTTCATCATCAGACCTTGAAACCTAATCGTGGTCAAAGTTCATTCCAAGACTTTTCTAACAAGTCCAAACACAGCTATGATACGATGTTCCATCATGAAGTTCCAGTTAATATCTTCCGACTCCATCATCAGATCAGTTCGACAGTACCTACCATTTATTTTATTTTTATTTTCTTTTACTCAGGAAAATAACAGTGTATAAAAGTAAGTAGCCAAACAAGATAGATATACAAATTACACCAGAGACAATTTTCCACTAAATGATAACATCAAGATTATCTAAGTGATAAGAGAAAGAAAAAAAAGAAAAGAAAGAGGATAGGAAGGGAGGGACCAGGAAGGGAAGGAGGAACATAGTAAAAATAAATACATTATGTTGATGGGTGTCCACGTATTTAACAAATTTACCAGTACGATATTTGGTATGAATAAGTACAAGACTTGTACTTATTCATCTACTGTTTGCACTTAGTGCAAACAGTAGATAATAAGTAATAAATTTTAAATATTAAGTTTTAAATATCGCCCTCTTTAACAAATTTCTGAATCCAATGTTCGATTCAGCGAAGATATCTATTGATGCGTACGGTTTAAGAAAGAGTTTTTACGGTAGTTGTTATTGCAACGGCTAATGTGAAACAATGAGGACTGTCTTGTCGTTCTTGATGGGGTCCGTAAAAGTATTAGCTGGACCAAGTCCATGCAGTTTAATCTGTTGTTTATGATTTTATGTAGGAAGACTAGATCATGGTACATCCTTCGATCAGCCAAAGAAGTAAATTTGAACGAGAGGTGAACGTTGATGCCGTAAGAATTGTTAAGTGTGAAGTAAAATCTATAGTTTAAATATTTCAAAAATTTAGTCTGGATGCGCTCGATTCTGTTATTATGGATGGCATATGAGGGGTTCCATACTTGCGAGCAGTATTCAAGATGCGGGCGGATGTATGGCATAATAAAGCGTTTAAATAGTGTGTATATTAAAAAGTGATTTAGAGGTCCTTAGAATGAAACCCAACATTCCAAATGCTTTTTTCGTTATTGTGTCGATATGATCAATAAACTGCAGTTTGTCGTCCAATAGAATACCTAGGTCATTGGTAACGGATTTAGAATGGATGACAATATTAAAGAGTTGGTATTGGTGTTTAATCATATCTCTTTTCCTGGTAAATCGAACCAAGTGGCATTTGTGTACGTTGAGCTGTAGGTGGTTCAGTTTGCAATAGGTAGAAAAGCGATTGAGGTCTTCTTGGAAGTTTAAACAATCTTGTATCGAGCTAACGCGCATAAAGGCTTTCATATCGTCCGCGAATATAAGGATTTTAGAATGCTTAACACATTCGTCGATATCATTAATATTGTGAATAATAAAGACCTTGCGGTACACCAGAGGTTACTAATTCCCTATTTGACTTGAAGCCTGCTGCCACTACCATTTGACTTCTTTTACTGATATATGATTTAAACCACCTCAGTAAGTCGCCATGTACCTATACCTATCTTTAATAGTTTCGATATTAGAGTAGGATGGTTTACTTTATCGAAGGCCTTACTAAAGTCTGTGTAGATGGCGTCTGTCTGGTAACGTTTATTCATATTTGTAAGCAAGGTCTCAGTGAACAGAATCAGGTTGGATGTGGTTGATCGTCCTGATTGGAAGCCGTGTTGGGAGTCGCTAATAAATGTTTTCACTGCTGCATGTAACTGAGCATATACCAATTTCTCTAGAATTTTACTGAAGATGCACAGTTTGGAGATAGGCCGGTAATTTTCAATGTCGTGTTTAGGACCGGATTTGTAAACCGGAGTGATGTGGGCCATCTTCCATTCATGCGGAAATATGCCTTCGTCTAATGATCTTTTAAATAAGATGCTCAGAGGGTATGTTAAGCTTTTGCCACAACGATTGACAAAAATGGGTGAGATTCTGTCGGGACCTGCACCTTTCCTTAAGTCCAGTTGTTTGATGATCTGGTGAATAATCTCAGCGTTGATAGTAATAGAAGAGATATCAGCGGGTCCGATTTCATCAGGTAAATCTGAGTCAACCGGTGTTTCAAATACAGATTTGAAATAGGTGGAGAATGAGTTTACGATGTCTTGCTTTGAGTCTGAGACCATGCCGTGATAGGTGGTCCTCTCCGGAAGAGTAGACGAGTTTTTCAACTCTTTAATAAAGGACCAGAATACTTTAGGATTACTTGATATGCTATTTTCAACGCAATATATGTAGTCATTAAAACAGGATTTGTTCATTTTTAAAAATCTGATACGTAACAATTTGTAGGACGATTGATCAAGAGGATTCTTGAAGCGTTTGAATTTGTGGAAATAGTTCTCTTTTTCCCGTGCAACCTTGATAAGCGCCGAGGAGTACGATTGCGGATATTTGCTCGCATGGACGAGCTTAGTGGGTATGTGACGATCGATTAGTTCAAAAAGAATGTTATAAAAAGTGTCAACAGCGCAATCGATATCACCTGAGAACAAGATAGAATACCAATTAATTGCCAATAATTCATCCTGAATTAACTTGTAGTTTCCTTCATGAAATTTGTAAACCTTTCTTTTACATAGTCCAGGAGGAGTGGGATGTCTGAGGGATATACCAATTTCGATCGATCTGTGATGGCAGTCTTCTGGAACTAGCGACTCCGATGCATCGCCAATAGAGAGAGAGCAGTTTGAGAAGGCAAGATCCAAATAGCGTCCGAATGTGTTACAGATCGGATTATATTGGTTTAGTCCGGAGTATGCAGTCTCTTCAATAGGAGAGTACCCATATGTGATGGGCTTTTAAAGGTTGAGGTTAGCCAGTTATCATCTGATACGGACCATGATATATCACCTTGGTTGAAGTCGCCTACCAGGAGGAAATTGTCATTGGGGTTGTCGGTCCATATTATTGTATTGTCATCAGAACTACATACATCTGCCAATTTTCATGACGCTACGATCCTTGGAAGATGGTTAAATTAGTTACCCTAGATTCCATTACATAGTTAGTTACATACATGTTGACCTAATAAAAGCGTGTTAGAAAAAACGCCAATTTGTTGTCGTCACCATTTGACAGTTCGATTCCAACTTCATGAATTCTTTCAAAACGCGGGTAAGAATCATCTATCCTGATTTTTCTCGTAACGTTCTCATATCGGCTTTTACGCTTTATTCTGGACCACGAATATTTTCTCAATTTCCTCCAGCCGTTGTAGGAACTCCGCCATTTCACGAAATAATACGTAAATACAATAAGGTAGAGAGGACGAGTAAAGTATTGAAAATAACAACAAAATAAGACTGATTTTATTAAATATTTTCTTTATATTTGATACATTGATGCAATGCATCTTTCATTATCTTAATGACATTTGATTGAAACCTCAAATAATTATATAAAATTTAACGCCCTCTATACTCAATTTTATGTACTGTTTCGAACTATCTTTTTACATTAGTTACCATTTCTGGTCGCTTGATGTAATTTAGTGTGTATTAGTGTAAACAACATTGATGAGAGCGATTTGACCCCCTTCCCATGTATTGAGTGATTTTTGTCCATAATCAACCATCATCCTGAAGGTCTAAGCTATTCAAAAATGTGTATTTCATTGAGGTACCCGATTTTCCGTTAGCTTCTGGAATCATTTTTAGTACTTTACTTGTAATAATTTATTTTTTTTCAATTTATTTCAATTTATTTTATTTCCAAAAAAATCTTAACAGATTGTAGAAACTTAATATTTAGGTACATTTAAATTACAGTATATTAGTTCGTTTTTACAATATTTAAATTTATCACCACGTACATACAGTTACTTCATTATTGCTTTTAGGGCATCCAAATCATTTTTAAGATTTATTTACTAAAACCACAAATTAAAATAATTGATAAAAATAATCAAGAAATTAAAATCAGAAAAAGTCAGAATAATTAAAAAATGCTACTTAAAATTGTCAAAAAAATGACCAAAAAATTTGAAAAATTATTTAAAATTAACAAACTCATCGATCGAGTAAAAAGCTTTGTCTAATAAGAATTCTTTAAGTAACTTTTTGAATAAGCTTTCCACTTGAATAGTTTTTAAACTTTCTGGTAGCCTGTTAAAGTAATATGGCCCTGAGTATTTTTTGTCTTGCCTTGCTGTGTTTAGTTTAATACATGGTATAAAAATGTTTAATTTATTTCTCGTATTTTTAGTATGTGTATCTGAAAACTTTTTATAATGTGTTTCTTTATTCATAAAAAACTCAGTTAGTAACTTAAAGAGATAGAGTGAGGTTAAGGTGAGGATTCTTAGCCTTTTAAAAATGGGTCGACATGACTCTTCCCTTTTCACCTTTGCAATTATTCGCACTGCTCTCTTTTGGAGTATAAATATGGGTTCCCTATGACAAGCATAACAATTTCCCCAGATCGTAATGGCATAACTTAGGATAGCTTCAATATAGCTGAAATAAACATTTCTTGTTTGCAATTCATCCAAAGACCTTCTTACAATACTTAAAGCATAACATGCCCGACTTAACCTACTTTCGAGGTTTTCACAGTGAAAGTTCCATTTTAAAAGTTCGTCGACATGAACACCTAAAAATCTAGTACAATGAGTTTGAGGAATGGCAGTGTTATTTATTGAAAGTATTATTGGCGAACCTTTATTCCGATTTCGATGATTTGTAAAATGTATGAAGTTACTTTTAGACGAATTTAGTGTGAGGTTGTTGCTCTCAAACCAACTATTTAGTTTCAATAGATTAATTTTAACGTTAATCAATAATTCTTCCATATCTTTACCGGCAACAATTAAACTAGTGTCGTCAGCAAACATCGTTACATTTATATCGTTGAAATACATTGGTAAATCATTTACATATACTAAAAATAGAATAGGGCCCAAAATGGAACCCTGCGGGACTCCAAGTTTATTAGTTAAAGGGATCGAACAGTGTTTTGTAATGTTTTGATTTTGACATTGTGTATACACATGCACCAACGGATATAATATAAACGAAACGTTTTGACAGATCCGAGCCAAGTAGCTGTCAAGTATCGCCAGACGGATACTCAGCTCTGAGTAATACTCGAGTATTACTCGCCTTCTTAATACTCGACTATAAAATGAAAACTGGTACTCAAGTATTACTCGAGTACTGCTCGGTACTCGAGTAATGATCAATACTCGACTATAGATTCGAGTTTTAATATACAAGCGACACAAAAAATATTTAAACTCCGCAATATATTAATTAAATAGTGAGGCGCTTATAAGCGCCGACGCTTGCGATGCGTGGCTCTTTTGAAATTCGAATTTGAAAGCTCACGGCGACCTGTGCAATTAAATGTTTAAATTGAATGAGATGACGCGCGTTCTAAATTTAAATTTTCATTATTTTGAGTCGCATATTAAAGAATTTTCACAACTGCTCATCGACTTTTTTTATGAAAGTCCTTTATGAAAGTTATTTAGATTAAATAAGTCCCTGACTACTTTCCGCGAATGTCAAAAATATATAATTCGCAGAATGTGATTTTCTTCCTATTTATGTTTTACCTCGCCATAAATCCTACTCCAACTGTTATCCACGAAAAGTTATTGCAATTGTCTTTCCCGATTTGGGAAGAAATCTGGCAGGCGATCGGCGATGCTTAGTATCAATACGGGAGAGAGCCGTAGTTAGCGAAGCGAATCCCGGGATTAGATGGGACTGCGAGTGGCCCGACAAGCGGGATACATTGATGAGGGTGCGATCCCTAAAGGCGCATTCACACCCTACCCGAAACCGCTTTACTTATGTCCACCGGTCGGCCGCCCTCCCTTTGTGCCCATATGAACATGCCTTTAAGCTACACCTTCATAAATAATTTTATATTGGTGAGGCACTCTTTGGGGAAACCCCGGAAGAGAAGGTCATATTTATTTGAATACGGAAATGATGCACGACGGTGAATGGGAAACGGAACGCTGCAATGTACCCAAAATAGGTATTTATTTGACCTAGTGGAATTCTCGAGGATGGCGATACTACGTATAATACGATGCAAATAATTGTAACGTTTTGCAAATGCACATACCTATCTCCATAATAATTAATATTGGTAAAATTATTTTAAGTTTTTTCTCTAAAATATTTCTAAATATATATTTTTTCAGTATAAAACATGACACAAAGGACATTATTACACGGCAAATAGACGAATACAAGGTGGGCCATGAATTCGTATTTTTTTTTTAAATCACGTAAAAAAACTATTTGACTTATTTTTTATTATTTTTATTTACAACATAACCAATTTAGAGGAATTTGCCTTTTAAAAATAATATCCTCTGAATGACCACAACCTCGATTTTGACATTCTTCTAAGCGAGTAGGTACGGAAAATTTCGAAGACTTGTCGGCAAAGAGGCCGTGAGATAGCAGCCATCTCTTTTATAATTTTTGCTTTTTATTGAAGCAAAGTATATGGCTTATTAGTATAGATACTACTCTTCAAATAACAACACAAAAATAAATCTGCTGGGGACAAATCTGGACTCCTGGTTGGCCCGGGGATGTGGCCTCTCCTAGAAGTCAGCTTTTCTGAAAACTTCTCTATAACTATCGACAGGGACTCGTTAGACGTGTGTGGGACCACCCGGGGTCACTAATGTGAGGGACCACCCCTCACAAGACTCCAAATTGTTCGGTGTGAGGTGGTGGTATAAACTTAACCCTTCAGGCCTCAGCCCCTCAGCCGATTGACAAGTTGTTGTCCCAAAAATTTTTAGTAAAAATTTGTAAAAAAATTGAATTACGACACTGTCTCACCAAAACATTAATTACTGCCAAACCACTGTACCCATAATTAAAATGAAACATATTAACACAATAAAACATAATAAAATAAAACAAATTAAATTTAAATAAAATTAAAACGGGGCCGTCACGCTGAATTGTTTTGTGGCCGATATCGGCCAATCGGGGCCTGAGGGGTTAAGGCGGGTTTTAATGAAGTAGAAGGTATTTATTGATTGAAAGTATGATATTGCCAGTTATAACGCTTCCCGAACAAGTTATGTTGACGCGAGTGTATAGATGCGCGACTGCGGTTGCGAGGATATACGGATGAGGATTGTATGTGTGCTCCTAGTATCTTGTACTGGGCACGGCTCGAGTCTGTGGGATTACAGAGTGATGCTTCGAGACTAGAGAGGATAAGGAAAGGAAACCAAGGAGCCGAATTTGTTGACACACCTCGTGAGAAGGGTACCGAATATGCCGTCGCAACCTTGGGGAAGGTGATCACTCGGTAATGATAATTTGGTTGATTTTTCGCCGGTTTATATAGGCCGATAAATGATGCAATCCAAAATATTCCGAGTAAAAGTATTGTTTCATCGTGCTGATTCATGGCTGCACGGGTTAAAATAATAGCTGAATTGTTTCAGTGTATTTCACTGGAAATCGATGCATTTGTTGATCGCATGTAATGGACTTAAAGTCCGTTACAGACGTATGACAAGTAGCTCTATTTTGTTGAAACTACAAGTTCTGATTATAGCCAGCAAATTACAGTAGCTGTGGTGCCAGAAATTCCTGTAACATTTTCACATACTCAGTAAAGTTAATGGTGACCGTATGGCCGCGAGAATCTTTAAAAATTAAGGGCCAATGATCCCTTTTGTGGAAATTGCTGCACATACAATTACCTTAGGCGAATGAAGGGGCCTTTCATGTTTAACTTTAGTATTTTCACTGCTCCAATATTTGCAATTTTTTTCGTTAACGTGCCCGTTTAGGTGGAAATAGGCTTCTTTCGACAATAAGATGTTGTGAAAATTATTGAAACGATCCAACATTGCTTCGGTATATAACTTGCGTAAATTTAAATCATGCTTTAATTACTGCACTATCTGGATCTTGTTAAATAAGATTTTAAAATACGGCGTAAAGTTGTGCGGTATATTCCTAATTCAGCCGAACGCTTGCGCGTCGATAAATCTGGAGCACGTCCTGAAGCGGCAACTTTCTGCACGTTTTTTTCACTCCGATAAGTCCGTGGGCCGCCGGTTTTCTTAACATTTAATGTCAATCTCGTCTTTTCAAACCTTTTACCCAATTGTTTTATAAAAGGAACACTCGGACACTGATTCAAGTTATGCAAAACGTATTCTACGCAAAATAAGCGCCTCAAAGTAATGAGCGAATTATTGTTTAGATAAAATTATTTTACGCAAAACGCACGCTGCGGCCCAGTGAAGCGATCCATTGCCACTAAATTTCCGAAAAATGAGCTAACTGTATGACTCTTCCTCGCGCCCCGCAATGCTTGTAATTGCGCGGAAAGTTCATTTTAAATGTTTACAAATTCTTGGTCCACCCTGTACAATTTAATTAAACTACAAACGCTGAAAATTAGGGGTATCTAATGATACTTCCTAACCAAGTTTTCAGGATCCACCAGTTTTCAGGATCCACCATAGGTACCAATATTTAATAAAATTAAAGTAAAATAACAAAACAGAAATGAAAAATCTAAATATTCAAAATTATAAACACGATAACATTTATGTAAATCGCTATTATATTATTACCAAATGAAAAAATAATAATAATCAAATTAACAAATAATCATTTTAAAAAATCTATTGTGTCACCCCAAGACTTTCTCGGCAAGCAGGCATTACCCCCCCCCCCCCCCCCCCCCCCCACAACCACCCCTACAACTTCCTTCCGACCCTGCCACCTTCCCACCCGATAGTGAAGTGATTACGATAGCAAAAGTAGCATTTTGTAGTATTTCCGTGGTATTAAAATGGCTATTTTCCAATATGATGAAGTATTTTCTTAAATACGGCGGTTTTTTGCGTCGCTTGTATAAGAGATATTCCCACCAAAATGTGGTTTAGGCCCTACGATGTACCTGTGTACCGAATTTCATGTCTCTAACTGAAGTATTTCGAAACTGAAGTATGAGTAGCGCGCCCTCTGGTGGGCCATGGCCAAATAATGAGTGCATGCCAAATTTTAGATCAATCGGATGAAGCGTTCGGGCGCTATCATGGACGAACACACACACACAGACAGATTTCATTCTGGAAATGGTCTTAATCGTTTCGGAGGAGAAGAGGGACGGGGGAGGGTCAAAATGTATACATCCGTCTTCTTCTCGATTTTTTTAGCGCGTTCACAATACTTTACCTCCTGGTCAAATGGATGGCCGGTAAAGTAAAATATAGCACAACGAGTTCGAACCTGTCAAGTGTTAATCAACATTTTTAAATAAATATATCTTACTTATCCCTTTCCAGAATTCCTTGTTTGCTAATTATCGGCCTATTCCTTTTTGACCACACTCTACTAACCCTACTCTTTCGAGTACTTCATTCAAACATGACTTATTATTTGTATAATCTCTTCTCTCCGCTTTCATCCCATGTCCTTTCATTACGGTCTCAGGAAATTCTATTACTGGCTATACCTTAGCAGTCATCAGCTTTCATGTTCAAGTCATTTGCAGTGCAGGCGGAACGCATATGGAACTCTGTGCCTTTGCCACTGAGACAACTTGAACACCTGATCGGGTTTAAAAATAAATTAAATATTAGACAATTACTGAACGTGTAATACCCCTCTCCTCTCATCCGTCTCCTAACTTGTCCTATCCCATTCTTTCAACAACGAGTTGACTTATGTTAATAATTTCTATCTTATTTCACGACTGTTCAACAAGAAATGAGTGTAAAGGATTCAGGGTTCATCTATTTATGTTTTCCGTTTCTTTATTCCACGATAACTTCTAAACGCTTAAACAGATTTAGAAGTGTGTAGTATTATTAGTATTGTTATGTCATCCCGAGTGTCATAGGCTACCTTAACTGTCCAAATATCAAGTAGGTAAGTAGTTGTCTAAATATCCGAATGTGAAAATGTCAATAAATTAACATAACTATATGGTGTTTAGTGTCAAATGAAGGCATGATTAAGTACATTTCAAAAATATACATATGTATATATGGGTAAATACATAAACCACAAATATTAAAAAACACCGTAAAAAATAATTATATAGGTAGTCGTATACAATAGCTCACTTTCTGTAAAGGCAGTCGTGTTTTGTATTTTTTTAAATATATTAATTTGTTTTGTCTTTTATTTATTTATTCATTTCATAAGCAAATCAAAATAACATTTTAGACCAATAAACATAAATATAAAAAATAAAATTGTTGCAAGCACATACACAACATGTTTAAATACAAATACAGGTATTAAGAATAGAAAAACAAATTTACAGAGTACAAAAAAGAATGAAAACAATTTATCTTATTCTGACATAAACAGGTAGCGCAATGCCCACACCTCGAAGAGATGTGGGCTCGCTGTAAAAATATCAAGGTATAACGCCCTTCTGGATTATGGAGATGTCGCATTTCTCGACCTCGCAGAGGAGGTATCCACCAAAGTTGAGCGTCTCCAAAATGCTTGCATTTGGTATATCCATGGCCTCAGAAAATTTTACCACGTCACGGAGTACAGAGAGAAGCTTCACTGCCTGTCGACCCGAGAGAAAAGAGACATGCGAGTTCTCTGTATGCTTTTCAAGATCTTGGATGGCGTCGCTCCCAATTATCTTACCGTCAGATTTACTGCACTATCGGCTCATGGACGCCCTCTGAGATCAAAAGACAACCTGCTACTCTCTAATCCTAGTCACAGTAGTGACTTCTTCTCATTCTCTTTCACCGTGCATGGAGCCCGTTTTTGGATTGCTTTGTCGAAAAATGTGAGAACCGCGCCAAGCATAACAACTTTTAAAAACAGACTCAGAGAGCATTTAAAATCTTCTAGATAAATTCCCTTTCCCCTCCGATGCCCCTCCTTTTAAACAATAGCGTCCTTATAGGTGTTAGATTATTTTGGTGTGGCAAATCCTGTGTCCACAAAGAGTTAAGTATATATTTCTTTCTATCCTCTTTTATTTGTTATACTCTTTATATAGATTAAGTTATGTAGTCTACTCTGAAATAATGTTCATACAATAGTATAGGTTAGCTCTAAAATATTGCCTGCAGGCAACAAGCTCGCCTTTTCTTAAGTATAAAGAGTTTTATTATTATTATTATTTATTGTGTAATTGTACTCATTTATTATCATAACCACTACTTTAAAATCGGCTGCGTCAACTTAAGAATTTCCCGGCACACAGATAAATACCCCCCCACCGCCAACACCAGCCCCTTCTGTGCCCAACCTCCCCCCCCCCCCCCCCGCGCGCGGTAATTCGTAGCACATTTGTGGTATTAAAATGGTATTTATCCAAGAAATATGTAGTATTTTCCTAAATATGGCGGATTTAAAATACTATTTGCATCTCTATTATAGGAGATATTCCAACTAATATTTCAAGATTGAAGTAAGATTCAATCGGATTAAGCATTTGGGCGCTACGGTGGAGAAATAGACACAGACACACAGACATAATTCAGTCTGGAAATGGTCTTAATCGTCTCAACGGGAGAGGGGGAGTCAATATATATATACCCGTCTTTATCTCGAAAAAAATGCGCGTTCACAATACTTTCCCTCTGCCGGGAATATAAATCACGTGTTTTATATAGTATTCAGTATTCAATTTATTCATTCAGAATATACAATTAAAGCATGAATTATGAATTAAAGCTAATTATCGCATATTAGAATTCGTCAGTTTATATGTAGATACAAAATTATTAAAGCATAAGTATTAATTCGACAATAGCGTTGACTAAAGTCGGCTTTACACGGCAGACAAATAAAATAAATAAAAAAATAGAGCTGAATCCATGTACATGAGTACATATAAAATAGATAATTATTATTAGAATATTAATAGTCATCAAGCACTTTATACAACAAATAATCACACAATAGGTAGTAAAACCAAATTGGAAAAAACAACGTATGTATATGATCAGATATGTTACATTACACATTGTAATCGACATATTAAACATTAAATTCATAATATTATTATTAAACAATAAGAACTAAAATGAGGTACCTGAAAGTTACATATTAATGTTATTCCCATTTGAAAGAATTGGCATGCTCAAAAAAATCACCCAGCTTATAGAAAGCATGTGTGGATTGCAGCTTTTGTTTAAAACATCTTTTAAACACCTTTGTTTCCATCTTTCTTGTGGAGAGTGGTAGCTGGTTAAAGAGCTTATAGCTCAAATATCCAAAGGACTTTTGTGTCTGCGTAAGGCGTACTTTAGGCAGGATAACGTCATCACGTCTGCGTGTATTGTGGGAGTGCATATTCCCGTTTACCTCTTGTTCGTTAATATTTGATTCAGCATATAATAGACATTGTAAAATATATTCAGACGTAAATGTCAGTATTTTGTACTTAAGAAAATATGGTTCGCAGTGCGTGTCACGGGATACTCCTGCAAATGGTCTCAGTGCACTTTTCTGCAAAATGAAAACCCTAGAACTGTCTGTGGCATTTCCCCATATCAGTATACCATAAGTCATTTTAGAATGGAAACAGGCATGATAAGCAGTTATTGCAGCGATTTCACCAGCTAATAATTTAATCTTTTTTATCGCATATATTGCCGAAGAAAGCGCACAACACAGTTTATTAGTATGGATGTTCCAGCTAAGATGATGATCGATCATGATATCTAGGAACTTTGTCGATTTGCTTAATTCTAGAGTACTGTTGTTTATACTTTTCCTACTCAACATTTGGTCACAATAAATTAATAACTTTCCTACATAAAATAACATAATATACTTTCCTACATAACATTTGGTCACAATAACTTAATAACATTTCCTACATAACATAACATAATACATTACATAACATAATACATAACATAACATAATATACTACCTTCAATGCCAGAATGATTGGACAACAATTGGGGACTTTTGCATTCCGCCTCCAATGCACTGGAAGGTAATGCTCTATGACTGGACGCCAGAGATGCTGAAATTTTATTTGAATGCCTTTCAGCATACACTTCCAGACCCCAGTAACCTCGCTCGTTGGAGCTTTGCCGAGGATAGTTCTTGTCCCCTCTGTAGCAATACCCCTTGCACAGCTAGACACATTCTAGCTGGCTGCAAGGTGGCCTTAGATCAAGGACGGTACACTTACCGCCATGACAAAGTTCTCGCTGTTATTCGCGAGGTAATTAGTCTCTCAGTGGCTCGTGCCAACAAGGGTTTGACAGTATCCTCCAAACCCCCAATACAGTTTGTGCGGGATGGCTCTAAAGGCAAAAAACATTTAACTACAAAACCTTTCTCAATAATCGAGAAAGCTACAGATTGGATTCTGGAGGTTGATTCGGTCTCTAAGCAGTATAAATTCCCTGAAAGTCTCGGATGCACAGCCCTCCGTCCAGATATAACTCTTTACTCTCTATCTCGGAAGGTGGCTCTTATTGTAGAATTAACTGTTCCATGGGAATCAAATATCCCAAAAGACCACGAGTACAAATTAAATAAATACCATGATCTTGCAAATGCCGTAACCCGGAACGGCTTCACTGTTCACCTTCACGCGGTGGAAGTTGGCGCTCGTGGCCTGCCAGCTAAATCTCTATTTCACCTCTTTAAAGATCTTGGCCTTTCCAGAAAAATAATCAACTCTTTCTTAGAAAAATTATCTAAAACTGCGATTTGCGCATCTCAAATTCTATGGCTTCGAAGGGGGAGTGAATGGGTGGCAAGGTGAACGCTCACATGTGGCAAGACAGCTGTCCTAAACCTACCACAGCCGGTTCGTAAGTCCGGAATCCACTGCTCACCCCCCAGAAGTGTAAAAAAATAGTATTATGATGGGCCCGACTCCGGTCGGTGAATTCCATGGCAGCTCCGTTTGTATTTATTTATTTATTTATATACATAACATTTAGTCACAATAACCCAGGCGGTATGATCGTAAGAGATTGCCACTTGACAATAGATTCAAATAATTGTACTCTGTTGTGTGTGCAATGAAGTTCTCAAAAGAAACAAACAAACAACGTATCCAATAACTAAAAAATACTTTGAAGTGCGAAGACAAAGCCTTAATTTGAAAAAATTGGTCTGACTAAACTACATAATAATTAGGTAAAAGCAAAATGAACCGTTCGCTAATCTGACGTTAAGATCTTTATCGCTCGATACGACATGCGACATGACTAATCAGGATAAAAACAACAGTCTGCCGTTAAGCCCCCACCGGAAATTATACTCTATCCAGCGAGTCCGTGATATACCAGGGAGTGCTTTATTTTTCAAATAGTGCGGCTGAAAAGCGAGAGGTAAATTGCGTTAGCCGGAGAGTGGGGTAATGATAATTACAAAGAGAAACATACATAACCTATTTCTCTTTACTCGAATTTCCTATTATAACGAATAATGAAAAATTTTAAAAAACTCACACGGATCTTCCATGGAATTCATGATACTCTAGGGATGAGCGGTGGACTCCGGACTAAAGACCGACTGTGGTAGGTTTAGGACAGCTGTCTTCCCACATGTGAGCGTTCACCTTACCACCCATTCACTCCCGCTTCGAAGCTATAGAATTTGAGATGCGGAAATCGCGGTTTCGGATATTTTTTCTAGGAAGGAGTTGATTATTTTTCCGGAGAGATCAAGATCTTTAAAGAGGTGAAACGGAGATTTCGCTGGCAGGCCACGAGCGCCAACTTCCACCGCGTAAAGGTGAACAGTTAAGCTTTTCCGGATGACGAGATCATGGTATTTATTTAGATTGTACTCGAGGTCTTTTGGGATATTTGATTACCATAGAATAGTTAATTCTACAATAAGAACCATTTTCCAAGATAGAGAATAAAGAGTTATATCTGGACGGAGCGCTGTGCATCCGGGACTTTAAGGGAATTTTTAATGCTAAGAGACTGAATCGACCTCCAGAACCCAATCTGAACCTTTCTCGATTATTCAGAAGGGTTTTGTAGCGAAATGTTTTTTGTCTTTAGAGCCGTCCCGCACAAACAGTATTGTTGGTTTGGAGGGTACTGTCAGACCCTTGTTAGCACGAGCCACTCAGAGGCTAATTACCTTGCGAATAACAGCAGGAACTTTGTTGTGGCGGTAAGTGTACCGTTCTTGGTCTAAGGCCACCTTGCAGCCAGCTAGAATATGTCTAGCTGTGTAAGGGGTGTCGCTACGAAGGGGACATGAACTATCCCCAAAATATCTACAACGAGCGAGGTTACGGGATTCTAGAAGTTTATGCAGTTATGTTCGAGAATTTAACAATGTTGTAAAAGTCCAATTCTGTCATTAGTATTTTGACTACGTTTGGTCACAGATGAATGCCTTCCGCTTCTCTCCTTGCCACGTTTTATCAACACTGGAGATAAAGGAATAAACTGCGTTACTAGCGCTTCCGCGGGCATACAAAAAAGTTTTTCTTATTTACTATACACCAAAATCTAAATAATCTAGCTGCCCTAGTCGCTAGATAAAATTGTGTCACGCTTTTTATAGTTTTACTAGATGACCCGGTGAACTTTGTACCACCTAAAATTGATTTGATTGTAACCCTTCATAAGCGTTTATTGATTTTTCGGACTTTTCTGACTTTTTCGACTTATTTGACTTTTCCAACTATTTCGCATTTTTTTACCTTTTTTGACTTTTTCGACTTTTTTAACTTTTTTGACTTTTTTTGACTTTTCAGACTTTTTGACTTTTTGATATTTTACAAATTGTACGAAATGAATAAAAGGATGGATAGCGCAGCTGTCAAACAATACGATCGCCGCGATAGCCATCTAGAATATGGGCAATGTTCCAAAATTACCAATTTCGATTTTTTCGATTTTCAGTTGTTTCTTTGAGTTTTTCCTAAATATTCTTTTTTGTAAACCACCCCTGAATCAAGCCAAACAAAATAAAGGAAAAATAATTCAAATCGGTAGAGTCATTTCCGAGATCCTGCGAGACTAACGCACGGCGATTCATTTTTATATATAAGATTATTTTCGGTAATATAATATGGATTCTATTATATATTCTCTTATATATAAGAGATTCTCTTATATATTAGATTATTTTATATATAAACGATTTTATTATATATTATATTTTCTATTATATCTACATTATATTATATATTCATAAGTATATAAGATAAGTAGAATGGTATCTTTGCGCCATCGCGACTCACTCGCGAAACGAAGTTATTCCACCTTCCGCACGTTGGTATTAATTATGCACAAAACTATTACAATTATAGGGTGTGTAAAATTTGTAATACGCAGCTCGGCGACATTGACGTATTCAACACACGTGCTCGCTCCCACGATCTATCGCTCTCGAAATAGCAATGATTAATGACGGTTTTGACATGTCTTTGTAATTGCAATATAAAAATGTGTATTCATGAATATATTTTATAACGAATTTTGTTAAATTTATATCTTTTTGTTTTAAATTCCCTTTCTATGACACCTTTTTTTGCAACAAATGCCTATTGATTCCGCTAGAGGGCCATAGTAGAATAAATGTTGATTTAATTGTACACTGACAACTGGGGGGGACTTTCGACAGAGAGAAGAGCGCATCATCTGATTGTACGAACGGGTTGCGTCATTTTAAATAAGAAAAATCGGATTTTGCATAAAATCGGCGTTTGTAACCTTTTAAATTAGTCTATGGAAGTAATGACAGTTCTTTAGTTCTTCATCAAAAAGTCCGGGAATACTGTGAGTTGTTCATTCGTTTTTTTTACATATTTTTGAGAAGTGCTAAATTTTGCGCGGTCACTCATGTAATTTTGGGTTGATTTCGCAGGGCGTTTATCTAGGGCTGAAGAACCACTGTGTGACCACTGATCTCTAACCATGGATCAGCCATTTAACTTTCTCAGCACGGCTCTTTCGCAGTAGGTTTTGGCGTGAGGGAACTCTGAATTTCCACTAGGAAGTCCGGCATTTCACTGTCGGAAGTAGACCCCGTATTTGTTCAATTTTTACATATTCCAGCCAACCATTCCGAAAGGTGCCGTTTTTTGTAATTTGTAATTTGTAATTTTATTGTAATTTTTATTGTGTAATTTTGTTGTAACGTTATTTGGATGTGTAAACTTAGTTCTTTAAGTATGGGTACTAGGCCTTCCATAAATAATAAGTTTTTTTTAATAAAAACCAGATGGAAACACTGATTGCTTATAATTTACCTTTTATCAGGACCCTTGTATTTCTTTGTCTTATTGCTCAATCTAGTTTGTAGTCTTTCCGGCGCCTAATCCTATATTTATATTGTTTTTTTTTAATCTTAACCCTTGCAGTTTTCCTGCAAGAAGGCTACAATTTAAATGTATAAAACATATATAATATGTATACCATCGTGAGTTTTTTATTAGTGACATCCTTGTAGTGGGTGAAACAGTAGGACAAAGTAAGAAACGTTTATTATATTTTTTTTGTTAAAAAAAAAACAGAAAAAAAATTTTTTTTTTTTTGTAAATTTGAAGAAGCTAACAAGTAATAAAATTTTGCAAGCGCTGAGCGTGCTGCGCCATCTAGCGGTAAGTAAAATATTGCGAATACTGTTTATTCGCGAAAATGTTTACCTACCGTTAGATAGCGCAGCGTGTTTAACGCTTTTTATATTTTAACTAAAATGAAATTTTCAAAAAACAAAAATATTTTTTCAAAAAATGTATTAAAACTGGCTTACATGCTCGTACTGATTCACACACTACAAGGATGTAATTTATAAAAAACTCACCCTGTCATATAACGTGTAAGTAACGAGTCGTTACCTACTCGTTACAAGTCGTTACTAACGTCTATATTATATAATATAGACTGTAACGACTATATTATATAACGTGTAGGTATTTAAGTTCACTTTTGTTCTTTAATATAACCCCTCCTTACCACCTCCCCCTATGTGTGTTTATTTATCAAAAAACAAAATTAAATACCTTATAATTAACTTTGTCCTTGAAATTGATTAATTTTATATGAAACTAATTGAAACGGATGAATGTTTCTTGAATAATAATAACATATATAATGTAAAATATGAAATATGTAATAATAATAAGAAGGTAGATTTTAGAAGGTCGTATATTGTGTTAAATGATCATCCTGCTATTTATTGAACAACAAGTCTTTTAGAACGACGCTTTTTCTACTCGAGTTATGAAGAAACGCATTGGATGAACGGCCGAAAGCTATTACATTTAAAGTTCTTGGTTAAAAAGGTTTCAATATACTCGTTTTATTTTATTTTATTTTATTTTCATTTCTCGTATCTCGGTAAATCAAATAGACATTATATTACGTCGCATAATATTTTTCATTTTTGCTCCAATAATAATACAATACAATACAATCAACTACTCTAGTATATAATAGGCATTCCTACACTTGGATGCGTCACAAAATTAAATGCCAAAAAATTCATTATTAAAAACATAACTATCGTGATAGTTGTCATGGCTGTAATATTATATTCAATATTACCTACATACAAATAATCAAAATATACTAATGTGATTTAAGAGTCAGGGAGAATAATTTATTAAAATAGAAATGCAAATGCTGTGTAGAATAATCAAAAAATATATATTTTATTGTCAATCCAGCAATATGCCTTCGTATTTTATTTTTTAAATGAACAGGTGTATAGTAAATTATATGAAAATTAGGATGTCAGCTATCATAATACCATTATGTTTAAACTTTACGCATTTCATTAATCATCAACATGGAAAATAAACTCAATTTTCAATAACATTGATATCAGCAGATAATTTTAGCGATCTACTGTAATTTACTCATTGGTCTGAATGCAATAATAAATAAAGTCTAAATAGATCAAAAAGCAATATTAAAAGACGTCCACTCTGTGAATTAACGCAATCACTTCCCTTTTACAATTAAATATAAATTTTAATGATGTTCAGTAACAATAAATTAATAGTTTAAAAAAAACACTAAAAACACGCCTTTATAAATGCACGTAAAAACCACATCATCAGACCTTGAAACCTAATCATGGTCAAAGTTCATTCCAAGACTTTTCTAACAAGTCCAAACACAGCTATAATACGATGTTCCATCATGAAGTTCCAGTTCATATGTTCCGACTCCATCATCAGATCAGTTCGACAGACAATAAATTAATAGTTTAAAAAAAACACTAAAAACACGCTTTTATAAATGCACGTAAAAACCACATCATCAGACCTTGAAACCTAATCGTGGTCAAAGTTCATTCCAAGACTTTTCTAACAAGTCCAAACACAGCTATAATACGATGTTCCATCATGAAGTTCCAGTTCATATCTTCCGACTCCATCATCAGATCAGTTCGACAGTACCATATTATTGCATTGTCATCAGAACTACATAGAGCTGCCAATTTTCATGACGCTACGATCCTTGGAAGATGGTTAAATTAGTTACCTTAGATGCCATTACATAGTTAGTTACATACAGGTCGACCTAATAAAAGCGTATTAACAAAGGGCCTTTACAAATTTTCCATTTTTGGGCAGTTTCCACAAAAATCCGTCATTTTTTCAATGGCCTCACCCATATATAAAGGCTTGGCCGTTCACGGGCCTTTGAGTATATGGCGAGCGTATTATGGACGGCACGCGATCTAGACGCGTCCTAGATCACGATCTAGACGCGTCTACTCGATCTGTCTGGAGTATATATTATCGACTGAATGTTCTGTTTTAATTTTCTCCTCGAAGAGAGTTCTCTTTGAATATATTATTATTTTTTGTAAAAAACCCTATTATTTTTTTGTAAATGACTGTAAATAATCCAATTAATGGACTAATCGACTCTCATCTCGCTTTCTCTCGTTACTCCTCCTTTATTTGACAATTACATGCTAATTCTTATTCATTTTAACATCACGTAGTTTAACTGTAATTACCTTATCAATATCACTCTTTATTAAAACCTTACACACGCTTATTTATCATGCTGTAGGTACATTAATGTTCATGTATCACAGGTCTGGAATTGATTAGTTATGTGATATTCATCTCCGTTGGGTATATCAAAAAGATTTGTGACTCTATTTTCAGTAAGACAAGTTTACGGATCAAAGGTTTGTACTTTGTTCTGCGCTTGGTGTTCCTAATTTGTAGGTACATAAATATTGTACATTTTTTATTGGTTTCTCTTCTACAAAGCATACCTGCAGCCATTAGCTTTTGCTCTCCTCTCCATAAGCTTTTGCACAATCGACTAGAGAGTCCAGCTAGTCTAGAAAAAGTTCGATTTCTTGTTCCACCGCGACTAACGAGGAGCTCTCAAACATTTTCGGTTGTTGCTTGCAATAACAACATTAGATCGAATAGACCTCTTACCAGAATGTGTCGCGTTTTTGATAAATCGTGTAAAGGCTTAGATATATTTTATGATTCCATTATATTTAATAAAAGACCCGATCTTACCTAGCCTATCTCCTACTTCTTAATATTTCACTAACTGCCATCCTAATGTACTGTATTATATGATTATTTTATTATAAGATACTATTGTATTATATCATATTATGTATAATAAATATTATTATCCAATTACTCGTACTTCTATTTTGCTCTATCCAAATAACCTTATTAACAATTTATTTAATTATTACTTTTCTTACCCTTATATTATTATTAGCTTTATTATAATTTTTTTTACTATCAACGTGGTTATGTTATTTCTCTTAATTTGTTAAAGTTAACAGTTAAAAGATAAAATTAAAAAAGATTTTTTTTAAATAGGCTTCACTTTCCATCAGGGAGTTTCGTGGCAATCTCCCGGCTCCATCGTCAGACCCTCGTAATCCCGTGTAATGGAAAGTACTCAAGACAACGAAACAAGAGAGCCCAAACTCGACTATCTTAGCGCTTTCCATTGCGGAATTCCAGTGGCAATTTTCCGGCTCCATCTTCAAACCCTCGTCGTCATGTTGTAATGGAAAGTACTCATGATAACAAAACATACTAGGCCAAATAAAGGGGTTGCAGTCCCTACATCCCGGCTCCATCATCAAATCAGCTCGATATTATCAATCATATTGCATTATCATCGTAGTAGCTGATATACAAGTCAGATACAGATTAGCAAACATTCATAAATATTAGCAAACAAACATTTTTTTTATCGTAAAGAAAAGATAAAATAAACAAAACAAAACGAAGGAAAAAACACGAGAATAATGTAAAAAGAAGAAATACAAGACAAAATGCAAAGAGATCCTTAAACACTTTAGCCACCTAATCATTTTAGACTTCACTCCAGTAATATTCCCCCAGTGAGTAAAACGCCTTATCTGTAAGATATCTCTTAGGGCGTCTCTTAAACACGTCAAGAGATTGCGCCTGCCTAATGTGCTCGCTGAGTTTGTTGTAAACCGCTGGGCCGGCGATATAGACTAGCCTCTCCGACTTGGATAATGCATGACTTACCGAACGTAGCATGCTACGGGATCTTGTTGGATAGTGTTGATGCACACCATTCACTTCAAAATCGGCTAGATTTCTGCGAACGAACAGCGCGACTTCCATTATATAAATAGACGGCAGCGTCATGATGCAGAGATCTCTAAACAGAGGCCTAGCTGGCGTATCAAGCGGCACATGCGCTATTGTGCGGACTGCACACTTCTGCATAACGAAAGCCCTCTGCCTGTCGGCTGCTCGCCCCCATAACTCCGCGCCGTACATAAGTATACCAAATTTCAGCTCAATCGAATAAAAGCAAGTAGTTAAAATGTGGCTTGCAAATTTGAAACGGACATCTAACATTGCAAGATAATGTAATATAAAGCTTGTAAAAAATGGTTCATTGTTGCCATTTTCTTGTCCTTTTTTAACTGTGCCTATGACTATTATTATACACTTTGAAGCGATTACATAATTTAAATTCTGCAGCACCCTTGACTGGATGGGCAAGCAAAAAATCTTACCTTTCTGGATGAGTACCACCAGCACTGCAAACGACCCCAGCATCATATCTACCGCCGTCATAATATTCACTCGCTTACGATTCACTCATTTGTCAACAACACTCTATGTCATTTTCACCGTTTTAAGTCGACTGTTCAGATGTACATTTCAGCCACTTCGTCGTGTAGAGAAGGCAAAATCCTCTGCTTGTAAAAATACACTTTTCACCGATATCGAAGTGGCAAACAGCATGATTACGGTCTTGGTTTATCTGCAACAAAAGAAATATATTTTATTATAACTGAGTATCATTACCTTCCTCTTTCGAATGCACCATAGTCAGAATAGGCTGCGATTTGAAGACAGCAATATTTTAATAACTGCACATATTACTGAAACAATTTGGCCGCGCATGAGAAAAAACTATATGAGGAAAAATACCATTTTAATACCACGGAAAAAACTCAAATATACTACGAATTCGCGCACGGGGGGAGGTTGGGTTGGCGCAGGGGGGGTGGGAGAGGTGGAAGTCGGTGGAGGTGCTTGTCTACTTGCCGGGAAAGTCTTGACGGGATACAGCCGATTTTTTTTTTCTTTCATTGTAATAATTATTAATATTTTCAAATATTTCATCGATGGAAACAATTAATCGATTAAAACAAATAAATATGTACATATTAGACTTCTTAAATTTTCCAAATGAATTAATGAAATTGATTGTCGGTAAACTGGTTATACATGATCACGAGTAGTTAGACATTGCGAAAGATCCTGTTTCACAGAACATTACAATATTACGAAAGCTGGTAATACTACCTATCCCTTCCAAGCTGGATTTGCCGCGACATTTCCCGTTCCTAATGCCTCTTACATCTTTAGGATATGCTCCCAAGTTAACATATTCGTCATAAATGTGTAAGTTTGAAGTGTTTTAAATGATACATTTGCAGGTATTTGCAGCTGGATTTGATTTCATCTATTAAATTACATAATCGGGATAACCTACGGAGGTTGCATGAGCGCTTGCATGAGCGCTCATGCGCTACGTATGCATGAGCGATTGTGGCCAAATGGGAGCAAAAGTATACGTCCAAGAGTTTTAAAAGACAAACGGGATTTCGACTATTTTTGAAAAAAAAATATAATTGAAAATTCTATATATAAAATCTATTATATTTATATTTTATTTTCATGTAATTATTGACCATAAGATTTTCATTTAAAAAAATGTATAGTATTCTAACGAATCAGTAAAATAAAAATTGGCATTTTCTTGCACGTGAATGCAATCAGTTGCGCAACCACCGTGGCCTTACCTGACTTTGCGGCTATATAGAAAACAAAGTACGAGTCAAAAGAGAGACATAGTCAGGATTGTAACGTAGAATGTAACGTTTATATAGTTATTAAAAAATATTTATATCTACTCTATATCACGAACTTTGTAAAATGGACTTTTTTCCTCTAAAGCCCCATAGCCGGCGAACGGTGGATCGAAACTGTACTTTGAGGGACATAGGAACTAATTCTGTTTTTTCACTATTTTCTTTATGGTGATAAATAGACCTTATTAACCTTAACAATAGTTGACCTTCGTGTTTTTTTTTCCTAAACTTTATACTTTGTGCAGAAAAAAATATTTTCAGATTTTTTGTATGGGACGGATCAAAAAGAACTGAATGTCTGCTTTGTCCTGATAGATCCCGCTTCGAAAGCTTTAATTTCTTAATCCTTGTCTCTTCTACTATCATTCTGCGAAATAAACATTTCCACGAAAATGCCACCTTGTCAGATGAATGGATCGGAGAAATGTTAAAAAATACATGTTTAAAAGCATACTTTTTTTTAATCTTAAGTTATTGAAAGCCAAATTTTGTACAGAACAGTAAGTTAAACTACACAATAACACAAAAGGTAAACTAACAAAAGTAGATTTTGAATATAGATAAATGATTGATGAGATTCCTTTAAATGCGACTTAAAATGTAGTTATTTATTATTATGACAAAATATAATAAAATATTATATGACAAAATATTATGACAAAATATAATAAAATATTTTATGACAAAATATTATATGACAAAATATAATAAAATATTTTATGACAAAATATTATATGACAAAATATAATAAAATATTTTATGACAAAATATTATATGACAAAATATAATAAAATATTTTATGACAAAATATTATATGACAAAATATAATAAAATATTTTATGACAAAATATTATATGACAAAATATAATAAAATATTTTATGACAATATATTATATGACAAAATATAATATAATATTTTATGACAAAATATTATATGACAAAATATAATAAAATATTTTATGACAAAATATTATATGACAAAATATAATAAAATATTATCAAGCTGATAAACGAAATATGGATCAGATCATTTTTTTGCAAGAAAGAACGTATGCAGATTTATTATTGGCAATGAAGTCCATGTGGTTTTCCTCAAACAGTAAAAGTGCATTTATTCTTATCCTTTGTTAAGTACTGTAGCACTGTAGTAACACTATAGTAACAATGTGGGTGTTAAATACTCGAAATTTAAGAGTAGTAATGAAAACATAAAAGTTATTAGGAGGCACATTATTTTGTAATGTATTGTGACATATTATCACGCTGCTATGTATGTCGTCATGTAAGTAGTTATGTTCCTAATATGTAGATTTTTTGACGATTTCACCAGATTATGTATCTACCTATTTGATTGTTGTAGATACCTAGTCTTTTTTGAAACATTAAAATAATTATGATTATGATTATTTGTTCTTAAGATATGGGTATCGCCGTAAAAATTTGTATTAAACATTCGTGAATCAGTAACACATGTTGGCCATCAGTAACATTCAAGATTACACGTAACAAACGTGAGTTTCATAAAGGTCTGTTTATAGCATAATAATAATAATAATAATTTTATTTATTTATTCAATAAATATACATTTCGGTTGGTTTACAATGCAGAATCTGCCTAACTAGGTCATCCCGACCATAACATGAAAGTCAATGGGCACCATTTTATTTATTTTTATTATAGTTTTAGTAAATTTTAAATTTATTCAAATCATCCTCGAATTGTAGCACTCCACGACGATTGCAAATAGGATGTTCAAAAAACTTTAGCAATATCGTTAATACACATGTCTAATATGTCTTCTGCTTGTGGCCAGTAGAATAAACCATTAGATTTCTTACGCATGAACCTTTACATTGATTCTGTTAATTGCAAGGATTTGCCCGACGTAACATTTCGAAATCCTGTTAGTTTAAAACCTAACCAATACGTTATCCTACTAGGATAAACCGTTAACCTTCAGCAATATGCTGGTCTTCTAAAATGTTTATACCAGATGAACCTGGAATATTTGGAGTTATATTTTCTTGGTGCTGTATATAATCTGTATTTAGTGCTTCGGTTCCCAAATTGATTGGTTTATGTTTCAATAAAATTCCTGTATATTCATCCAAGATAAAAGGTTGCGGATCTTTTGAATTCGTACTAAGAACTGAATTTTCAGAGCTATCAGATAAGAAGCCATCGATATCATTATCTGTGTCAATGTAGTCTATTAGTACTTCGTCACTGTCCGAACTTTCTGATACGTAATCTGTTTTTCTCCATTTTTTATGTTTTTTTTTCATTTGCACTTTTTTTAAATTTGATTTATTCCTTTTTACGTTTCTTTATAAAGCTTCAGCCTCGACTTGGTGATTGGGTGTATTTTCCGTGTAGTCCTTGTTGGTTTTTGTTCGCTGTAGGCCCTGTTCTTTCTTTACTGTAGAACCAGATTTAACAGTGTTTGGCATGGGCAAAAGAAGATGAGATTTTAAATCAAGACATTTACAATTTACAGGCCTGGTACAAAAACAACTCAAACACCTATATCCGATAACGTTTTCTATCTCTGTATCACTTGATGTACTTCCATGGTCAGTGATACAGAGATTTGCTTTAATTCAGCTGGTAATTTATTTTTACCAATTTCGTCTTCAGAAATGAAATGTATCATCACTGATGATGATACATTTCATTGCAGCGTATTAAAGCAACTAATGCATTAGGTATGTCCATCCCATGTGACACATAGTTGTCGAGTTTTCTTTGAATTGCGGCACCCACACAGTCCGCTGCACCCTTTCCATGAGTTATATATATATATATATATATATATATATATATATATATATATATATATATATATATATATATATATATATATATATATATATATATATATATATATATATATATATATATATATATATATATATATATATATATATATATATATATATATATATATATATATATATATATATATATATATATATATATATATATATATATATATATATATATATATATATATATATATATATATGACCATTCTGATTATTTAATAAAATTATATTACATATGTGCGCGCTATTAGCTATTAACCATTAACAATTACCAAACAACCGCCATCCATCGAATCTTTCTTGGTACGGGCTATGGCCTAGTTAGTCAGATTCGGAGTATAAAACAAATTGTAATTTAAATTTTTGATCAATAAAATAAAGTTATTATTATTATTATTTATTTCAATGAAACCAATATAAATACATCCTAATTTCACGAATGTTACGTAACACATCAGCAACAAATGGTAACATACAGTAACGATCGTGAATGAAAAACATGCGCGACATAAACTTTAAATCGTTTTATTTGTAAACGAATAATGTTAGTAACGATATAAACACATTATCGTAATAAGCATTAATAGATCTAAGTACAAAATATACAACAGATAACATATTCGAATATTTACCTTGATAATTCCAAGCTAAATCCCACTCAAAATTCTCAGGACAAATTCACGACCAAGACGTCGACCCACTCAGAGCAAAAGAAAAGATGGCAGAGTAGTTTATTACGTTGTCCAGACTGCAACAAAGAGTTGCCATACGCAAAAAAATACTTAGGAATGCCAGTCTTTTATCAGTTTTCGATCAAATTGGTAACACACCAAAAGTAACATTCGGGAAACAAATATGGCGACAAACCATTTGCAACATATATTTTCAGTAAATAATATATATATTCTTTTTACTAGTAAAGAAAACAAAAGATACACAATTTAAGTAAATGCGAAAATATTCAACATTTTAAATATATGACTACTTTGATCGCAATTTGTCATAAAAGGGGCAAAAATGGATTGGCGATGTAAATTTTAATAGGCACTTGAAAAATTGTGTTTGTTGTTAAAATTAATAAATCATATCACTTCATGCTTCTTTGCAGTAATTTCTTGTATTTTGATACATTTTCTAATACACTTTACTATACTTAAATTGGATTATGCATTAGACCATAACTTTTTATAGAAAAACTGAAAGTAGTTAGGCGACACACACACGACAAAAAAAGTACAAATTTATACGGCGATACCCATATAGCATTCTAGAATAATCTAATGTTAGATTTAAATATTATAACGTTTACAGTCTTAAGGGATGATTGATATATATTTATATATCCAGAAGCAGTTTTGCACTAGACATGCTACTGATCTGTACGTGTACGATCATGTACGAACCATTCATGATAAAAGGTGAATGGATCGTCTATGATTGGATGAGGCGTCTCCTTACATCGAATAATCGCTTGAACGTAGAATGTTAGATTTGGAATTGTTTTGTACGCTGTTCCAATTGTCCCATTATTTCTATTGTCCCCGGTGAATCCTATCTCACCGATGTGTAAACCAACGAAAAAAAATTACTCGAAAGCTTATGAAGTTTGAAGCATCGTTATAAAGTTTGAAGCGTTTTATTTGTGCGCTGCTTTCGACGGAATCGAGAATCAGAAAAAAGCAATTCCTTTGCAATTGATAGCTAAGATCACAAACTTCATTTGTCACAAGAGGCAATATTTTTCGCAGGACAGCGAAAAAACTTATCCCCTGTAACGATTATATTTTATTAAAAAAATCCCTTTCCATTAATTTTACTCAATTATTTTTGCTTTAATCTGAATATTTTTTTAAATATTATTGCTATTTTCTCCAATTCTTTCTGTCTTAGAATGTAGAAAAATCTAACTTCGAGGATATTCGGTTATTATTAGGATTTTATAATAGTTTATGCAAGTATGAGAGACATATTGAATGGTTCCGAAATTAATATGAAAAAACCGACAATTAGCCAAGGACGTCATCTCATTCAATTTAAAAATCGAATTGCAAACGGGCGTCGCCGTAAAATTCGCCCTTAAACATTCGAATTTCGAAAGAGCAACACGCAATGAAGGTGTGTATATATATGTATGTATTCCTCCACGATAGCGCCCAAACGCTGAATCCGATTGAGCTGAAATTTGGCATGTATGCATCGTTTGATCATGGCGAGAGTTGGAAAGAAATCGGTTGTGGTTGAAATCGGTCCACTAGGAGGCGCGCTAGTCACACTTCAATCTCGAAATTGTTGAACTTAAATTCGACTGAAATTCGGTACACAGATATGTTGTCGAAACAAAACCAAATTATGAAAGTTTGGTTGGAATATCTCATACACAAGCTACAAAAATAATATTTAAACTAGGCATATTAAGGAAAATACTATCATATGGGAAAAATACTAATTTAAAACCACTGAAAATACTACATACATTAGATTATATTACATTACATTTTCGTCGTGTCCAATTGATCGGTCGGCTAAAGACCGCTCTTGGACGTGTCAAAATAATTGGGTTAGGTAGTAAGTCTCGTTACAACTCTTTACTGAACATACATAGGTAGTCAAGTATTAACTACTAGATTGTCAAACTATAAATATAAATAATCAAAATAGAAGCCTAATATTTGAAGTAGTTAGTAATTCGAAAAGATACCTAGTAAAATTATTCATCGTAATATTCAAATTGTCAGTAAAATGTTAAATAATCAAATTAAAGCTACGTTATGCATTTTAAACTAAAAGTACAGATATAATACCATATAAAATAATCAGACAATAAGGCTCTACTTGTTTAAGTATTTTAAATAGGCAAAATATTCGAAAAATCATGGCCCTCAAATTTGGCCAGATTATAGAAAGATTGGCCTATAGTATGAAAATACTACGAAAGTAGTAGTGAGGGGATTGACGCGGAGTGAGATGGAGTTAGCGACTGGGGGGGGGGTTGCAAGGGATCTATAGGGGGGCGAGGAGTCGGCTAGGGGGCGGGAGGTGGGCAAGAGTCTACATGCCGGAAAAGTCTTGCGATTACCCAACCGATTTTTTAGTGTGTATTTATAAGTGGCTAGTTCCGGAATCTTTTAGTGTGACCCATATATAGAAAGCGACATAAGCTTAACAGTTAGGTCGCTTTTATCAATCCCAATGTCCTTACTTTATAAGCAGAAGAGTACCAATAATGGGGATGTACGCTGGGAAAAAACGATCGTATAGAATTAGGTACATAGGTACGTGCTCGCCCGCGGGTATCTAGCGACCTCGTTCGTGTAGAGTTGTAGACCTACTCCCCTCACACATTTTCCACCAAGTGAGCGCGCACGGAAGAACATTTTCGATCGCGAGGCAAAAATTATGTTCTCGTCGAAGTCTCCGTGAGATGCATGAAATACACGAGTCGCTAAGTTGAGATAAGGCGGTTGCGTGACTTAAGCAGAAAAGGCTAAAAGAAAACGCGACAAGTCCGGAGCCCCGCGCCTGAAATATTGTCAAAGCGTGCGCAGATTATTTTAGAAAACATCTCACGTATTGTGAACCGTCGCTTTGAATCTGACACGTAACCCGGTATGCGACTTCCAGGTTTCCAGAGTCCCATTCGCTTAAAAAAGTGGCAACAACGGCAAAGTGTATAAATACAGGCCTATAGCTGTATTATCCATCTTCCCTAAACTATCGAAAGTATGGCCATATTACGGAGTACATTAGAAGACTTCACTGTGAGACGACCCGAGAAAAGGGAGTTACAAGAGTCCTCAGTTTGCTCTACAGAATCTTGGAGGTGGCAGCTTCGCGCTATCTCATAAGCAGGTTCAATGCTCTGTTAGCTCACGGACGTCCTCTGAGATCTGAAGACAACCTACTGCTGTCGATCCCTGGGAGTTAATGGGCCCTTGCTGAGTTGGCCACGAAGACTCATTCTGTTCAGGGTTGGTCACACTCACGGGTCAACACCTATCCGACGGCCTCCACGCATGAAGTGCGAGCCTGGGTAGGACTCTGGCCTTATGGTTAGTTTCCCCTAGGAATCAACCTTCTGGCGCTCCTGGACGGTCTGCGCACCGTGCGGCTTAAGCCAATCGATTGCGCACTCTGACTAACAGTCGGGGGAGTCTGGAACCAGTACTGTTTCCTATAGAGCAGGGGTGGTTGTGGACCTTACGGCGACTGCTCTTGAAACGACCATCAGCTACCCGATCCTGGGTGAACAACCGGGCAAAGGACGCTGTGAGAGGACCGCGCAAGCGACCTCGAACTCGTAACCAACCGAGAGACTGGAGTAATCTGGTCACAATTGGAAGTAAGGGCGTGAGTGTATGCCCGCTGGGTAACACTCCTGGCTATCTCGCGGTTAAGGCGTTGGCCTGTTACGGGTTTGTGGCGGAGCTAGACGGTGGACTGTTTTGTCCAAGTCTTCTGCGCTCACTCCAGGGAGATAGAACGACTAATCGTTAAAACTTCCTGAGGTGACGGGCTCGCCCGCTGTAGTCGACAACCCTAGTTGCTGTCGATCCCTGGTCGCAGTAGTAATTTCTACCGGAATTTCTTCTCCGGACATGGAGCCTGTGTCTGGAATGCTTTACCCACACATGTAAGGACAGCTCCGAGTGTATATTGATTTAATAATAATAATAATAATAATAATATACTCTTTATTTGCACTTAATAAAGTTATACTTTAAACGCCGGCTCAAAGGACACTTTAACACGTGCTCATAAATTTCTCTCATCTCCTCCTCTCCCTCTTCTCTGCGTCTTTATAAGTTTATTACTTTTTTTTAAATCATTTATTATGCTTCATTGTCTGCTGAATTTAAATGTTTTACACATTTGATACGAGCTACCTTTACAAGTAATAGTTTTAGTTTATTTTTAACGCTAAACATTATTCCCCATTATGTTAAGGTTAGCTGTAAGATATTGCTTCAACGCAACGAGCTCGCCGTTTTATTTAAAAAATTAAAGCATTTTTTGTTGTTATTATTATTATTATTATTATTCGAGACAATTACCACCGGGATATTTACCCTAAAGTGTGGGAAAGGCTGTCAGCACGGGTTTCGGATTCTCAGTGTGTGGATTCTCAGCACGGGTTTCGTTCTTATTGCTTCACCATTGTCCATTACTAAAGTTTCCTATTCATCGAGGTTTTCTAAAATGTTTGAATTCTATCTATATATTTTAAGGGTATATTCCATTTTTACCATACGTTTATTAGGTCAACCTTTATATAGTCTGTAAAGAAATCTTTATGTAATGTAATGGAATCTTTTAATCTTGAAATGATTCTTTTTATGTTGATTTTTATCTTTTTGTCTTGAGATGTATTCTGGTCATGAATGGTTTCCAGGGTCAGATGGTGGAGCTGGAAGGTTAGCACTGGAATTCTTTAACGGAACAACGTATCTTAGCCATTTTCGGGCTTGTTGGAATCGCCTAGAGATGTAATCTGGTCATCCACGGTTTAAAATGGTTTCCACGGTTTAAAAATGTAGCCGGATGGTTTTCACCGACACTTTAAAACGAAACAACGTATCCAAGCCATGTAAATTTTTTATTGAGGATATATGCTTACTGGAGATATGCTTTGTAAATATATTTCTATATATTGTATTTTAGAAATATATTGTTATTATATATAAAGATCCCACCTAAGCCAAGGTGAGCTACGTGCCGAGGGCTGAATGGTATGGGGGTGATTAAAAATATAATCTCGTAAATGCCACCTCAGGGCACCGGGCGATACCCTATTCTATGTTTCTATGTAGCCTTGCCCTCGACACACCCAGAGGGGGGGGGGGGGGGGGTCGAGGCAACAATTTAAGTTTCCGCTATAACTCGTGGGAATAATAAACTAAGAGAATAATAAAAGAGAACCAACAAAATAAATAAAACGAAGATTAGAAAAAAAAGAAGGTAAAGCGCGAACCTAAAATCGCAAAACTCATGAAAATCAGAAAAATCAATAAAACAACATTAATAAAGATGCTCGTGAAGCAATATAGAGCCAGAGAGATACAAGAGCAGTGAACAAAATGGAAGGAAGCTTTGTAATAACACGAATCTCAAGCAAGAGCATTACCATCGCGAGAAGAACGGATAGATTGTCTTCATAATTGACGCGAGTATACAACCCAGACAAGAGCACCAGAAACGGAAAGAAACTGATGATCCTTCTTCAATCTTTACGCGAGCATGCCTCCCGAACAAAAGCTTAAGAAACTGAAGAAGAGCATACAGTCCGATTACAGAGCTTACGTGAGCATAGTGCCGCAATCAGACCCAATGCAAAGAGCTGGATTCAATGCTTTTAAAATAAAAATTTATTCGTTTTGTGATAAGACAAAAAAGTTAATAATTGTTTAAATAACTCAAAAAAAGCTTTCAAAAGTACTGCGCTAAAAAACAACAATAAATTACATTCTGATTCCACAGTATACCCCATGTGTATCTTAGTGTAAGACATGTTTGTAATTAACAATATTATTCGATAGTAAAAGTGTGGGGCGCTATTCTAGCATTTGTTTAGGTATATAATATTTCAAAATGGTTTACTATTAAGGTCGCTTATGTTTGAGATCGCCCAGTAAAGGAAGATTAATGATTGATTCTAAAATTATTGTGAACTGTGAAATATGATGTTCATACTTGTATTTCGAGACGTTCACATATATCTCTATATATATAAAACAAAGTCGGGTTTGTTCGAACACTTATAACTCGAGAAAGGCTGAACCGATTTTCATGGGTTTTGATTTGTTGTATTTGTCTCCGTCCTGAATAGCAGAATATTTATTAAAAAACAAAAATTGGATAATTGACGAAAAAATAAAATAAAAGAAAAAAAACCCATACAAAATGTAAATCCGTGTTTTCATCATGGTCAGTTGTACGTGGCATGATCACGTGTCGGCAAATCATCCGCTTTATTTGTTCTTGCGCCTGATAAAAAAACAAAATATGTCGTATATCACAAGGTGCTTCAATGAAGAGAATTAAACCAAGTGCATCCCATGCTTCACAATATGTAAATAGTTTAATTCAATCATGTCTTGCTGACACGCAATTTTATATTTCTTTTTGTATCTTAATAAAGTAGTGAACTTAATATTTATTTTGTATTCATTGTATTACTTTCATAAAATCATAAATTAAGTTCAGCTAATCCGTAACACGACATTCATTGACTGTTAGGCGGTACGAAGTTCGCCGGGTCACCTAGTTTCTACTTATAATCGAGATTTTAAGGGAGAATAATGGTTTGCTTTAATTTTCGTTTACTGAAGCAATTCAAAACATAGAAAAACTTAAAATTAAACAATTATGAAATGTTGCATAACTAAACAAATTGTTTCTGGAAACACTTCAATAAGAAGCATTATCATGGTTTGATTTGAAGAAAAAGCACTTCACACGTTTACACTCAAATGATATAGTTAATTAAAATTATGGCTATAGTTATGATATAGTTAATTACCACTATGACCCTTAGGGGGTAAACAGTTAAAATGGAGTTGTTAATTATCGTTTTTTTATTGCAATATTTTAAAAGCGTGTTTTATAGTTTTTCTTCAAATCTATTATTTTATTTTAATTTTATACCTACGTAATGCCCCTCGGATAGTAGATTTGCCACTTTCTTAGAGACTTTTAGAGATTTGGAAAGAGATAAATAAATTTAATTTTGGGTAATTTCTAACTACATTAGACAAATAATAATTTGTTTCTAGTAACAATTGGATTGACCCGATTGGTATCAATATTATTTGTTTACATGTATTTATACACAAAAAAAAATATTCGTTTCGTAGTAAATATCTTATGTTGTCATTGTGTAGTCCTATTATTATAAGTATTAAACAGCTGGAGGGCTACAGTTCAAAAAAACATTAATAGGCCACCCACTGATAGGCCCGGCCCATTCTTTGATCTGAACCCAATTTGATTAAAATTTTATTTAAGCATTTATGGATTCATTGTCTGCTTGTATTGCTTTCATCTATACTAATATTATAAAGAGGTAAAGTTTGTGAGGTTGTACGAAGAAATCTCTGGATCTACTGAACCGATTTTAAAAATTCTTTTACCAATAGAAAGCCACGTTATTTGTCAGTGGCATAGGCTATGTATTAGTCCAAAAATGAAAATACTTTTTCGTGGTAGTCGGATTTGCAAAGTAAGTCGGAGGAAAAACGGTCGAACGAAAACATTTCTAACTAACGCTGCCTTAACGATGAGAGATATATGATTAAGTTCTAGAGAAAAGTTGTAGAGCTTGATAATGCCTACAAAAAAGTCAGCGACAGCATATGTCTAAATTTTATATTAAAGTCACAAAAAGTAGTTTTTTTATTAAAAAAATTATTTAAATAGTTAGGTCACGTTTATTGCTCATATTATCAACAATTATGAATTATTATCAAAATAAGTAAATTTATCGTCTCAAGTGTTTAAAACAAAAGACTTGTCCCTTTTACTGCATATAATTTCGCTTTGTCTGCATAAATAGTTAAAGAGATAATACGCTCACAAATAAGACAAAGAGGACACTCACAATTAACGGTATTATAGTCAAATTGGCATACAAATACATACATACATATGCAGTAAAAATATAACCCTTCTTTTGGCAGTCAGGAAATAAGTCATAGCACACAGTACTAATCTAACCACACTCATAATTTCATCACAGGTAAAAAGTTTTACAGCCCAACGAAGTGGGCACGGGTCAGCTAGTAATTGAACAACAGTAATTGAAAAACAGCATTTATAAAAGATAGTACCTATTGCATATATTGTTTTTTTTAATTGACATTTTTAATACCATTAATTGAATTTCTTTTCTTAGCATTTTTGTGAATGATTTTTTAAAATATTTTTACTGTTTATATAATTTTAATCTAAAAAATCACGATTATTTAAAATTATTTTATTCAGATATAATACTAAAACATGATTCAGATTTTGTATTTGTCTTTAAAATAGATAAAACTACTGTCATGCAAAACCCTTGTAATAACTACCTGACTTATAGAAACGTGTATATTGTTCAGAAAACCCGAACATCCTTCGCCCAAAGACACTTTGGCTTTAAAGGGCCAAAAATTTATAACCATCTAAAAGAATCTATAAAAACATGCCAAAACCCTAAGTCAATCCAATTAAAATCTAAAATTACATAACATTTACTTCAACTTGGTAGAAATGAGGTGGAAAAGGCTATAAGTCATATTTTAAAGTAAAGGTCTGCATTACTATTATTGTCATACCATTGCACTACACTTTATATTTTAATACTATTTATTTATTTGTTTTACAAACTTCATATTACGACATTTTACATTTTTATTTCCATGACCATGCTATATCAATATTTTAAATATAATTTTAAGTTTAATTTGCATTCGCTTATCTATTTTATATTTTATCATATTTTGTATTTTTCATTTTAATATTATGTGCACATGAATAAATCTTTGCCATACATAGAGTTTTCCTTGGTACGGGCTATGGCCTAGTTAGGTAGATTCTGCAACTAATACAATTGTAAATTTATGTTTTTGAATGAATAAAATTATTATTATTATTATTATTATATTGACCTATAGTATATTGAGACACGTCCGATAGCGGTAAATTTTCCTATTGAATACACATGTTATGAAACATATTATGCTTCGCTAGCATTTTTTACATTGCTGTTTCCATGACACCGTTTCAATTACTCGTGTGCTTGGTGACTCACAGTAAACTGCGATGGGCTCCCAAGCTAGGAAGAATGTCGGGCGGCCCGCGCCGCCAGTCGTGAGCTAGCTGAATACAAATATGTCGTTTTGCCACAATTTATAAGCCCGACAGCATCTCGCGCGCGTGAGTCAGAGGGTAGAGAACATTTGTCAGGGCAAGGACAAATGCTCATTTCATATACTGCGCCGGCATTTGCCAATACGCAAACATGTGGACTATATAGCGAGTTTGGGTATCTCGCAAAATTCGGCTGAGAGCAGATTGGTACGATTTATTTCCAAATTAAGTGACGGGTCACTGGAAATCGTCACACATACTTTCGCACATTGAGGAGGCTAATTATGAAAGAGAATAAGATTGCTTGTTTGTTTTTACTTTTTATTGGGAAATTTTATAATGGGCGGCTTTATCATACTACAATCTCTTACAGCCGACACCTTTTATACAGTGTTATACATGTATTTATGTGTAAGTGTGTGTCTTGTTATTGCATTCGATCAACACAATTTAAATACATCACCGTTGTGCACGGTTTCTGGTAACCTTTGTGCCAACATAGTATGCCGTCACGATCTGTCAACTTTTTCAAGTACAAATAGATTAAAAAGAAAAATAAATTCCGCGTTCTCTATTTGTATTTCAGTAGCTTGCTGATGTGCTTCGAAAACAGAAAGATATTCATTTGCTCGGGTAGATTCGAGGATAGTCAGGATAGTAATCAAATTCCTCATTATATAAATGCTTTATATTTTTTTCTCTACTTTTCTATCTGTGAAGGCGCTCCCTCACTGGGAGCATTCGCATGTAATGTAATGTTACAGATTCTAGCATTACATCAATGTGGGAGGAGATCCGAGCAATACAGTGCGCAACCTGTAATGATACAGTCTACAGGCGAATCAATGTTACATTACAGGCGAATGCTCGTCAGTCAGGGAGGCAGTATTGTAATGTAATGCTCAAAATCGAATCTAAAATGTTACATTACACCTTAATATACACAACTAATGGTATCTAATTATTCCGAGCAGCTTAGGCCTGATGACCTGTTTATTATCTTACGTCGGCTGAACTCACGGTTTAGCTCCTATCTGGTAGCCTCCTTGAGGGACTAACCCGGAAAGGACCATGTAAACCCTGCCTGCGGCTGTAAGCCCAGTCGTGGACAAGTGTGATCAGATGTTCCAATCTGGGGGAAAGATCGGGAGATTCTGGGCGGTTTGCGCATTGTGCGGCGCTTGCCAATCGTCTGTGCACTCCGGCGGATAGCCGGGCGAGTCTGGAAAGTACGTTTTCTAAGCATCGGGGTTGTTGTTGACCTGATGTCAGCCACCTTTGAAACGATCCGTCGGCCACCCGATCCCGTGAGTTATTAACAAACGAAAAGCGTGACGGTCTACGATAATTCGAACTGAATGACCGCTAACACCAGGCAGAAGCTGCGAAAGCGACTTCGTATCTAGGAGCAGTCTGTAGGATAGAGAAATCCGTTTAAATCTGGTAGTAAGGTAGCGAGGTTTGACCCCTGGGTCCTACCCTAGCGGTAAGGCGTTGGACTCTTACGGGTTCGTCGGTCTAGTTAGTAGGCAATGGATTGCCTTTTGTCCTCTAAGTCTTTTACTTTCACTCCATGGGAGAAAAAAAGACATGATAACGTTATAACTCCCTGGGGCGACGGGTTCGCCTTTTGCGTTTACACCCCTCCCCCCCCCCCCCCCCCGCTGACGACATTTCGCTATGCAATTGCCCTTTAGCGGGGTTTCACGTGAGTCGAGCCCATTGACTCGGCTTTCTGAGTGTACCGTCGCAGGCCATCAGGCCCAAGCTGCTCGGAACCATTAGATACCATTAGATCTAATTATAGATCAGAAGAAACAGAAAAAAATGGCGATCATTTATATAATAAGGAATTTGGATACTATCCAGACTATCGTCGAATCTACCCGACCAAATGAACGTCTTTCTGGTTTGGTCGGATTGAATAAAAAAGAATAAAATACAAATAATAGTTTTAAAAACCAAAAGAACACGCTTGTATATGTACTGCGCAAAAATGAAAAGCTAAAAATAATTAACCACTCCGTTATTACTTGTTATCTCGTAACGGACTTTTTCTAGCATTTTTTATATACATTAATTTTATAACAATGCTTATTGGAAACATTTCACTAAAAAGAATTATAATGATGATTATAAATAGGATAGAAAACGAATTTACCGCGTGAAATTTGTAGCACCCGACGTTTCGGTGACGTTGCAGCCGCCGTTGTCTAGGGTAGACTGAAGAGCTGTCAGTCCGTTGTTTAGCGGGTAGGCCGCAAACCGCTGCCGCCACTGCGTAGGTTATAACGGTGGTGGGGGGCCGGGCTCGGAGCGGGGGAATTTTGAAAATCCGTCTTGCACACAACACTCACTGTATCCTGTTTTACGTCTTTGCGTTCGGCGTTCATACGAACGCTGCGTTCGGCGAAATAAGAAGAACCCCGAACTTCAATATAGACGACGGCTACAAACTCTCTTCTACGTGGAACCCTCTTCTTAACGTGCAAGACGGATTATCAAAATTCCCGCGCTCCGAGCCCGGCCCCCCACCACCGTTATAACCTATGCAGCGGCGGCAGCGGTATGCGGCCTACCCGCAAAACAACGGATTGACAGCTCTTCAGTCTACCCTAGTAGACAACGGCGGCTGCAACGTCACCGAAACGTCGGGTGCTACAAATTTCACGCGGTAAATTCGTTTTCTATCCTATTTATAATGTCAAACAACCGCGATAGTCTTCGATTTTATATAATGATGATGATTGATATGAAGAAAAAACGCCTATACTTTTACACTCAAATAATAAAGTTAATTACAAATTAGCTTACACTCAGTCCTTTACGGGATAACATTGATAATAGAAAGGTGAATTATTTCTTGTTTTTTATGTTTGGCGTTTAAGTTCGGTACTTATAAAAGCGTATTCTTTTAGTTTTAGAAACTATTGTTTATTTTTTTTCATTCTAGTCTTATCACAATACGCGATAAGACTAAAACTACTTTTAGTCTTATCACAATCGTAACATTTATGATTAGAGTACATCTCAACACGATTCCAACAAGTCTTAACACGTTAATCATTTGTAGTGACTCATAATGATGAATAAAAATAGAGTTGTCAACTACAACGGGCGAACCCGTCACCTCAGGAAGTTTCAACGATTAGTCGTTCTATCTTCCGTGAAGTGAACGCAGAAGACTTGGACAAAACAGTCCACCGTCATGCATCGCCACATACCCGTAATAGGCCAACGCCTTATCCGCGAGATAACCAGGTATGTTACCCCTCACGCCCTTACTTCCAATTGCGACCAGATTACTCCGGTCTCTCAACTGGTTACGAGTTCGAGGTCGCTTGCGCGGTCCTCTCTCTTACGAAGCGGTGAAACGGTGTAAACCGAATCTATCGCGGACCACGGCATCCTTTGCCCGGCTGTTCCACCCAGGATCGGGTAGCCGATGGTCATTTCAAGAGCAGTTGCCGTAAGGTCCGCAACCACCCCCGCTCTATAGGAAACAGTACTGCTTCCAGCCTCCCCGACTGTTAGTCAGACTGGGAGATAATGGGCCCATGATGAGGTGGCCACGATGACCCATGTGTTCAGGGTCGGTCACACTCACGGGTCAACACCCATCCGATGGCCTCCACGCATGGGGTGCGAACCTGGGTAGGACACTGGGTCAACCAGTCTCCCCTGCACACCGAGCGGCGCAAGCCAATCGACTGTACTCTCCGACTAACAGTCGGGGGAGTCTGGGAACTGTATTGTTTCCTATAGATCGGGGGTGGTTGTCTACCTTACGGCGACTGCTCTTGAAATGACCATTGGCCATCCGATCCCGGTTCAGAGTCGGGCAAAGGACGCCTTGGTCCGCGATAGATTCGGTGCACACCGTTTCACCGCTTCGTAAGGGAGAGGACCGCGCAAGCGACCTCGAACTCGGAACCAATCGAGAGACCGGAGAAATCTGGTCACAATTGGAAGCAAGGGCGCGAGTATCGGCCCGCCAGGTTATCTCGCGGTAAGGCGTTGGCTTCTTGCGGGTTGTGACGTAGCTGGACGTTGGATTTGTTCTGTCCAAAGTCTTCTACGTTCACTGCAGGGCGATAGAACGAGAAAATCGTTAAAACGTCCTGTGGTGACGGGCTCGCCCGTTGTAGTTGACACCGCAAGTTGTTAGTCAGAATGCACGATCGATTGGATTACACGGCACGGTGCGCAGACCGTCCAGGAGCGCCAGAAGGTTGACTCCTAGGGGAAACTAGCCCAAAGGCCAGAGCCCTACCCGGGCTCGCACTTCATGCGTGGAGGCCGCCGGATGGGTGTTAACCCGTGAGTGTGACCAACCCTGAACAAAATGGGTCTTCGTGGCCAACTCAGCCCATTAGCTCCCCATGATGATGAACAATGTAACATTAAAATCAACAAACATTTCTAATTCCAAGACGCAGTTGACGTAATTTAACAGGCAAAACTGTCCAATAACCTGATGACTAATAGCATTCAAAGAAACAATAATTGAATTTTTAAACGAGTCTTCACACGTTGCAATTTATCTATGTATGGAAAACTGTGTCTTCTACAATCGCAATATTATTTCACACAAAAAATAGCCCCTTTACAGCAAATCTACCGATATAGATCCAGCAATCTACCGTTGTCTTTTCTTCAAATATTCTTAATTATGTTGCTAAATATTTTCATTATTTTAACCGAAAGTTTATAAAACTGTGTAGGTACTATGTAACAAATATAAGACTGGTATCACTCCAGAACAGACTGTAGTCTAGTGGAGCTGATAAAATCCATAAAATCTGTACTTTCTTTGATTCGCAAAACAATGATTAAGTATTTTCTCTTTTCTACACTGTATTTATGTCAACATTGTAAATTTTTATTTTGGATTTAAATAAATAAATAAAAAATATAGGCGCACACAATTAGCATAGTTAATCACTCTCGTCTGACGTTATCAATGGTAAGCCATCTCTTCTATTAGCTTGTTTTTGAATTGTTAATAAACATTGAGTTTATCCTACCGTATGTACTACGCCGAGGGAACAAATCACAACATTGGGCTCTGATCATATCTACCACGCACGACATCAGAGAAACCCCATACATTCATTGTTCCGTTATTGAGTTCCATTGCCTACCTTTCGGCTCCGTCCTCACACCCGGATTCCAACAAGCCTAAACACCGCTAAGATGCGTTGTTTCGTTATAGAAATCCAGTGCCAACCTTCCGGCTCCATCATTAGACCATGGAAATCATTAAGGGTCAGAGTACATTTCAAGCCGATTCCAACAAGCCTAAACACGGCTCGGATACATTGTTTCGTTATGCAGTTCCTTTGATTCATTACTTTATTTAGCAATGATACTACGCATTTTACATTTTCTATTTGTCTTTAAAATTGGTAAGATACTCAAACGAGTATTTTTTATGTATTTATTTATTTATTTATTTAATAAGGAAAACACACAGTATGATTATACAGAATTACAAAATTGTAAACATTCTAAAATATAAAACCGGTTACGGATTTCCTATGAATTAAAAATTTATAATAATTTAAATTCTGGTAAACTCTGGTATCATGTATAAATTTTGTACTCGTAATAACTACGTTTTACTTGTATATTACTACCTAGCTTGTATATTACTACCTAGCTTGTATATTACTACCTATTATATGCTTAGGTACGTATTGTGAGTCACAATTTGTGACTCGTTTAAGAGCGGTAAGTTCGCTAATTTGGAAAAGAATGTAATGTAATGTAATAATATGAGGTATATACATTATTTATATTCCTAATTAGCTTTTGTAGGCGGCAACTTCGTAAGTACGTAATAAATTCGAAGACTCTGTAAAAAAACAATGAAACTTACAATAGTTCAACAAATTAGCGTTGTTTGTGAGCAACTATCGTTGATTAGTTTGCGAACGTGCCATAGTCTGCGCGGTCCAATACGCTAGGAACTTTTAATGAGGTACATAAAGTCGCTGGCCTCGCACGGGCTTTACTCCAAGCAGGAAACGGCGGTATATACGAGGGCGAACGTGTAACGGGCTGTTAAGCGAACCGTTAAAATGGGAAATGAGAAAAACGAGATTTTCCCCTATGGCCTTTTGTGTATTTTTTATCGCCAAAATAATGTATGTTTTTTAGGAATATTTCATGGCGCTGACAGCGACCTCTGGCGCTGCGGACGAATGAAAAGGGTTGAAGTTTTTTTAACCGGGGTAAATATAAAATAGCATTGCTTACACCGTTCAAATGTATTCCTTCACTAATATTAAATTCGTCACAATTCCAACACTATTTTTTTACACATTAATTCATTCACTTTTCCGATTGTCACTCGCGGTGGCGAGATCGCGTTTACGGGAAACGATACAGGGTTTGGCACAGGTGCGGTGCGAGGGCGGACTGGCGGCAAAGCCGGGCGCACTTCGCGACAGCCCTGGGAATACTGAAAGGAAAGCCGCCCTCGCCGGCGATAGCTTGCACTACGCTCCGCGGGAGAGCGCTAGCCGTCCGTATAGTTGATTTGACACACACGAAAGTTTTCAATGAAATATTTTATTTATTTTGCATTTTCGCCAAATTTACAGTATCACAGAATTTATTTATTTATTTAATTAATAGTTTCAGAAAACATACAGCGCCTAAAATAATCTAGTGTGTTATACTAGTGTGTTATAGTGTGAATTTGTAAAAGAGTATAAATATCTGGGTCTAACGATAGAATATAACATGAATTGGGGCTTGCACGTGAATAATATATGTAATAAATTGAGATGGATGCTATATAAGTTCAATCACCTTCAGTATCTTGTAGATAAACCAACATTACGCTTAGTATATCATGCCCTCGCTGATGCAGTACTGAGCTATGCTCTCACTTCATTTGGTCGTAGTTTTAGTTCATATATAAATAAAATATTTAATTTGCAACGTAGAATTATAAAACTTTTAGTAAATAAAAACGTGTTAACACATTGTAAAAAGAACTATAACTTGTTGTTTAAGCGATGCGATATTTTACCTATACATGAAAAAGTTACATTCTTACTAGCAATGGAGCATTTTAGAAATTCAGAATTTAAAATACCAATACAGTACAATAGGAATGTTAGAGAAGAAGTCCGTAAAAGATTTGAAGAACCAAGAGCGAACAACTACTATGGTGAAAGGACGTTAAAGTACCTCATTCCAAGAATCTTTAATACTATTGTATCTGAGGAAGACTGTGTAAGCGTGAGCAAACAGATGTTTAAAAAGAGATTAAAAAGCTACCTGTTGGACGTTTATAGTGACATTAGTGGTCATGATTAAATTTGTTATACGTTTCTATCATTTAAGCTTGTAGCAATACTGGCCTAATTTAAGCCTGTAGTAAGACCAGTAGTAATACTGCTGTGCATTGTTTTTGATATTATTAAGTGTAAGACTAGTGGAGTGTAAGAGTTTGTCTCGCCAACAAACTGTATACCAGTTTGGCGAGATTGTAATATTTTAAAAAATGTATCTTTTTCTTTGAATAAATTTAATAATAATAATAGCATACTTACACACAAGAAAACATTCGGCCGATCATTTTTTCCTACGATAATTTGCTTTTTTATTTTAATTTTATTTATTTATTTATTTATTTTATTACCACTGGATGCAGTTTCAAAATCCCATTGTGATATCCAAAGAACAATTCTACTTTCCTCGCATGATCCGGGAAGCCATTGAAATAAGAAGAACCCCGAACTTCAATAGAGACGACGGTTACAAACTCTCTTCTACGTGGAACTCTCTTCCTAAAATGTTCCCACCACCAAAAGCCAAACGCAAGGCCGTGAGACAGGATACAGTTTTTGTTGTAAAATATATTATTATAAATATCGATGCCAGCAGAGGTACTACTCAACTCAGAATTTCACACGAACGTGTTTTTTATAGATATAAAACAATAAATAATTAATTTATGTACGATTATAGAGCAGTATTACATATAAGAAACAGCATCAGAAAGAGACATACTTCATATCATCGTTTAGGTGTACGAGATCGTTATTAAAAGTCCTTCAGGTACACTATTATTTTATATGGGAACCGATCCACCAGCCGTGAGGCCTAAGATGCGAGAGTCCTTTCCGGGGTTGTCCTTCACACGGGGAGGCTACTCAATAGAAGCTGAATCGTGAGTTGGGCCGACCTTAGAACAAATTATATCTTATCAAATTACATATATCCCAGCTGCACAAAACCATTTTCTTCAATGAAACAGGAAGGCGGTGTAGACTACAACGGGCGAACCTGTCACCCCAGGCTGGTATAACGATATAGATCGTTCTTTCAGCCGTGGGATGAGCGTAGAAGACTTGCGGACAAGACAATCTACTGTCTAGTTCACCAGCAACCCGTTAGAGACCAACGCTTTACGGCGAGGCACCGGGAAAGGTACCCAGCGGCAGCCTCACCTCCTAACTACAAGTTTTGGCAGGATATCTCCGTCTGGAATTAACCTTTAGGATACCTCCGTCCTCCAGACTGGTTACGGGTCCGAAGTCGATTACGCAACCTCTACCTGTTGTATTACAGCGGTAATTCAGTTTGAATTATCGCGGACCTGGGCATTCTTTGCCCGTAGTGCCACACAGGATCGAGTGGCCCAAGGTCATTTCAAGAGTGGCATCACATCACATATAGCCGGACCTTTTCGATCTGCATATAGAAAGTATGGTTAGCCAAGCTTTGAGAACACTAGGATTTGTGACCCGTATCTCAAGACCTTTCTCCAATATAAATGTCCTGAAGATGTTATATTTCGCTTACGTTCGCAGTACCGTGGAATTTGCGTCCTTAATTTGGAATCCGCAGTATTCGGTCTACAGAAGCATGATAGAATGTATCCAAAGGCGTTTTTTAAAACACATCAATTATCGCGTACGCTTCGGTCTTTCTACGTACGAGAGCAGACTGGACCACTTCGGTATTCACGCTCTACAAGACCGACGCACTGTGTCTGATACGGTACTGTTGCACAAAGTTATCCACAATACCATAGATAGTCCATACCTTGTTGAAAGCTTACGTTTTTTCGTTCCTCCGCGATTAATTCGCAATTCACGCATGTTTAAGGTCTCTCGTGCCAATACCAACTACGGGAAAAATTCCATCGCTTATAGGCTGATGTGCACGTACGACTCTCGTGTTGCCACCATCGACATTTTCAACCTCAACAAACCGACGTTCGTTAAAAAAATATTCAAATCAATTGCACCTAACGAGCTTGATAATACCTATCGTACTTAGTTATGTATATACTTTTCATGCAACATATCAGTAGCTACTACAAATATTTATAAATATCTATTAATATTTATTATATATATATATAAATATCTATAAACATCAATAAATATCTGTATCTATATATCCACTATACGACCTATCTATATCTTTATTTATATCTAAATACATATACACATACCATCGTCTAACTGCTTCTTCCTAATCACTTCCAATTCCCTACCTCTCCCATCGGTTTTCTATATTAATTTTATATTTAATATGAACTTAGTTTAATTACAATTATTTTTTAAGTGTAATATGCTGAAATCCAAATGTGTAATATGCGGAAATCTGTTACTTTCGTAGGAAACGATTATCGGCGTAATGTTTTTCTTTTTTTCTACATTTTGTTAATGCACACGTATGTCAATTGTATGCGCTGTATGTTTCCAGAAATAAAATTAAAAACAGTGTATTTCCATAGTCTCCAGACCCCTTCAGCAATTAGTCAGAATGCACAAACGATTGGCTTCGCCGACCGGTGCGCAAACCGTCAAGTGACGCCGGGATGCCATCCCGCTGGGAGAAACCGGTCCACCAGTTCTGAGGCCTGTGACACGGGAGTTTTACCCGGCGTAGCCTTCCACTCGAGGAGGCTTCTGAATAGAAGCTGAATCGTGAGTTGAGCCGATCAGAGGACATAATGGATCTTGTGGTCAAGCTGCACGAAACCGTTCACCACCTCTCTAATGAAACAAGTTTTTTCAAACACCCGAGGTGCCACCCGGGGCAGGCACATCGGTTTGCCCCTTACTAGATCCGGGCCCGCTGCTATATGAACGCCGAATACATATTCTTTATACTTGCGTT